>OY986051.1:33125334-33593831 GCA_963920205.1 Stenodema calcarata | reverse complement strand
CCCGCTTTTATATATCTACCTACATCTAATGACTAGAAAATTGAAAAAATTTAAAACCTATTGACTAGAAATTGACTACAATTTGATAACCTAAATTTGAAAATCCTACAATTTGAAAATCCTACAATTTGAAAATCCTACAATTTAAAAATCCTACAATTTAAAAATCCTACGATTTGAAAATCCTACAATTTGAAAATCTAAAATTTGAAAATCCTACTATTTAAGATCTAAAATTTGAAAATCCTACAATTTGATAACCTACAATTGGAAAAATGCTAAATTGAAAGAATTAAAAAAGATCTATACGGAGCATTATTCCTCACGGAGGCTATAATGTCCTATGGCTAATGTATCGATACCATTAGGTAAAATGTGACGTTTATCATCGTGTGGGGAAAGCGATATTTTATTTAAAATTATACTTTGAACATTGTGGGACTTTGATCTTATGCTAGTGCAGTCATGTCGACTTATTGTGGAGGAGGTGATACATGCAAGGTAATCATCAACGGTTATTTGATTTTGAACAACAGCTCGTTGGATACCTTTGGCCCGCTTATATTCTTTGCCCTCAATTTCTATTCCATACATTTTTGATCTACATGCTACAAAGCGATATATAATTTTCCCTGCTGCCTCGTCCTTGAATCTACCCAAACACTTTTTGTACAGGGGGGAATAAAGGGGGTGTTGTGATGGGTAGTTGGAAGTATCTAGGTATTGATCTACCATTTCCCCTTCCATATCTTTATAAAAATCGTTGGTTTTGATAGTCCATATGAAAGAATCAGTATCCATGTAGTTTAATTTTAGACGGTCCCCTGGATATTTGACCTTCATAACGTCATACTGGTAGCGATACATAACAGTTTTTGATAGGTCTAAAATGGCTTGCCCAACGTAGATGGCTTTGTTGAAAAAAATGGATGTTTTGCCCATTTGTATAGCCACCAAATCTTCGTTTAAAATATTAGAATCAATAAAATTGGATTTAGCAATTAGTTTTTCTGCTTGCCTATACGAGGTGGCTAATCGGACGTCTATACGCTTGCGGATCTGCTCGCACGTCTTCCCGTATATGGCATTGTTGTACAGTTTGAATTGATCTTTTTCAAAATCGTTTTTGGAATTCTTACGAAGCTCATTGTTCATGTCTATATAGGGTTTTAACCATCTAGATTGGCGGAACTTTATGGCTCGATTTATTTTTACTAAAATGAGACCATGATCTAGAGCTTGTTTTAATGCCATGTAGTGGACCACATAATTTTTTCTATTTCCTAAATGGGCCACTAATTTACCCCCGACATTGGGTAACTTTTCGGGAAGGAATGGTAGATCGCTGTGGTTGTCATGTAGTTGATCCGGGTAATCTAAATCCACGTCGAGCAGTAAACCGTATGGATCATCTTCCCCCATTGTCTCCAGCTTGATGGATTCTGGATCAACCCATGAGAACTCGCCTATGGGGAGGGGCTTGGTCATGACTGTGGCGTAGAGAGCATTGCAGTCTTGGTACGTAATATACGTGCTCTCCTTCGTGGGGTCGAAACCAGGGGCGTATTCATTGTTAGCTTTAGAATAACGCCCCGAAGCTTGGACCAGACCACCACGGATACCAGATTCGACCATTAAAAGCATGTTATAGTCAGTCAGCAGCTCTAATTTTACTTTTGTCATTCGTAGCATACTGGACCATGTCATGTGGGGTGTTGTATAAAATTGGGCGGGGTCAAGCTTGTGGGATTTCAACGTAACATTCCTAAAAGCTTCAAAAATCTCTGCTAGAAGGAGGGTGTCAATTTTTAAATAGAGGTCAATAGGTTTTAAATTTTTTCAATTTTCTAGTCATTAGATGTAGGTAGATATATAAAAGCGGGGATGCGAGGAATATTATTTAAAAGTACTCCATCCCCTCACCTCCCGTATGTGTGAATGTAATAAAGGCTGAACCAGTATTACGGGAGAGGCAATTTTGGTGAAGACCGACGGGAGCAACCAAACTGCTGCGTAAGCAGCTGGGAAGTGTAATGCTTTTCATCGGGGGTTGCCCGGAGCAAGTTGATGGGTACTCTTCTGTCGGTTGGTGACATGTTGAACGAATTTAAAGTATCGCTTGGATCCTTCATTTTCGTTTGGCCATCTACAACCGGGATTTGTTGTACACGCCTTGCTCCACTCAATGCGTGGGTAGGGCTCGAGGGTCGGAGCCGGGTTGTCCTCTCCCTTACTGGTTCTGACCGGTATGAATGTGTGAGTGAATGTAATTTATTATTGAATGAATGTGGATGAATGAATGAAGGGAGGGAGGGAATTTTCTAAGGTGGTGGTGGCAACATTGAAAAAGCGTATAAATAGGGGCGCATTAGGTCGAAAAGTCACAGTGTTCATCATGCAGTTGCATAAGCTAGACGTCAGCCTTCCCGTTATAAACATTGACGACGATGTCAGAATGCAAGATACAAGAACTAGACACAGCGAGTTGCTACCAAATAGCATACGATGCATCATATGTGCCACTTCGAATGGCGGTAAAACAAATTTAATGCTCAATCTATTGTACTCTTCATTAGGATTGAAATTTGAGAATATCTATCTCTTCTCAAGAACGCTCTTTCAACCAGGATACACTCATTTGCACAATATTCTAAAACCTCTGAACGAAATAGGATTCTATACATTTGCGAATAGTGACGATGTCCCATTGCCCTGTCAAACCAAACCAAACTCAATAATAATTTTCGATGATATTGCTTGCGAAAAACAGGAGCGTATTAGGATGTATTTTAGTATGGGTCGTCACAGTCAAACTGATAGTTTCTATCTAGCACAAAGCTATTGTCGTATCCCCAAACATCTAGTGCGAGATTGTGCCAACTTGATAGTTGTTTTCCGTCAAGATATGTTGAATATGAAGAAGATTTATGACGATCATGTCAATATGGATATGAGTTTCAAAAAATTCAAAGAAATTTGTTCACTGTGTTGGGAAAAAGAGCAATATGGGTTTTTAGTTATTGATAAAGAATGTGGTGTCAGCACTGGTCGCTATCGACAGGGGTTCGATACATATATAACACCCTGAGAGAGCAGCAGGAGGGATCAGTCACCTGTTAACCATTGAAGGAGAAGTATCATGGAGAACACAATAGCGCAAGTACGAGAAAATATTCGAAAGAAATATAATCAGATCCGGAGGTGTAGAGAGGATAAGGAGATGCAGCTGAAGAGGAGATACGATCCACTCCGCGAAGTAGTAGCTGGAGCAGTGGCACAGATTAGACCAGCACCACAACCACCACTACCATTGTCGAAAGAAGAAGAAGATGAAGAAGAAGTGGAGCTTCCAAGTTCAGCTGAAGACCATTTCAAGTTGGTTGACAAACGAAGAAGGAGGATGAGAACAAAGAGGAGAACGAATGTTTTTGACATATTCAAAAGCAGTTACGATGAAGAGGAGGAGGAGGGGGATGCAGATAGACCATCGTTAATGATGACTGTACGTCGAAATTCAAGATCGTCACCGTATGAAACGATCAAGGCAGATGGTAACACTGTTCTACCGTACATGGTGATTTCACCGTCTGAAGGAGCACCTAGTGGAGGAGGAGGAGGAAATTTGAAGAAGGATGAGACGAGAATAATCGAAACACCAACTGAAACACTCCCGGAGAAGGAAATAGAAACCGGTGGAGCTGGAGCATCACATCAAGCAGATGAAGGCATCGCTTCGAAATACATACAGAAGAAAATTGATGGAGACCCTGGCTTTGATGAAACCTATGGAATACGGTATGACAAAGCATCGAAACGATTTACCATGGGTGACAGCTACGTGGAATTCAAAGATGATAGGATCGAATTAGGGAACTCTATGAAAATCGAATGCACACGTGGACTTTTGGAACTATTGTTTGTAAAAACACCAGATATGAGCATCATTAGGGATCACGATTTACAAACTTACAAGAAAATATTGAATGAAACGAATGCTCATAAGAAAAGATACAGTTCAACGGAAGGATGTTTTGCGGATTTGAAACATCCAAAATGGCGTATTATAAAGAGCCTGTTTACATCAACGACAACGAATAAACCCAAATCAAAATGATTTGTTCCTCAGTGTCTGGGACCAAGTATCCGAAAGGTTAGATGCATAGAAATCGAGTAGTGAGGTCTCGTTTTATAGACACTTGGAGTTGAATGATATTAGGAATTAGGGAACGCAATTTTTTTTTTTTTCTCATTACATGCTCCTCAGTGTCAGGGCCAAGCAGCCGAAATTTTTTTTTTTTTAATAGACATTTGGAGTCGAGCAATATTAGGAATTAGGGAACGCAATTTTCAAATTATTATTAGGTAGGGAAAAAAAAAAAAACAAAAAAAAAAAAAAACGAATCAACGGAGTCAACTACAGAAGAAAAAAAAAAAAATGAATAAAGAAAAGAAAAGAAAAAAAAAGAAAGAAAAGAAAAGAAAGAAAAAAAAAGAAAGAAAAAAAAAAAAAAAAGAAAAAAAAAAATCAAGATAGAAGAAGAAGAGGATGAAGAAGAATCTACATCGCAGTACCCGAATAATAAAAAGGATGGGAACTCGTAATTATGGATCAGTCAACGACAAGACATCAACAATGGAAGTCAAGAAGAGGATTGTGGAAGAGCTTCATCGACCTGCAAGAAAGAATTACCCAAGGAGAAGAGTCCTCTTAAAAGGGATAGATGACCTATGGCAAGCGGATCTATTGGAGCTTCAACCTTATTCCCGATTCAACGGAGGACATCGATTCATATTGATAGTCATTGATTGTCTATCAAAATATGTTTGGATAGTACCACTCAAATCGAAGACAGGAGCTGCAGTCTGTGATGGATTCAGAAAGGTATTTGACGATTCGAGACCACGCCTACCACGACACCTCCAGACAGATAAGGGAAAGGAATTCTACAACGGGAAAATACGACTCTTATTGGAGAGTCATAATATTAACCATTATTCGACCTACAGCAACCTAAAGGCCTCCATTGTGGAACGTGTCATTCGAACGCTGAAGACAGAATTATGGAAAAGGTTCAGTCTACAAGGAACTTACAAGTGGTTGGAGGTCATTGTGGATGTTGTCAACAAGTACAACAGATCAAAACATCGCTCGATCAAGATGGCACCGATTGAAGTCAAGGGGAAACGGAAAGAGGCGTTGGCACTCAAGACCCTCTACGAGAAGAAGAAGACAGCGGCACCATCCCGCCCCAAATTCAAAATGGGTGATCACGTGAGAATATCCAAGAGAAAAGCGGAATTTGAGAAAGGATATATCCCCTCATGGTCTACAGAGATATTCAAGATTGTCAAGACAAAGAGGACAATACCACCCACCTACATATTGGAAGATTCAGACAAGAATACTATTGCAGGTGGATTTTATGAAGAAGAACTGCAGCTGACCAAATATCCAAATGTATATCTCGTTGAGAAAATAATAAGACGAGATGGTCGTCGTACACTTGTTAAATGGTTGGGATTTGACTCGAGACACAATAGTTGGGTCAACTCTGCTGATTTATGTGGAGGAGAAGTATAAAAGGAGGAGCTGAAGTGAGATCGACACAGTTGCCAGATAGATCTCGAAGCGACAACATCATGTTGAATGTACAAGAGCATCAAACCCAAGTAGCATATGGGAATGGAATTGAAAGGGTGGAATATCATTCTCACTATCCCTATGGATGTTCATTGGACCAAGGACAAGAAATTAGGATCTCTATCCAACATCAAGATCTGATCACCCTACCATATCAAAGTTTTCTGGATATACATGGACGTTTCATGAAGGAGGATGAATCAGGCAAACCTGCCGCTGCTATCCTGAGTACTAATCCCTTCCCTTTTCTCTTTGATGAGATACGCTACGAAATATGTGGATCAGAAATCGATCGTGTGCGGAATCCTGGGATCACTTCGACAATGAAAGGCTATGTATCCTTCATGAGGGGGACCGAAAACATGATGGAGGCCTATGGATGGAATCAAAAGGAAACAGAACAACTAGTATCAAATGAAGGCTATTTCAACGTATGCATTCCATTGAGCATTCTACTGGGATTCTTCGAAGACTATCAAAAAGTAGTCATCAACGTCAAGCAAGAATTGATTCTACTCCGCTCAAGAAGGGATGAAAACTGTTTCACATCACCAGCAGTAGCAGCACCCGCCGTCAGAGAGAAGGCAATAATCAAGCTGACTGGGATCTCGTGGCGAATGCCTTATTTGACCTTGAACGACTCTCATCGTCTTCAACTCTACCGACATCTGGAGAAGGAGAAGTCAATCAAAATGGATTTCCGATGTTTGGAGCTATATGAATATCCGCTACTGCCCTCAACTCAGAAACAAGTATGGAACGTCAAGACGTCATCGCAAGTTGAAAAGCCAAGATATGTAATTTTAGGATTTCAAACTGCTAGAAAGCATAGTGTGGATAAGAGCGCCACTATTTTTGACCATTGTCATTTAACGAATGTCAAACTATTTTTGAACTCGAAATGTTATCCTTATGATGATTTGAATGTAAACTTTGATAGGAACCAGTATGCTTTACTCTACCGAATGTATGCTACTTTTCAGCAGAGTTTCTATGGTGTCGATGTAAATTACCCTTTGTTGTCAGTAACGGATTTCAAAAGAGCAGCACCTCTAGTTGTACTAGATTGCTCAAAACAGAGTGAATCGATCAAATCAGGACCAATCGATGTTTTGTTGGAATTTGAGTCAAGCACGGCATTCCCTGCCAACACTACAGCCTATTGTCTCATTATCCACGATCGATCTATCGAATACAACCCCCTCACCAATATAGTTCGACGAATGGTATAAAAGGAGAGGAAGGAGCGAGTGGGTTCTCAGTCTTCAACATGTCGTCACCGAAGAAAGAGGTCGTCATAGATATCCAATGCTTCGTCAACAACCACATGCAATATGTGGTGAAGGAGTTATCCCTCTATGACTTGAATCAACACTCGACACAACATTGGTTCTTCAAACCTCCCAAAGGACTTCGTATCCATGTCAAAAAAGCGATAAGAGTCAACGATTGGGTAAGTCGCCACCTACATGGAATTTCCTGGGAAGAAGGTCATGTGGAGTATACTGAATTACCAAACATCATGCACTGGATCGCCAACATCTATGACACCATCTATGTGAAGGGACAACAGAAGATTGAGTTCCTACTCCTCCAAATCTCTCCAAGTTTACAACCTACCTTTGTCAATATTGAAAATTTGGGATGTCCCAAAATTACTATCTTATTAGAGCCAATCAGGTTAGGGAACCATTGTGTACGTCACAACTTTGATCCCACATTATGTACGTCCTATAGATCAAAGGCTATAGGCCATTGGATTTTATATAAGTAATATTTGTCATAAAGAAGATTTTGTTTAAGAAGAAAACTATTATTTTGTAAAGGAAAAAAAGAATGTTATTATTATTTTATGTTTCAATTCAAAAGAACGTCGTTATTATTTTATGTTTTAGTTCAAAAGAATGTTATTATTATTTTATGTTTTAGTTCAGAAGAATGTTGTTTATTTATGTTGTTTACAAGGAGATGTTAATGGTAGACACGAAATATTATTTTTGTAGTTTTGTATATTTGAAGTATTTTGTTTTTGAATAAAAGAAACAGTTAACAAGAAACCTTTGTTTTCATTTGGTGTAATATCCTTTCCCATGGTATGAGTTTAAAGTTAAGAAAGATAAATTTATTAAGGTACATGAGTTTAATTGAGGGCCGCCCCCCACGTGATGAGGGAGAGCACCATCATAATTTCCCTAGATATTATTTTCAATATGATATTATGATCACATTATGACTTCTACACAATGTCCTGAACCTGAAAAGTACCCACACTTGGTATATTGAATGAAATGAATGGTAGGAGGGGGCGGGGAGGGGGGGGGGTCAATGGTAAATGTCTTGGCGACGGTGAGGGGGGGGGGTCAGTGGTGAAGGGGGGGGGAGGAAGTCGAGGGGAAGGTTATAGTGACGGAGGGGGGGGGGGGGAGGAGTCAGTGGTGAAGGGGGAGGAAGTCGAGGGGAAGGATATAGTGACGGGGGGGGGGGGGTTACCATGACAACAGATAAGGATCAGGTGGGCAGGTTGGGCGAGGGAGGGAGGGGGGGGGGGGTGCACTGCGGAGGGGGTGAGGGAGGAAGTCATTAGGGTGAGGGGGGGGGGTTACAGAACTCATTAAGGGACGAGGGGGGGGGGGTACCATGACAACAGATAAGGATCAGGTGGGCAGGTTAGGTGGTTGAGGGGGGGGGGGGGGGGGGAAGACCTCGACGGTCTGGGTGAAGGGGTGCGACAGACGAGCATGTTCAAACATGTTGTCCCAGAACACAGGTTTCCACTCTACTGATGAATTATGCAGGAGTGCTTGGTTATTATAAATGCATTTACGAGTGCCGCCTTCCCTTTAGGTGTAGCGGAAAATTATTCATGTACCTAATAACGTCTCTTGAGTATTTGCATTCTGAGTTATGAACCGGCATAAATTTCAACCGTCGATGGAAGTAATCCTCGGGATGATTTCAACTGGATTAAGTAAGTAGGTCTTTCGTGAATGACCAAATTCGTTCTTTATCAAACAGTGATCTCATGTTGTAATTTTCGTAGATGTATTTCGGCATGACAAACCGATAAGTAGTTTGAAAAAGATCCAGTTTCAAGTCACGAAATCAGGTGATTGACCACAGTCTTTATAGGGAAATCTCAATCTAAACTTCCATTTCAATAAATTGTTGGAACTACGTACAACAGTCGGCTAGAGATATAAGTACAACAGTCGGCTAGAGATATAAGTACAACAGTCGGCCTTCGCCTGTTTTTAACTGTCTTTAACTGAAACTATTTTACTTTTAGGGGGTAGTGGATTTCTTCATTAAGTTATTACTCCTACTTGTAAGGACAGAATCCTCTATCTTCTACTTCTCTAGCAGCAGACTCATTAAGACCGACTCCCAGACAACCTTGAGCTTCCCGGCGGTTAGAGTGAAGATTGCATGGTCAGATTAGTCATTATTTCACTGTACCCATCCGCTATTCTCCCATCTGATCTCGTGTTAGTACAATCGACTTATTCAAATAACGAACAGATGGGTGCAGACGAGAAATCATATCACGATGGCGGAACAAAGGGAACATTGAAAAAACATAGGTACGAAAGTACAGCTGGTTTCCATGTCTTTCATTAATTGACGCATCCACCCTTCCACTGCTATTTAAGTTTCATCCCAAGTACCTGGCACATGTTTGTTATTCGCCTTGGCGTACTTGAAAGCAAGCTGTGTCACTCCTTTTTTGTCGAGCCATAGTGCATGAGAGCCACTTCAACAATATAATCAACCAGCTCCCTCTCTTCGTCTTATGAAAACACTCTATTCACACCCAAGTTACTTTCATACTGAAATTCTGCAGAGTCTTTTGCTTTGTATTTACGCACGTAAATTAGGAAAGTTCTTAAAAGTTGAAAGCGAAGTCTTGAAAGTGTTAACGACGAATATGAGTAAAGAGACACTTGACAAAGTGATGCGATTAACAACTGCACACAAAGCTACCGCATAATGTGTAAACCAAACTTCAAGAAAGGCCAACTGCTGTGTTTCAGTGATGCAGACCAGGCCGGTGACAATGTGACTGGTCGATCAACAACGGGAGTTGTAGGCTTGTATTCTGGCTTGTAACAAACCTCTGTAGCAGAAGCCGAACTCGTTGCTGCTAGTAGGGATGCCCCAAAAGCATCGATACTTTTTTAAACCTCACATTTCATCAGTTCCAACAAGACGTGTAGGAGTAGGTAATGTTGACAGTACCTCTACCTCTACCATTGCAGGGAGACCAACCACGTCAACAAATCAAAGAAAGTTGACGACCACCTCCAGCTCTCAGTGAGAATCAGCTGTCATTCATCTAGGAAGGACCATCAAAATGTTAATCCAACTAACCAACCTAACTCTTGAAGTTTTTGTTCAATGTAACATTAGAAGTTGTTTGTTGTTATTGATATAGTTTTTTGATTGGATTTTCTTTGTGTTGTGTTTGTTCTTTCTTGTTTTATGATGTGATTTTGCCGAAGCCGAATTAACGAACTAATATCAGTACACATTCACTTATTCGAATTTTCCCTTTGTCTCCGTTTAAAGTTTTTCGTGAATTTCGATATCGTAAAATACAATTTTTGTTTTAGTCTATAAGTGCATTAAGCTGCCTGGTCTTGTCAATAATTTTTTAAAACAAGCGCCCAAACAAAGAAAGTTTCAAGTAAAAAAAGAAGTGATTTGTTATTTATACCTCGTTCATTTTATAATATTATTATCCTGAAATAATTCTTCGATAGGCTGACGATGCTATTTATCTTATACCATTAAACCAATGAATAATTCATCACTTCTAACGTTTTTAATTATTAAAAACGTGAGAAGGGATATAATATTCGTTGTCAGGCTAACAGAGAGAGAACGAAAACGCCATTTCCACCCGATTTGGGAAAAGTATTGATACTTCAAAATATTGATACTTTTTTAAAGTATTGTATCGATACTTTTTGATACTTTCTATATGTATTGAGACGATAATATATTATATCGAGGGTGAAGTGGCAACAAGGCCTACCTCAAATGGGGCTGAACAACATGGCCTACCTGAGATAGGGCTAGTCAACATGGCCTACCTCAAATAGTACAGAATAACATGGCCTAACAGAAATTTTAGGGCGTATTGACATTTTTTATTCAGCGGCATTCAAATTACAATTAATTAAAATTTTTCATCATCTCGTATGTTGTTTGTGTAGTATATTGGCACCCGGAAGTGTCTATAGTTGCAAACATCACTTATATGTTCCCAAATTTTAAAAATAAAGAGTTTTTTGTGTCTCTTGTAAAAAAAAAAAAAAAGTCATGTTTAGTTAGGTCAAAAAAGTTAGTCAAAAAAGTTAGGTCATGTTGTACAGCATTATTTGAGGTAGGCCTTGTTGCCACTTCACCCTCGATATATCGATACTTTTGAAGTATCGAACATCCCTACCTGCTAGTGTGGCTACTAGGGAGGCAGTTATCAAGATCGCCGATATCATGTGTTGACAATCAAGCGGCAATAAAATTATCGCACAATCCCGAAATTCATGGAAGAACCAAACACATTCAGACGTGGCAGTTCTTTGTGAGGGAACAAGTTTGTACCGGTGAAGTACAGGTTGAGAAAGTAGCCACGGAATTTCAAGTTGCAGTTGTGATGACAAAACCATTGCACAAACCCAGGCTTAAGATGATTTGTGAGAGTATGGAAGTATGGGTTGTATGGGAGTATCTTGAAGTTCAAGATCATTAAACGCTCAAAAGCTGTTAATGTGGGGACGTATTGAAGTGCATCAACAAGAAGCGTTTATTGTACGACGAGGCATCACTACTGTTACTATACCATGTGATGTTTATAACAGCATAAAAAAATTATTCAGTTGGTAAGTATGACATACTTACACATTGTGTTCTCAGTTAATTCATTATAGAATACAAGTTCGCCTATTAAATTCATGAATTTCATTATTAAGTTCATATTTCATACAAAATTGTTGATACCCGTAATTACCCAAATGTGTAGTAGGTATAAATCACAATACAAACCATACGATTGTAAGGATAGTTTTAATGAGACACTATATTACCTACTCACCGCACCATACGCAGAATTCATAATTTATGGAAATTACATTTCGCAGAATAAATTTGCATATTATGGAAATGACTAGTTTGATCATCCATCTCCTCGGCATGCTAAGAGTAGTTGGTTATTTTTCATCACCCAACTGTAGTCTCCACTTAGTGGTGAAGGATCGTTCTTTTTCCTGAGATAACTTCCTCATGTGTGCCACCTGCACACATGAGGTATGCAAAATTTAATATTATCATGTCACCGAAAGTCTCCAGCACCAATTTTTTATTGGTAGCACTTTGTTGTCAATAAGTTCGTTGAGGTGCGAGTGTTCCCTTTGTGGTAGCCGATTATATGTCCGTTTGTAGAATAAATATTGTAATGTTGACAACCATTTTGCATACAAGCTTCCTTTCTCAAGCTGACAAAGACTTTCTCAAATTTTTCAACGATCCTTCACAAACAGGTCTGCAACTACGTAATTGCCCTTGGTAATTAACGCTGAGATCGGCAGTTTCATAATAATTATGAGCCAGATATTTATTATTATCGGAAGGCACACTCGATAGCAGCACACGGTGAGCTTAAAGGCGATTTAGGTTTGTCAAAAAAGGCGGCAAAAACTGTTATAAAGCCTTTATAACAGAGGATTTGTTTGGCATGGTTCACAGAATATAATCCCGTTGGAATTAAAATGGAAACTGCTGCCGTTTTCCAGAAATGGCAAAAACAATAATCTCCTGTATGTGTACAGCGTTATCGAAATATGATATTTTAAAGATCTTTTCGGAAAAATTCTTCTCTTTTAAACTAAAATTTATCCACTTTACTCCATTCAATTTCAACTTTTGACCACATTTCCGGAATCAAAGTTGAATGTTATATAAGATTAACGTACTTTGATTCTTGAGAAGTACCCTCTAATAACCATAATAGCAGCTGAAATATAGACGAATTTGGAAAAGTAAAGATTCTGAAAATCTGTAGAACTACTCTTCCAATAAAATCCTGGAAACTGGCAAATCTCATGAAAACTTTTTCATTCAATGAGCTTTTCAACAGTATGATCAACTTTCAGATTATCTTGTTCCTTCGATCGAAAATTCAAGTTTAAACGAAAAAGGTTTGGAACTTTAAAAGGGGAGTTTGATCAACGGGTAGAAAAAATGGTTTTAATGCAAAAAATTGTGGAAAAATTGTGTTTTATGCATGTTAAAAACTCAAAATGTTCTCCTCCACATTACTGACCATATTCACCTAAAAGTGTAGGTAATTGAAGGCATGTTTTCAAAATGCCCACCGTTATTTCTTATGCATGCTTTAGCACGCTTACGCAGGAAAGCAAGATTAGGTATTAGAAAAAATCGTCTGTTCCACTGAAATATTAGTACACTGCTAGACCGTAGAGAGCACATAGGAGTCAAGTTATTATAGAAAATTATAAAAATGGACGCAACAATGGAGAAAACCTTGAAGGCATTACATCGTTCAAAGATTTGCCTAACATATTTTTGACAAACCTAAATCGTCTTTATTCTCACTGTGGACAATCTGCACAACTTGAATTCTGGTCATATACAGTCGTTGAAATTCTCCAGTTTCCGATTGAAACGGAGTCTCGCTCGAGAATGTTGGAGGGGAACAACTATAAATTGATGGGACACTTACCACCCCCTGAATCAGCAGTAATTAGTGGACCTACAAATGGCGAAACGAGTATTGTACGTCCTTTTCAACTCTCTCCCTTGAAAATCCCGCTCAATGTATTCCATACCTGGATATCGTTTCTATCTCTTTTCCAATCGCTCACCATTGGAAGTGCTCGGTTTTCGTATGCAAATTGGTAAAAACTCGATTTTGCATTTCATTGATTGTTGCGCCTCTGGATTCAAACTTCCAAATCGACGAGTAGGTTTTGTAGAACGCTTCAAGTGGTGTAGAAGTGGAAACGATCTGGCGTAACTCAATTTTCTCTCAACACGATACAACCTGCTGTTGTAGATTAGCTGCTATTTTTGATAGTTGGATGTTTTTCTTTTCTGTTCTATGGAATCAAATACCTCAAAGTAGATACTTACTGTAGATGATCCGGTGTTCTGTGCCTATATATACATATATAGTATTCGATGAGGGAGAAGATAATGTATGACAGAGAACTTTGAACGATTTAATTCTGCTGCTTTCGAACTAATGCGAAGAATTCTGGATCATTGAGTAGATTCAGATGACCAAGTTTGAGAATTCTGTTACATTCAGGATTTTATTGATGTAAATATAACGGTACCCCATAATATATTATAAGGAAGTGCTTCTGTTGCTGTCTCCCATTCGCATCCAGCAGTTAAGTATTTGAATACTGAGTGATCCTTGCTTGGAACCAATTCCATTCGAATAACGGTAAGAATTGAGTTGGATCCGGTATAAAAACAGTTGACGCACACTACTTCTTGCATACATAGACTGCAGACATAGGTAACATCAATGTAGAGACATTCTACACAATTCTATTATTTCATCGAAGCCTCCAGCATTTTGCCTCTTTTAACCTTCGAGTAACCTTCGGCCGCTATAGAACTCTAGCGGGACAGTCAGCAACTAGACAGTTAGTCAAGGAGCCGCTAGAGTGCGTTACGAGCTGGTTGGAAGTAGGGGAAAGGGATGGTTAGTGCGCATGCGCTAAGGATATATAAGCTCGCGCTGGCTCTCAATAAATTCATTCTCTCCTCTACTCTCGTCTACAACTGGCTGCACCAACACCACACAAGAAATCGCCTCTTGCCTCAACTCCTTCCAGCGAGCTTCTCCGACGGAAGACGAACAGCTCGCCGATCCTTTCGCCGGCTTCCCAACGCAGTCGAGGTTCACGTCCGACCTCTTGAGGAGCAGCGGTGATCGCCACGGCAGGGGCCAATAAGCAGCGCCCTTGTTGGTTCACTCTCAGCGGCTTGTCATAGGTACAAGGTGGACTGGGGTTCCGCGCCCCACGAAGCCTCAAGGCTGTCGTCAACCCGTTTGTGGTGGATTCAACTTGGAAACTGACCCGCCTCAAGTCGGTACCTTGCAAAAGGCACTGGCGGCCCTAAGGGGTTCCGTGGTACAACATCAGCCCCTCCTCAAGACTAGGAAGTCGGGTTTTCCGAACGAGCCCAGAGGACACGAGTCCGGTGCTAACGCCCGCACCCTTCATCGGTTCTTTTCAGCGCCACGGGCCCAACGTCCAGCTACGCCCACTCCTTCTTTCAACGGCTCTTTTCAGACCCACCGGGCCTAACACCGGCGCCCATATTCCGTCGTCCAGCCTTCATCCTCGAGGCCTTTGTATCTACAACCCAAAGGCGACGAATAATCAATATTAACGATTTCTGCTTGTCCTGCCTTGCCAGTTATCACAGCCAGTTGCCACGCAATTCGTTCTAAGGTAGTATTTGAGTTCTCAGTTGCCTAGTCTTGTCCTCTTTTACTACTCAAGTTTAGATGGAAAAAGTTCATTAAACCCTTCACGGTAAGCTCGAAGAAATTAATATCCGAAAGTAAGATACCAGTAATCCCTGAGAGATTCTTGATAACTCAAGGAGACATGACCAAAGCACGACGTTATTTGGAAAGTTTTTGTTTCAGTATGGACCACCCTCAAACTGCTTTGTGATCGAATGCTCGGGGAACACGTTCCGAGTAACCGATAAATCTTGTGGAACGTTGATTAGTTCAGTTGAAACATCCAACAGCCGCTAGCTCCTCCCCGCGATTCTATTCTACTCAGTGTCACGTCTTGTTGGACTCCTAATCCTGCTTGGCCGGTACAAATCGAGTCAATACCGTGGAACTCGTCTATTTGAAAAATTGTAACGGTCGCTGAATTTGGTAAAGGTCCCAGTCCTGTACAAAAGAAAAAGAAGGGATGACTTGCACAAGTGTTACCCTCTCCCTAGTGTATCCTCCTTACGAGAAATCTTCATGGGAGTGTATCAGCTCAGCATAAATATTACAAATGATTTGCCTGCCTATTCACATTGTGTCTAAGTTCTGTAATACATTCTCTGTTTTCTAGGTAAGGAACACATTTGGCTTCTACACAATATAAGAATCTCCCAGGAAAGCAGTGAGTTGGTATTCCAGATATATAATGTTACGAATATTTGTGTAATAGGTATAATTATGTGTATCAACCGTTCATACTACTTTAATAACTTGGTTTAATAACCGATGGTAGGGGTGTTACCAAATACGAATCCTAAGAGTTCGCACGTTGAAAAGCACGAACTTGTCACTAATTCGGGAATATTTGGAAATAGGCCCATTTTCCCCATATTTCACTCAGCTACTTCAGCCATGGCTCAAGACAGGGCCTCCACTTGAAGGGTGAGACTAGAACAACCCAATTCAAATCTTAATTTCTATTCCATAACAAATCCAGAAATAACAGCTTTTTCTACGACATTGTTTCCTTCTTTCCAATTGGATGAAACACAGCCTCTGCTCGAGGTTTAAAATAGTTCAACAAGCGCCATCTCAGCTGCCTCCAACCATGATTGTTCTGAAAAGTTCCTTACATGTTTCGATCACTATCTGGACCCTGATTACACATTGAGGGCACTACTTCACCGAGTTTTGGCGTCTCTGAGAAAGCTGCAGAAGGTTAAAGGGTGAAGAGAGCAAGGTGGAAGATGTATCCACCGAGTGTAAATGCTTCGTTTTACAGAGTCTGTGTGCAGAACGTGTGTAGAATCTCGCCTTCCCTTAATTTCATGCTTATGACCTCCCTCCCACAAAACTCTTATCTCTCAGTATATTTATGTTTTCCCCTGGTTGACACTTTCCTCCCTTTTCTTCATTTTCTACTTGTCATTTAAATACATTTCAAGGCTTTACTCTCTAAGAGTGTACAGCTAATTGATGGCTCATGTAATTTACTTAAATTAAGTCGGAACAACTTGGTTGAGTTATAATTAAGGGATTTTGATTCCCCTTTGGCGGCTGAGTATTAATTAAAGAAATATACTTAATGATTATGTCCTTCACACGCAATAAAATGGAAGACCTCTACCACCCGCTTGCTTCCCGCTTTTGTTATTGAAACCGGAGTTCGATTTTGGTTTATTAGCGTCGGGAATGAACTAATGGAATCGACTAAGGAAACAACGATTTGAGGGTTTACGTTTCAAAATATTATTATGCTCAAATCAAAATCATTATTCAAAATATATTATGTAGATTCACAATATCGAATAAAAAACTCGTACACCGTGGGCCTTGTTTCGGTTGCAGTTGGCCCTTAATAATTTACATATGAACCTCGGTAAATGCGCTACTCTCACCTTCTCGAGGTGTAATGAGTCTTTTCTTATGTTTGTAATATAGAGGACCATGTGTTTACTCTAGTAAGGACCATCAGGGATTTGGATGTGACGTTCGACGTTTGATGAGCAATGATGGCTCTAGGCTTTTTAAAACGTCACAAGAGAGACTTCGGGGACGTCGATGCACTGGTTTCCTTGTAGGGTTTCCCTGTGGATGCCCCGGTTTCCCTATGGACGATGCACTGGTTTCCCTATGGACCCTACAACGTGCTCGTTCAATCAATTCTAGCTTATGGCTCCCTTCTACGCAAACGCCATCGACCGAATCGAGAGGGTCCAGCGTAAATGCAAGAATAAACCGGTAAATAAACCGTTGTGCAGAGTTTTTGCAGAGTTTTTACTTTCATTTTGACTTTTTGAGGCCGCAGTTTTGCTGTTAAATGTTGAAGGTTAAACTGCCCCCAAGAACAGAGCGACGGCTCTAGAGATCGTTATCGAAATTCTACTATTATATTAATTAACACTAATTCTACTATTAATTAACACAGTGAGATCTTAATAGTACGAGAAGTCTAGTGATCCATTTTTTGACTCGCTCACCTTCCAAGCGAAATGGTGTTTCTTGCTCAGAAAATGCGTAAGTTGAATGCTGACATAATCTGTTGTGGAGAAATATGTTGTGGTGTACCGCAAAAATGAATGATTCCAAAAAAACTCCGCGCGTTGTCTCCAGCTTTCCTTGATAATTGCCTCAAGTGCAGAGTGAGCCACTCAGCTCGAGGTAATGGGATTATACAGAGAGCTGCCTCCATCATATTTGCATCCTTGAGCATGTTGTTAACACCCTCTTTTGAAGTGAAGATCTCAAGGAGAACTCACCCTTTATACTCGAAGACCCGAGCGATTCATAGCACTAACTGTATTATCGCCTTGAATAAGGGATTATCTCGAGCATATGATATAGGAATAATAGGAGTAATCATATTGAAGCGATCTAGTGGAACTGAGAATTGCCTGATAAAGTACGCCTTTCATGTTTTCTCTTGATCTTTCTGAGTTTTAATACGGACCTTCTTAAAATTGTCGGACCCACTTATTTTAAACTCTTTGAAAGATGAAAACTCCTAAAGGGGCTGGCCTAAAGTCTCGAGTGTTCATAAATTAACCTCTTCGATTCGGTTCTTGGTCGTATAAATAAATCAGGTTAAAATTTAAAAAAAAACTCACAATGAATGGCTTAATATTAATGGCTGCTTGAAGAGGTGATTAAAACTTGATCTTCGAAGAAATAGCCAATTTTCGAAGTCCAATATCTCGAGATATATTGGATCTACAGAGCGAAGATTGAGCTTAGTTGTATCATATTATGATACAAGTAAATAGTATATTATACTATTTACTTTAGTAAAAGTAAGTGAAACTGCTCGTGGATAACCAACTTTTCACAAGTTATGAGGCAAAAACTGAAACAAGTCCGAAAATTTCGGGGTTTTTTGGCTCCAAAATAATGTCCCTTGAGATTTCAAGGCTGCAAACTTTCCTAACTTCCTAGCGTCCCAACAACATACCACAAAATCAGCCAACTGCAATAATTGTTATTTTCTTGATTTCCCACAGATGGTGGTTTATGGAGTTATTTCCTTCTTCCAACTACTGGTTCAATTGTTTTGGACCTAAGGGTATTTTTTATCTGTGGTGACTGTGCTACCAGCGTTGCTGTAGGATTCAGAGTGAATAAGGTCGGCGTGCAATATGGCGATACGGACGACTCAGTGAGCACCCGTTATTATTCAGGTTCATTAAAAATCAGAATGCGATTTTTAATAAACCTGAATAAACCCATCCTCCTAATTTTCCCTTATTTTCAATCGTTTCTGCTTGCGACATCGACATTTTACGATCGTAGGTTTGTGAAAAGTCCATCAAACACTTCGCATTCCAATTTCGAAAAAACTCTGCAAATTCTTGACACAACGGTTCATTATCTTCTTAGTACAGATCACCCTTCTGTCTAGATCACTAGGTCTAAATGTCTAGATCCTAAATGTTAGATTAAGTATTATTATCAATTATCACAAATTATTAACAATTTTGTCAAGTACCTAGTAAAAATTATTATAATTTATTGTTAGGTATTAATAGTTCGTATTCATTATTAATAATGATTATTATTAATTATGATTAATTAATACGATATAATTATGGGGTTTTTAATACTACGTCGGTAATAATAATAATTATTATTAAAATTATTTTTCTATAAAAGAAGTACCTACCAACAAACATTCGAAATTACCTTCATTTCCGTAGCACGAAACGCACCTCAGAACAACAAACTCGACATCACTTAAGCCATATGATGTTCCAAAGAGCTTGTTAGTATGAAAATGGACCTGTATTTCAACAGTTTGAGTCACGATCGTGTTGTGAGGCACAATCTTTGAGCCGTCATTGTGAACGAACGGCTGGTCGTACAAAGCTGCGGATGGTCTTAAAAAATTCTACGGAACAAACTCTATCTAAATATGAAATAAAAAACATACTGTTTGATGGGAATTTTTCGAGATATGGAATTTTCAAAATTTCAAAATTCGTTTTGAACCCCTTCCCCTTGACCTAGGGTTATGAAAAGTTTCGTGGATCATTGTGGGGCTGGTCCAAACCCAGAAACCAAATTTCGTAATTTTAACTCAACGCTAAATGGGCAAAGTGCCTCGGACGGCGGACGGCGGGCGGCGGACGGCGTACGGCGGACGGCGTACGGCGGACGGACGGATTTTTTTTTATTCGATTTTCTGAATCTACGTATCTTGAAACGTAAACCAACAAATTTTGAGGGGGGGTTAAAATTTTTTTTTCTTTGGGCGATTCCAATGGTTCATTATCGAAGATAATAAACCAAAATTCAATAAGTCCAGTTTACGAAACGCGATGATTTAAATTAATTTTCTCACGTGACATCAACATTGAGGTCACGAAGCGGAAAATAAATCAAGCTGCTTTTTTACAACAACAACTTGTTATAAGCATCGCATGATAATGTTATAAATTCGACAGGAGGTAATCGTTTCCCGGACCCTCCTCTCATTAGTCGCTTTGATTAATGGAGACCATTGCCCAACTCCAGTAGATGTATCGATCGGCGAAAGACGAGGGATGACGTTCGTTCAGCTTATAAATATTCATCTCTCTCTACTTTCCTCTTCCGCTTGTTGGAATATTGTCATTCCGCGTTATGCGGCAAAATATGAAAGGGAAGGGGGATTCTGTTATTGTATATTGCTGACAAAATTAGTAACAAAACGGCATTCTATCCGAACATTGCTCTGAATAAGAAATTTACGTAGAAGGTTTTGGCTTAATGAAATAGTGGAGTATGAACGTTTCAGTAAGTTGGCTACTTATCACTACTCCCCTCTTATTCAAATGGAAGCGTGAGGTCTGACGTTGATGAGGAACATGTTACCGTGGGGAACGCTCAAGCTGCATGGAAGGAAACCACGACATCACCGGAGGCCACCAGGGCCACAAACACTACAAGGAAGAAGAAGTCGATGGCAACTCTTTTATGAGATTGACAATCCTGATGAGGATGTAGGCAGCATTCTCTGTGTGAAGATGGATGGTGGATGCCCTTTGATGCCGAGGCTGACTATATCATGATATTATCTCATCTAATAGAACAAAATGTCTCCCTTACTGAGAGAAACATTGATCTACGAATACCTTTCCGAAAATGAGGGGCGTAAAAGGCGTTTGGATGTACCGATTACTGGTGCGTGGATTTTGGATCGTGATATTTTTCGACGAATTGAGAGCTTTCCAACTAGTGGTTAACGATTTTCGAGGGTTAAAAAATGATGGAGTTACTTCTACCAAGATGCGGATGTCTGGTTTGGGGTATGTGAAAACTATTTGAAATGTATGTCACGCAAGATTTAATTTTACCAACAGGATAAAACGTATCCACGTTGAAATATGGGTGTAATGAGACGGAAGATCTCGATTGAATGTAGAGTGGAAGGCTCTCACTAGGAGAAGGATTGTTATGAAAACTCTAGGGTGAGGGACGAGATGTGCGGAGGACAATGAAGCTTGTGTGGGTGGCAGCGCTGGCTGTCGGGATGAAGTAGAGACGTGTAAGGAGACGGCCAGGGAGAAATGGCGCCCCAGGGGATCAACTCGAGAAGATTTGGTCCACTAACAACGTTGCCGACGGCGTTCAATCTCGCCAACCAAGCCAATTCGTATGGTAGGGGAAGCCAGCATCCGAGAAAATCGTCAGGTTGGAGAGCTTTATGTTAAACCATCTCTAGACTACCACAATACCGACCGGAATGTGTTCCTGGATCAGAAATAAGAACTGATACAACCCCTACGGACCCGCATAAAATATACTTTGAACGTCAAAAAGAAACGTTTCGACGTGAGTGAAAAGGTATTAGATTTTGTTACCCTAATCAGAAGGAAATGAGCGAACGAGAAGATATCACAAGTAAAACTAGGAAAGCCATACAGCAGGTGGGGGAACTAACCCCGTGAAGGAACCAAATAGAACATTCGTAAAACAATAGGATGCTAACTGGCGTGTTTGCATCCCAATACATAGCAACCTAGCTCAAACGTTTAGACGTGAGTGAAAATGTGTTTAAACAACTAAGACTAGCATAACCATACAACAAGTCGGGGGGGGGGGGGGGGACTAAACCCACTAAGGAATAGGTGCCTACGTATCCTATAGGACTTCAGTTTACGTAACAATAAAACTCTCTTAGATCCTAATAAGTTAGGACAGATTCGCCACTGACAATTTATCTAGAATTTGACTGACTCAAGTCTGTGGATCCACAGCGATTCGCTTAAGTATTTGAATTTACGTTGACTGGCCTGCGAATCGCAATACCTGTAGGTATGGTCAATGTTCACGTCTGTATTTGGGGTACCTTTCCGATAGTCTTGTATCGAATTTGGAGTAGCCGAAGAAACTAATTGGGTAGAGGATTTTTTCTCTTTCCCAGTGTGATTTGGCTTGATAACGTCCACGAAATCACTCAAACTATCACTCTAGAAAGTTGCACGCTGAATTTCAGTATTAAATAAAGTTAAGTTAACAAATTTTGTTAACTTGCACAAGTTCGAGGTAGCACAGGAAACTCAGACCATGAAGACAAATGGGTTGTTACTATAATATACTATACAAATGGGTATGTTACTATAAGATATTATCTCACTTGCATTTCACTGGAGAAGTTAATTGATTCAGAGTTGAGGTTTTAGCGTTGTACATCAGAGTAAGCCTCAGCAGATGATACCTGCCAAAGCTACTTGCGGTTAGGTGCAATCGTCACTTCAAACTCCGTATTGCAGCTCACTTTTAAAAAAAACTCTGCAAATTCTTGACACAACGGTTCATTATCTTCTTTGTACAGATCACCCTTCTGTCTAGATCACTAGGTCTAAATGTCTAGATCCTAAATGTTAGATTAATTATTATTATCAATTATCACTAATTATTAACAATTTTATCAAGTACCTAGTGAAAATTATTATAATTTATTGTTAGGTATTAATAATTTGCATTTATTATTAATAATAATTATTATCAATTATGATTAATTAATACGATATAATTCTGGGGTTTTTAATACTACGTCGGTAATAAAGTTTCTATAAAAGAATTACCTACCAACAAACATTCGAAATTACCTTCATTTCCGTAGCACGAAACGCACCTCAGAACAACAAACTCGACATCACTTAAGCCATATGATGTTCCAAAGAGCTTGTTAGTATGAAAATGGACCTGTATTTCAACAGTTTGATTCACGATCCTGTAGTGAGGCACAATCTTTGAGCCGTCATTGTGAACGAACGGCTGGTCGTACAAAGCTGCGGATGGTCTTAAAAAATTCTACGGAACAAACTCTATCTAAATATGAAATAAAAAACATACCGTTCTATATGAATTTTTCGAGATATGAGATTTTCAAAATTTCAAAATTCGTTTTGAACCCCTTCCCCTTGACCTAGGGTTATGAAAAGTTTCGAGGACCATTGTGGGGTTGGTCGAAACCCATAAAAAAAATTTCGTAATTTTAACTCAACGCTAACTGGGCAAAGTGGCGCGGACGGCGTACGGCGTACGGCGGACGGACGGATTTTGGTTTATTATCTTCGATAATGAACCATTGGAATCGCCCAAAGAAAAAAAAATTTTAACCCCCCCTCAAAATTTGTTGGTTTACGTTTCAAGATACGTAGATTCAGAAAATCGAATAAAAAAAAATCCGTCCGTCCGCCGTACGCCGTCCGCCGTACGCCGTCCGCCGCCCGCCGTCCGCCGTCCGAGGCACTTTGCCCAGTTAGCGTTGAGTTAAAATTACGAAATTTGGTTTCTGGGTTTGGACCAGCCCCACAATGATCCACGAAACTTTTCATAACCCTAGGTCAAGGGGAAGGGGTTCAAAACGAATTTTGAAATTTTGAAAATTCCAAAACTCGAAAAATTCATATAGAACGGTATGTTTTTTATTACATATTTAGATAGAGTTTGTTCCGTAGAATTTTTTAAGACCATCCGCAGCTTTGTACGACCAGCCGTTCGTTCACAATGACGGCTCAAAGATTGTGCCTCACAACACGATCGTGACTCAAACTGTTGAAATACAGGTCCATTTTCATACTAACAAGCTCTTTGGAACATCATATGGCTTAAGTGATGTCGAGTTTGTTGTTCTGAGGTGCGTTTCGTGCTACGGAAATGAAGGTAATTTCGAATGTTTGTTGGTAGGTACTTCTTTTATAGAAAAATAATTTTAATAATAATTATTATTATTACCGACGTAGTATTAAAAACCCCATAATTATATCGTATTAATTAATCATAATTAATAATAATCATTATTAATAATGAATACGAACTATTAATACCTAACAATAAATTATAATAATTTTTACTAGGTACTTGACAAAATTGTTAATAATTTGTGATAATTGATAATAATACTTAATCTAACATTTAGGATCTAGACATTTAGACCTAGTGATCTAGACAGAAGGGTGATCTGTACTAAGAAGATAATGAACCGTTGTGTCAAGAATTTGCAGAGTTTTATTTCATATTTAGATAGAGTTTGTTCCGTAGAATTTTTTAAGACCATCTGCAGCTTTGTACGACCAGCCGTTCGTTCACAATGACGGCTCAAAGATTGTGCCTCACAACCCGATCATGAATCAAACTGTTGAAATACAGGTCCATTTTCATACTAACAAGCTCTTTGGAACATCATATGGCTTAAGTGATGTCGAGTTTGTTGTTCTGAGGTGCGTTTCGTGCTACGGAAATGAAGGTAATTTCGAATGTTTGTTGGTAGGTACTTCTTTTATAGAAAAATAATTTTAATAATAATTATTATTATTACCGACGTAGTATTAAAAACCCCATAATTATATCGTATTAATTAATCATAATTAATAATAATCATTATTAATAATGAATACGAACTATTAATACCTAACAATAAATTATAATAATTTTTACTAGGTACTTGACAAAATTGTTAATAATTTGTGATAATTGATAATAATACTTAATCTAACATTTAGGATCTAGACATTTAGACCTAGTGATCTAGACAGAAGGGTGATCTGTACTAAGAAGATAATGAACCGTTGTGTCAAGAATTTGCAGAGTTTTTATTTCATATTTGGATAGAGTTTGTTCCGTAGATTTTGGTTTATTATCTTCGATAATGAACCATTGGAATCGCCCAAAGAAAAAATTTTTTTAACCCCCCCTCAAAATATGTTGGTTTACGTTTCAAGATACGTAGATTCAGAAAATCGAATAAAAAAAACTCTGCAAATTCTTGACACAACGGTTTATTATCTTCCTTGTGCAGATCACCCTTCTGTCTATACCAGACTGTGTTGCAAATCGGCACCATACCATATTCTCACCGTACGCATACCATACCATACGAATTTCTTTCCAATCATACCATACTGTACTATACCAAATCATACATACAATAATATACCATACCATACTCATACCATGTCATACAAACCGAGTGAATATTGAAATGTCATCCATTTCTGACCTATATTTAAAATTTCAAGTATCTAGCTCATCATCAAAATTTAATTTGTTTAAACAAATAGGTATTATTTAAACAATTTTACAGACAAGAAAACGAGTGAATATTGCATTGTGATCCAGTTCTGAACTATTTTTAAAATTTCAAGTCAACAGCTCATAATCAAAATTTAATTTGTATTATTACAAAAAGGTATTATTTAAACAATTTTACAGATGAGAAACCGAGTGAATATTGCAATGTGGTCTATCCCCGACTCACGGTTAAAATTTCTAGACTGTAGTTTACCGGGAAGATGTAAAAAGGTAGTTTTATTCTGGGCGTCTGGTGGTTGGGTCACATAACGGCCGTTTTCGACGCGAAAGTTTAGTGTTTTTCCTAAAACTTTGCGCGGTCACTGTGAACGAACGGCTGGTCGCACAAAAATCCAATTGGTCTTAAAAGATTCGTAATTTTGCAGGTCATTCGAAGGTGAACTAAAATTTACACGGTTCAGTTAAATATTTGGAGATAAGACATCGTCGAAATTTTAAATTTCGTTTTGAATCCCTTCCCCTTGACCTAGGGTTATGAAAAGTTTCGAGGATCATTGTGGGGCTGGTCCAAACCCAGAAACCAAATTTTGTAATTTTAGCTCAACGGCGTGGACGGCGGACGGCGTACGGCGTACGGGGGACGGCGTACGGCGTACGGCGTACGGCGGACGGACGGATTTTTTTTTATTCGATTTTCTGAATCTACGTATCTTGAAACGTAAACCAACAAATTTTGAGGGGGGGTTAAAAAAATTTTTTCTTTGGGCGATTCCAATGGTTCATTATCGAAGATAATAAACCAAAAATCCGTCCGTCCGCCGTACGCCGTACGCCGTCCGCCGTCCGCGCCACTTTGACCAGTTAACGTTGAGCTAAAATTACGAAATTTGGTTTCTGGGTTTTGACCAGCCCCACAATGATCCTCGAAACTTTTCATAACCCTAGGTCAAGGGGAAGGGGTTCAAAACGAATTTTGAAAATTTGAAAATTCCATATCTCGAAAAATTCCCATCAAACGAAATGTTTTTTATTTCATATGTAGATAGAGTTTGTTCCGTGGAATTTTGTAAGACCATCCGCAGCTTTGTACGACCAGCCGTTCGTTCACAATGACGGCTCAAAGATTGTGCCTCACAACCCGATCGTGAATCAAACTGTTGAAATACAGGTCCATTTTCATACTAACAAGCTCTTTGGAACATCATATGGCTTAACTGATGTCGAGTTTGTTGTTCTGAGGTGCGTTTCGTGCTACGGAAATGAAGGTAATTTCGAATGTTTGTTGGTAGGTACTTCTTTTATAGAAAAATTATTACCGACGTAGTATTAAAAACCCCAGAATTATATCGTATTAATTAATCATAATTAATAATAATTGTTAGGTATATAAATACGAATTATCAATACCTAACAATAAATTATAATAATTTTCAATAGGTACTTGATAAAATTGTTAATAATTAGTGATAATTGACAATAATTTATTTCATATTTAGATAGAGTTTGTTCCGTAGAATTTTTTAAGACCATCCGCAGCTATGTATGACCAGCCGTTCGTTCACAATGACGGCTCAAAGATTGTGCCTCACAACACGATCATGAATCAAACTGTTGAAATACAGGTCCATTTTCATACTAACAAGCTCTTTGGAACATCATATGGCTTAAGTGATGTCGAGTTTATTGTTCTGAGGTGCGTTTCGTGCTACGGAAATGAAGGTAATTTCGAATGTTTGTTGGTAGGTACTTCTTTTATAGAAAAATTATTACCGACGTAGTATTAAAAACCCCAGAATTATATCGTATTAATTAATCATAATGAATGATTATTATTATTATTAATAATAAATACGAATTATTAATACCTAACAATAAATTATAATAATTTTCACTAGGTACTTGATAAAATGGTTGATAATCAGTGATACTTGATAATAATAATTAATCTAACATTTAGGATCTAGACATTTAGACCTAGTGATCTAGACAGAAGGGTGATCTGTACAAAGAAGATGATGAACCGTTGTGTCAAGAATTTGCAGAGTTTTTTAAGACCATCCGCAGCTTTGTACGACCAGCCGTTCGTTCACAATGACGGCTCAAAGATTGTGCCTCACAACACGATCTTGACTCAAACTGTTGAAATACAGGTCCATTTTCATACTAACAAGCTCTTTGGAACATCATATGGCTTAAGTGCTGTCGAGTTTGTTGTTCTGAGGTGCGTTTCGTGCTACGGAAATGAAGGTAATTTCGAATGTTTGTTGGTTTATAGAAAAATTATTACCGACGTATTTTACGTTTAATACGTTAATACGTTTAATACGGCTAATTTTGGTCTTCGATAATGAACCATTGGAATCGCCCAAAGAAAAAAAAATTTTAACCCCACCTCTTCAAGATACGTAGATTCAGAAAATCGAATAAAAAAAAAGTGATTGAGAAGGAAGGGATTGCGATAAGCATTGGAGGTCACACGACCTTGAACTGCTACAGGGCAATTAGTAATAACTAGTGCGCGACTTACCGTGCGTGCGGGACCTCTCCCCGCGGCCTTATTCCCTACAACTACCACCCTATTCGCTTATCGTGTGAGGGACTTAAGATTTGCCTTGACCAGAAGTGTCAACGTGCGTGATACTACCGGGCGTGCTAAGCCTCTCTCCGCGGTCTTTTCCCACCGCGAGCACCCTATCTCTGCCTGTGTATACTAGCGGGCGTGTTCGTACGGGGCCTCCCTCCGGGGCATGTTGATGTCCGCCGCTGCCGTACACGTCGTGCTTTTTGAATGGTCGCTGCGATCGTCCGACGCCGTGTCCTGCGCCCTGTTCCCCGTGCCGCTGAGCGAGACGACCCGTGTTGAGGTGATTTCGCCCGGCGAGTGTGATATGGGCCCGCTGCAGTCGATTGTAGAGAGTGGCATAGCCGTACGCCGCGCCGTCCGCTTCAATTGGGCCAGTATCCTTCGTCAGTTCTCGTCGGGACAGGCGCGAAGTGATCCCATTCAGCCGTGAGGGTGAAACGATGAGAGCCAGCCGTAGAATGATTAGCAAGCCCTACTCACCAGTATATATACACTTTAGGTTCTCCTATGCGGAGCCAATCAAATTGCTTCATCGACGACCTCGGTGTCCATTGGCTCGCTGAAGGGAGAGAGAGAGAGATCGTCTCAACCAATAGGAAACGAGGACCAAGGTATAAATACCGGCCTGCCTCGCCTTTAAAATCATTCAACACTCTACTCTTCAACGATCAACATCTCTGGACGAGGCCCTGCGAAGCTAGAAGACCTTCGGATGGTTAAGGTAGGCAAGTCTAGGTTAGGTCTAGGTTAGGTCTAGGTTAGGTTAGGTCTAGGTTAGGTCTAGGTTAGGTCTAGGTTAGGTCTAGGTTAGGTCTAGGTTAGGTCTAGGTTAGGTCTAGGTTAGGGCTAGGGAGCCCCTGGGAGCCCCTGGGAGCCCCCTGGGAGCCCCTTGGGTGGCCCTTGGGTGGCCCTTGGGTGGCCCTTGGGTGGCCCTTGGGTGGCCCTTGGGTGGCCCTTGGGTGGCCCTTGGGTGGCCCTTGGGTGGCCCTCGGGTGGCCCTCGGGTGGCCCTCGGGTGGCCCTTGGGTGGCCCTTGGGAGCCCCTGGGAGCCCCATGGGTGGCCCTTGGAGCCCCTGGGACCCCCATGGGTAGGGATGGCAAAAAAAATGAAAACATCGATGTATCGATGCATCGATACATCGACAGGCCGGCATCGATGCTCCAAAAACATCGGACCCCAAAAACATCGATGGGAAAAAAACATCGATGTTTTTAAAAAAACATCGATGGTTTTCAATCAATTTTTTATTTTATATAATTTATAAGCTATAAATTTATTTTATTTGTTACCATTATAATTCAGTTCCAAGAAAAAAAATCGTATAAACGAAGGCTGGGCTCACACCCAGTATTTGGCAGGTAGTCCATTCAAGAAAAACAATTTTGAAAGCAATTTGCCCCCCAGGCGATTTCTCTGCTGCGTAAGAGTGGCACCAGCCTTGGAGAATAATCTATCTGCCGGTACAGAGGTGGCTACCCTCCCGAAGTATTCTCTTGATAACGTGTACAGCTTGGGTTAGACTGTCTTTCCCAAAATTCAAGGGGATTTGAACGTATGTTTGATGCCACTGGAGTTGAGAGATACATTGATATCTCCGTGTCCAAGTTCAACGATAAGCTCTGAAAAGATGACATTTTCTTGTTGGTTTTGAACGCCAACGATTTATGATGGGCCCATATTATGTCAACGGGACTTCCACGGTCCGATTCTGAAGATGACTGAGATGACGGGGAATTAGAAGTATCAACAGACACCACCAGTTTTTTAATTTGAGTGAGGGCTTTTGACGATGCGATGGAATCGGAAAAGTGAATATTTTTGAAACGGGGTCCAAAAACATGGGTAGGGTCAGCAAGTGACAGTTTTCCCGCCCCTTAAATCTCGAGTGAAATCCTGACATTAGAGCCTGTTTTAGCTGCTTTCCCACAGGCGAAATATTGGAAGTATCGATACTTTTCAGCCAACACGCCTCGATATTTTCATTTAAAGGAAATACAAATTCAGAAATAATATTCCTAGGTATGTGAGAAAAACGTTAGAATAAAACATTCAGCCTATGGCAAAAAAAATTGAAACATCGATGTATCGATGTGCCGATGCATCGAAACCCCGACATCGATGTTCCAAAAACATCGACATAGAAAACATCGATGGAAAAACATCGATGTGTCCCGCGAAAACATCGATGTTTCAAAAACATCGATGTATGATTGCCATCCCTACCCATGGGTGGCCCTTGGAGCCCCTGGGACCCCCATGGGTGGCCCTTGGAGCCCCTGGGACCCCCTGGGTGGCCCTTGGAGCCCCTGGGACCCCCTGGGTGGCCCTTGGGAGCCCCTGGGACCCCCTGGGTGGCCCTTGGGAGCCCCTGGGAGCCCTTGGGTGGCCGAGGGCAGCCCTTGGGAGCCCCATGGGTGGTCCTGGACAACCCTTGGGAGCCCCTGACATTTAATCTAACATCTATCTATCTAACATCTATCTATCTATCTATCTAACATCTAACATCTAACATTTAAGATCTAGACATTTAGACCTAGTGATCTAGACAGAAGGGTGATCTGTACAAAGAAGATAATGAACCGTTGTGTCAAGAATTTGCAGAGTTTTTTAAATGTAAATCCGTTAGTTATCACCCCCAAAAACAACTCCGTTGTAAAAACTGACCCGCCAAAAAACCTCAGCCGCAAAAAGGAATGATATCCATTTTGCCCGCCAGCCACATATATAGGATGCTCGGTGCTTCGCACCTCGCTGTTGAGTGTGCATATAGAAACCTGATCCTCCTACCCCTAACCTCCACCGTCAATGTTTTCCTGTTCCCTGTCTCCTTCCGACAACCCTTTCTCACCCTTAGTCACCCTCGGTTTCACCTAATATGTTTCCTCTGTTACACCAGCAGGGAGCTTTACGCTTCTTTCAATGCTATTGGCGGGAGCTTTTTACCGGATGAACAAGCCTGAATTGAAGCATTACTATATTATAAGTATTACTGGTGGTCACGAGTAATCAGTGGTGGTACAACTATATCATTGTTTTTGGGGGATATCACATCTTTTTGCATGGCTACTTTTCGAGCGGTACTTATACAATACGGTTCAATTTAACAAAAGTACCTACGAGGTAACTAGTAAATGTTTTCCTAAATGAAGTTTTATCCTAGTCAAAATTTAGTAAAAAATTAGTACGCCTACTAATTTGCCTTTTTGTTTCTTCTTTTTGTGACAAGAATAATTATTTTTTGGAAATTATTGTTTGTTATTCCACCAGGTGACCGCCGCAACGGCTAAGTATGTGAAAAATCCTTTTCCGGCGGCCACAGAAAGTTTGCAAAACGTAAAACGCACGTTTTTATACCAAAAATCGCGAATAACTCGAGAATCGTTGGGAAAAGTGGCAAAGTGTGCTACCCTCATTCGAAAGCCCATTAAATTTCCTATCGATCCTTAACCAGGCGCCACTCTACGACAATTTTTCTGACCACCGTTCAACTTTGATGTTTTCGGAAATTAGCCAAATCAGTAGATGTGGAATTTATTCACGTATTTTTGGCTGTGGATTAGTCAAATCGATTGAGATTTAGTTCAAAATTATTGAGCATATTCTAGACAACCTAGCGGACATTTTAAGACCAACCGCACCAATTTTCATCAATATTTGCGGCAGTTGTTGTTGAAAATAGAAAAATCACCATAACTCCTTTATTTTTCCATTTAGGAAGCATTTTTTGATCTCAAATTAAACAGTTTGAAAAGCTGAACACAACTAAAAAAGAAAATCTGAAAAAGCTTCAATTTTGAAGGAGTTATGACCATTTGAAATTCCTAAAAAACACTATTTCCCCCCTAATTGGGGGGGAAATGGGGGGAGGGAGAAAAAATGGTCAAAAGGCACTCCCTTGGAGCATAACAAACGTGTGTGCAAAATTTCAGCTCGATCCGATTTGTCTGCTGGGCTGTAGCCCCGTCAATGAACAAGAAGAAGAAGAAGAAGAAGAAGAAGAAGAAGAACACGAAAAACGTGAAAAATAGTGGTTTTAAAATTGTTATACCCCCGACACCTGATGTTCCCAAGAGCTGAAATTTGTTTTACGTCCTCACGTGCCCCTGGAGAGTTGGTGTACAAAAAATCAACTCTCGAGACACTCAGGGGACCGAGCTACGGGATGGTGAAAACCCGAACTTGTTCCGTCGCGTAATCAGTGTCTCAGTCGCTTCGGTTTTCAGGGCTTCGGTTTTCTTGGCGGGCGGGACGCTCCCGCGTCCCTAGATCTCGCGGAAATCGTGGGCCACTTATTCGATAGCTGACAATTTACCGTAAAACCCGAGGCTGCCGATTAACCAGCTCGTTGTGTACTGAGCTGAAATATTGTGTGCACTCCGTTTCGTTGGTTCTCTTGCCTGTCGCAACGCCTGCGAATTCTTGTTTGAATTAGCAAATACAGACATGGCTAGTCCCAAGGTAATCACCAGCAACTCGGAACAGGTTCGGAACAAACTCCAATTCGATTCAAACTAGAAGAAACTAACTTGGAGCGGTAGGAGCAGGCAATAGTTTCCCCACAGTTGCTTCTCCTTGTTGGGGCTAAGTAGTGTGGATAACCGTTATTCTAAGTTACTTATCCTGTAACTACTAAATGTAAGCTACTCAACACTTTGAACTTGCCTCATGAATCATGCTTAATAATGATGGGGGATGTCGAGAATCGTTCAAATGAGAAATGTTTTATGTGCCAACTTTTTGAGGAATTTATTTCTCCATCATCAGGGCCTAAAATCAGTTTCACAATGTAAAATTGATAGAAGTTATTGTTATTGTTAGGTGTATTGGAAAATGTTTGTTACAACATTTTTTGCATATACTGAGTTGTAGGTTTGAACATTGAAAATTCTTTTTTATATACAGCATATCTTGCAACTAGCAAAAAATTTATAATCTTTATAATTTTTACAGCAATTTTGAAAACAATTTCACCAGAAAAATTAACAGAAAAAAGTTTTTTAGGAAACATTGTAGACAGACAAATTTTTTTTACAGCATAATATTATATTAATATATTTATATTAATATGAAGCAGGATATTATCCTGAATCAATATAATAATTCGCACGTTTGGACTTAACAGTATGTACAATAGCTACTATCAGTTCACTATAGTATCCATCTAGTACCATGTTAGTTTAGGGTTGGGCTATTCGCCCCCTGGGCTTAACAAGTATACAAGGGTTACAATAATTGCGTAAGCCTACTATCGTTGTAGGACAATAATTGTTATTATCCTACTATCCTATAATAATAATAATTATTATTCTACAACGATAGTTGTTTTACACACTGCGTAAAACTGTGGAAATTCGTATCAGTTACTATTAATCACTACGTCACCTCACGCCCTAGTTTTCAACCGGAAACTCCTAATACCGCCTGACAACGACACTTTTAAACTGACGCAGAACGGAGGTGCCGGAAGGGAGTTTTTGATAATAACGACTTGGAAAACGATGGCAGGAGTGGAAGATTTTATACTTCGTACGCGACGCTGCTCCTCCCGTAATGAGTGTAGGAGTTTTAATGATGGCCACCAACTTCCTCGTAGTCCTACCCCAAACAATACGTTTCGACTCCGCTCCATCATTACCCTCCCCCAGCCCACACTTAAACTTCCACGTTGGAAAACATTGGTGTAATTGTTGTTCTTGCGAAACTCTTCACTTAAAACGGGGAAGGATTTTTCAACAAATCCTATACATTGCCGAGGAAAAAAACCCAAAATCGTTGTGGAGAAGAAAAACCTAGGGGCATAAATATTCAACTCTTTGTCAGAAGAAAAGTTATTAAAACTGAAGGGATCCGAGTGTGCTTGTTCGTAAACTTCCTCTCTCTTAGAAGAAATAACCCCGAGCAACCAGCTTGATTGGGACGATTAATATTTCCTATAACTCGCCTTTCTTCTTTCAGAATACACTTCCAAACAGTAGGTATGCAAAACTTAGGCATATTTGCTGTTCACTGATTGAGCGATGTCGATGGGTGATGTCGGAACTCAACCAATAATGTTGATCAGCCAAAACTTTGCCATGTGTCCGATTCAATCGTGCAAAACTCACAACTAATTTCATTTATTTAGGTATTTAATTTTTTTGAAAAACATGTGTGAATCGGAGTAGAGGTGTTGAGGTATCGTTGGTCGACAAAGCCACGAGAAAACAGCCAGTGGTACAAAGCTCCTCGTGAGTACGGAACTGGATTACGAGAGCCCGAACGGCCTCGGGACTATATAAACGACCAAGTGTACTACCAAGAGTATTATTAATTCAAATTTGCCACCCTAATTAACCGCTCACTCATTAAGAATGCAAGCTGGCCTCGGCCAACTTTTTGATTAAGGCTATTCCGCCTTCTAGGGAGCTATCTAGCTTTCATTAAAACACTCGTCAACGAGCACGATACCACGGGCAACTCAATCACTGCGTTGGTTATCGTCTCCCTCACGTTTGGGAGTCATGTTGATATTCCCTTATTCTAACCAAAGAATTTTACATGATAAATAAACCTAGTTGGAACGACATTTTTAATTTTAAACGAATTAAAATGATCGAAGGAACGCCTTTTTCTCTACGCATAATTTGACCTGCCAGAAACACATTCAACTTTGTTTAACCGCAACTAGAATGTAATTTCGAGACTCTAAACGTTCTGCCACAAATATGTGAATTCCAGCTGTCTCTGTACTATGATCGTTTCGTTGCTTATATTATTCGTACAATAACAACCGGTAGGTACTATTCTAAGTTAGTAGAGTATCTTTAACGTGATTGTCGTATCATCCTAGTGATTTCCCGCGTATGCCCTCCAGTATGTTCTCGCTGTTTTCTCTTATGTTTGCGAGTTTTTTCCAATTATTAAAGCGTAATTCTTTTCGATTTCGGGAGGTTTTTCTGCGAATTCTGAAGCTATAGGTACTGATCTGTTGGCTTAATTCAGGACGACGATTTGGTGTCTGGATGGCTTCCTGCTCGGGACTTCACTTAGCAGGGTTTTCGGTGAGTAGCAGGGTTCTCGGTGAATTAGGTCACGAAACACTCTTGTCAGAAATTGAGTTGTTCTTAAATGCTCGAAAATAACTGAAAGGCTCCAAATCTTCGTCCAACAGCCTGAATGAAGCCAATATAGCCAGTCGCAATAGCCTATAGCCAGTATTAGGTCCTTGGAGTTGTGACATTTTGCTTGTAGAGGTACGGTAGGTACGTTATATTCTAGGAAACATGTTCGTTTCATGATGAAAACCTCAAAGAATAATCTTACTTCATGATCTGAAGGATCCTCTGCATATTGTAATACGTAGGTATAACTTTCATCTTTTTCAATTATGTGTATTTCTCAATAATTATTATGAAATATTCGACATTTTGAAGATATATAGGTTTTTTTTTTCGGTCTCGACCACTTTCAAAACTAGGAAATTAAATAAACCCAACCCTCTCGCCTCAATGAACTGGATTTATAATACGGCTTAGTACGTGATTGTTAAATACAGTCGTATCGCGCTTCACTGAAAATGCGAGCCAACTTCTTCAGCAATTCCTCTCACGTAGGGATATTAAACGGTCTTGAGCAATTAGGTCTAATGAGTTTGTCCAGAGTTTGCCTTCTCTTCAGATCACAGGGAACAAAACTTTCCGTTCCCAGTTCAAGTGAACGGACCACTTGATTTCCCTTGGAGTAATTAAGTGTGTGCTCGTGACCTAGTGATGAAATATTTCGGGAGGCGAAACAAAAAGAGCGATGTTTGATTCACCGGGTGAATCCTAATTTTATGTTCGAATTATTAGCAATTCCGTCGTAAACCACTAACGCTACGCAGTGGGTCTTTCTCATCTTAGATGACTTGCCTTCGGCCATGCCGGTCATAGTCATTGGATTCGTGATTCAAAGTAACCATCAAAGGTAGGTAGCTATAGGTAACTGGCATAATGAGCGCCCTCATCCGAACAGATTAGCTCTAAAACGAATTGAAATAACGTGAAGAGATTAGAAGAAACTACTCACGTGGCTTGTCTGCTAAATGAGTAGGCGGTCAGTACAGCTATTTCACTCATCGCTCTTTCGGTCAATTCCTCTTTGATTACTTCCTTTAATACGGTTTCCTTTACAGCAAGAAGACCCCTTCGACATGATGAAGGCATTTCTATCAAAATATCATCCCCTCTGGTTCTCAGATTGTAGAGCCCCTATGATGGTTGTGCAATTTGCAACTGATTCCCCCCTCATACGTTGGGCGATTGCTGGCAGATATGGGCGATCTGAGTAGGTGCTCCGTTTCCCGTTTGAGCAGTAAATTCGACGCGGACGGTCGACGCAGCTTGTTAGCACGGACGGTAACAAGGATTAAGTGGTGAGATGTGAAGCCCGTGTTTTTTTTTTAGGGGAAGGTTCTGGTCTTTATGACTCGTCCCTTTCGAGACCAGAAACGCGCTGACGGACAAAATTACAACCTCGGAAATTCGAGATCTCACAGTGAATCTCACGAATATCTAACGACCTTTTTCAGTCGATCGCGTGTCCCTGACGCGATGTACCAACAGATATTTTGTGGAAATGAAACATTCTTGGTTATTACTTTTGCCTGGTTTAGTTCAATCCATGAATTACGCGGCTATGAAACAGTTCCGATCAACCCACCACATATTACCTAATCGAGAAAGCATCGAGTAAGACTTCGTGGAACCATCTTTGGAATGTCCTGCTTGTCCTACCTATTTTACCCTGTTTGAACCAGTCCTTCTTCGAGAATTGGAAGTTGGTCGTGAGTAGTGCCTGGGGTATTTTTCACTCCACGTTATAGTTATCGGTGAACTTTTGGTTTATTATCTTCGATAATGAACCATTGGAATCGCCCAAAGAAAAAAATTTTTTAACCCCCCCTCAAAATTTGTTGGTTTACGTTTCAAGATACGTAGATTCAGAAAATCGAATAAAAAAAAATCCGTCCGTCCGCCGTCCGCCGTCCGCCGTCCGCCGTACGCCGTCCGCGCCACTTTGCCCAGTTAGCGTTGAGTTAAAATTACGAAATTTTTTTTTATGAGTTTCGACCAACCCCACAATGGTCCTCGAAACTTTTCATAACCCTAGGTCAAGGGGAAGGGGTTCAAAACGAATTTTGAAATTTTGAAAATTTCATATCTCGAAAAATTCATATAGAACGCTATGTTTTTTATTTCATATTTAGATAGAGTTTGTTCCGTAGAATTTTTTAAGACCATCCGCAGCTTTGTACGACCAGCCGTTCGTTCACAATGACGGCTCAAAGATTGTGCCTCACATCACGATCGTGAATCAAACTGATGAAATACAGGTCCATTTTCATTCTAACAAGCTCTTTGAAACATCATATGGCTTAAGTGATGTCGAGTTTGTTGTTCTGAGGTGCGTTTCGTGCTACGGAAATGAAGGTAATTTCGAATGTTTGTTGGTAGGTACTTCTTTTATAGAAAAATTATTACCGACGTAGTATTAAAAACCCCAGAATTATATCGTATTAATTAATCATAATTAATAATAATTATTATTAATAATAAATACGAATGATTAATACCTAACAATAAATTATAATAATTTTCACAAGGTACTTGATAAAATTGTTAATAATTAGTGATAATTGATAATAATAATTAATCTAACATTTAGGATCTAGACATTTAGACCTAGTGATCTAGACAGAAGGGTGATCTGTACAAAGAAGATAATGAACCGTTGTGTCAAGAATTTGCAGAGTTTTTCACTCTCAGTTAGCTCCGCGGTGAGAAATGGGGTTGTCAAAGAAAATTCTAATCCCGAAGATATCGGGAAAGTATTGGAGGAGTTGGAGGATGTTGAAGAACGTTTTGGTGCAGACAGCAGCTGTTCAGAATGTGAAGAGGTGGAAATATAAGCTTCTGATTCTAAAGAAGAGGTCGAACATTTCGGAATGAGATGGTGTTGTTATTGTCAATCCTCATGATGATACCATCAACCCAGATACTAACAAGCCGAAAATCATCATGAAGAACAATGCTATGAAAGGTGGAATAGATTCCTTTGTCCACCTTTGCCATACCTACTACGTGACAAGAAAAACTCGACGATGGTCACTCCGGTTTGTTTTGGGATTGGTGAACCAGGCTGAATGCTTTTGTTTTACATAGAATGGCAAACTAGCAAAAGAAAGTCCCTAGAAAAGAAATTCTCTTCAATTTGGGCTACCAGCTGATAAAACCTCATGTTTAAGAATCCTGTTTAAGAAACCTTGATGCGACGAACCTTTCGTACGCCTTCCTTTCTGGATAAGTCCGTGAGATTTGCATTCTGTGACAGGAAGTCTGACATGAAAATTTTAATAAAATTTTAATAAATTTTTTTTTCAGGGCTGTTCTATAATTCATGTTGACAATTTTCAAAATGTTACCGTATTGAAAAGATTTGGTACTTTTTCTTATTGAGAATAATTTTACGCAGTTCGAAGACTAATGACAGTTGATGCAAATAGCAGTGTCAATCCAGGGTTAAGGATAGAGACGGTCATTGAAATATTGTTGAGGATGCCTGAAAGCATCAACAATGACTTTAGAAATACTAGAATCCTAGAAATACTAGATGTTCATAGTTTCGGAAGAAGAAGAAGAAGAACTTCACCTCACGCGCTATAAATCACTGGAGCTAATCGTGCTGTGTCAATAGCATTGCAAATGAAATTACTGATTCTGCTATGAAAAGGAAATGTTACTAAACAAAACGTATAATACGAGTATATTCAGTTGCAATATGAAAAAAAAGGAAAAGAAAAACAGTTGTATCTTTTGCTACCTACTATTGTCTAGTGGAGGCATAAGAAAATGGGTGCCACCAACTTCCACATAAAATGATAAATTACTCATGAAAACAGTTCTAATCCTCCTGGCTGGGTTGAAAGTGTTTCAAAGAATCCTTGAACACGCGAACGGGCCACAGCCGAGATCAAAAGAGATCAAGTTCTCGTTGTGGAACGCTCGGTGAATTCCAGTCGAAAGAGCTTTCCGGTGAAAACACCTTTCACCCATTGTTACTTCTAAAGTATTCGTGGTATATGCTTCATCTCATATAGCTTTTCAATCTGAGATCCGTACGAGTGTTTACTGAGAGGAAATATGGAGAGAACTTGACGTGAGTGGAAAAGTTTGTTTTGTGGAAACGGGTGCCGGCCTGCACGGTGTTTACATTCGTACATGTTGTACCGCGAGTATCGGATTCCCACTTAGTCTAATATGTCCAGAACTTATCTCTTATAAGATTTGATTCGAATTTTCCAGTGGATTGTGACGCTCAACGTATTTCTTAAAAAAGTACGTTGGCTATTACGATGGGTCCAACTATAAATTTTATAGTGTATTATAATGCCCCAATATTACTCCCGACATTTTTTCGAAAAATTACGTCCCCAGTAACACCTTTGAAGTCTTCGCAATCGTGAATTTTCGTACAAGGGAGACTTCAGGATAAAATGTCACCCAATAAATGAAAAACGGCTACCCACACCCACAACTTTTGTTTAGCCTTTGGTCGTTTCCTCATTCTAAATTAGAAGTGGGCTACATTTCCGGACTGACGATTCGAGACGAATTGTCACCAATTCAACGCAATAATCACTTGGAGCGATCTCAAAGTTGGGATTTGGTCCATTATGAGGAAACAACAGCAAACGTTTTCACAACCTCGACAGAGGTTCTGTATGGTATTATGACTGTAAGTTAAGGGAATCGTAACTACTTCACTACTTCTGAAGCCGTTTAAACATGGATGATTATCGTTCTCGGTGTGTCTCTGAATCGCGACGCCTGTTTGGTTACTGTCGTTGGCATCGTGAATAATGGCAGTGGCCCACTTCCGCAAACAGCTTCCCGCTCGTAAATCGTTCCAAGTGCAAAGCCGCACAAAATATTCGCGGATTCAACCGGAGTTTCCCCTCGTCAGTAGGACCGACATTTCTGTTGGACCCCAAATGGTCGAGTCAAAACTTGGATTTGAGATGTTTGGTTTCGGGGAAACTGAAGAACATATCGAGTTGAAGATTTATTGGATTTGATGAATTATTCCTCTATCGTCGGAGGAATTATTCCTCTAAAGGAAGTTTTACTGTATCCAATATTTCTTTGTTGATAGATTGATATAGGGTTCGAATCTTGAACGAAGCAGCCACTCGTCATTCTTAATGAATTTATTTGCTGGAAATGCATAGATTTTTGGTCGAATCAAATTGTATTATGTGTTATTCGTCCAGTTTTGACCAGAGAAATAAACAATGAAACATGTACACGTTTCATCGATAGCTTAACTGCAGACAAAGATACGAATTACTCCCTATGGAAAGCCTTCCAGGGACTTCATCAATCCCATGTTCCGCCCTTAAAAATTGATGATGTTACTTGGGCTTGAAGCGCAGAGCAAAAGGCCTAGTTTTTCCGGACCAGCTTGAGGAAACTTTCAAACCTCTCCCTAGGCAAACAGCTGGAGAAAACCTGAACTAGAGAAACCTAAGTTGGGATTTTGAGCCAATCAAGCCTGTTAGACTCCCTGAGATGGAAGCAGAAATTAAAGCGTTAAAAACAAGAAAGGCACCTGGATTACACCTCATTACAGGGCAGGTAGTGAAGTACCTACCATAGAAGTTTAAGAAGTAGCTATTGTACCTAATAAATGCAACTTTCAGGCTCCGATGTTCCAAATGTTCCAAATTTCTGAAACGTCTCCAATGTCATAATGATATTGAAACCAGGGAAGGATCCCAGTGATAGAAAATTCCTACAGACCAATATCTCCGTTGCCAGTGATGATACAGCAATCAAGCCGAGGGAGACACAGCAGAAGTAGCTGCTCACTGACTGCAAAATCATCTTGATGATCTTGATCATCTCAAGAATATCTGTACAGGGGTCCCACAAGGTGTGATGAAGTGGCAACTGCATCCTACTTTCCGATCAGCGTCTTTAAAATCAGAAACAATGGGCCAACTACATATATCCACTAGGTACTATAATCGTAGTGGATACTATAGGTTTGATGTATAACGATCTTAAACCATCCACGGCCCAACCGGAGCCCACAAGCCAAGTTCAATAGTTCACTATTTATTTCATATGACGGGTTTACTTTCCGTGCCTACGGAAAAGAGGTGATTACTGGTGGGTAAACTTATTGATAGACAATTTATGAGAATCTCTCTTTTGTTCGAAATAAGTTGTGACTGGAATGTTTGGATTTGTTTCGCCCCCAATGAATGAATACTGTGTTTTGTCAAATACCGCTAAATACGCGGCTAAATTCCGCATAAGGGAATTAAAACGGTACCAAACATAATGAATACCTCCATCAATAATCACAAGCAAAAGCAGGCTTTAAATACTAAAACGAGCCAGAATCGGCGAATAAGTCTTCCAGACTTTCGACTATTAATAATAATTCATCAAGTGGGATCACAGAGGGCGCCTTTAAACGACCGTCCCTTGTCCCTGATGTACCATTAATCAGCCGGACGTTCTAAATCATAACCCATTTGATCTACGAATCCAACTTTCTGCTGCGATGGTCTGCCACTCCCGTCCGCCTCATCTATTCATCAGCTCTTTGTGAAACTGATGGATAAATCTCTATTTGCATACGAAATGAACTCATTCGTCACTTTCTCTCGCGGCTTTTGTGTTAATTGATGTCGAGTCACCCAAATCAAGCAAGCGATGCTTAAACGATGCTTGCATTTAATTAGGCGAGTCATTACCGTGGAATCAACTGTTACAAGGTACCTATTTCAACAGTTCGGTCTCGTTTTGAAGCACTAAAATTTGAAGGTCTGCCTTGTGGTTTCACTTGTTCGGAAAATGGCCTGCAGATGGGTTTATGATATAAACCCATACCTATTATAGTTTGCTCATTTGGTTCTTTGTGTTGAAAAAGATCGTGTACCATCTGGAGGCGAGTCTGACGTCAGGAATTCAGTACAAGTAGAAGATGTAAAAAGTTCAATCACGCAGCTGAGCAGCATCGAGCTGATAACAGGATGTAGATTTACCCTACTATCGGGAAGACCGACCAATACAGCACGTTTATTACATAGAAACGTGCACGAGGTCTGTCTAGAAAATATCCGAATTACGTTCGTACCTCCGTATTGGTGCTACTCTTTGTCATCCGGGCTGTGACATCCTTCGAAGTAGTCCTCATTTGATAGAAACACGCACCCAGCGGTGCTTCTAGATCTTAAAGCAGTCCTCGAATGAAGATTTTGGAATGGCCTTAAGGCGAATTTGTCTCTATTTTAAAGGTTTTATCACAAAATTTATTATAAACCAGTAAAGTAATCCCTAGTAACCAATTACAAAACTGTACGTGAACGTTTTATGAATATCTTGAGTTTTGTTCCTAAGCGCATCCTAACTGTTTTAAAGTGGCTTTATAATGTGGTTATAAGTAGAGCAATTTGTCTAAAAAAATGTTTTAAAAAAATCCGGAGATAAGGACGCAGGTCGGATACTTCTTACACAGGCCCCGTACCTAATCGACTTATAAATACCACTAATCAGTTGTGAACTGTTGTAAAACGATTCGCACCATTCTTTACATTATAACAATATTACATTTAGAGCAGACTAAATTATTCGTAAATAGCTAATGAAGAATCCAACGGTAGCGGATATTTCCCGAAGAGACTACAGCTGAGTGTTGTAAGGCGTTTTCGGGGGTCGCTAATAGGATCACGAGTCCCCCACAGTTGAAGCGAACTTGTCAACCGAAGTGGGAGAGTTTTCGTGAGCAGAACCGTCGTGACCCCAGAAAATTCATCATTGTTAGGAGAGAACTTGATTTATTTTTTTTAACCTGAGGAATATTCACTCGTGCCGTTTGTGGAAAAAGTGACTCCTACACCTCGCGTGAAGAATAGTTCGCATATAAGTTTTCGTGATCGTTATGTGCCGAGTTTAGGTTATTTTATTGATCACGTTTCTCTGTTGCTTGTATCGACCAACCCCTACTCTCGTCAGGGATGGCTGCTCGGAAATTATAATTTAATGTCGGTCGTTGACGAGCTTCAACGGTTTGGTTTTACTGTAGAACTGTAGTGTTTGTATGGCAATGTAGTGCGCTTGGGGATGGTGAAACACGATTGGTGATTGTTACGACGGGTTTACGAGGGCCAATTACACATTAAATGGCTCAAAGAACTCATTTTTTCACTCGCACGTGCGTGCCACTCACGAATGTATTACGGAGTGGGGGTGAGGGATCGCAGAATGTCATCACGATTCGAATTAAACTCCCGATATATTTCGTGAAACACGCTCAACATTTTGGTACTTATTCATTTTCTCCAACAGGACGTAACACTGTACAGCGAGTCTCGGCTTATGGGCGGTGAAGTTACTGACTTACGAAGGTGCTTCACACATCCAGGGCCTTCACAATCATTCTACGCCACTCGATCGAGGGGCGGGGGGGGGGGGGCTCGAAGTGGCCTGGGGAAAGCTGGAAACGATTAATCTGAGTTTGTACCCCTCCAGGGGAGCTTAACTTTTGGTGCCCCGAAAAAGTCGACATTTTCGGACTTTCTTCGGTTTTTCGCTTATGATTCCTAAACAACGCACCCTAGGAAACTTTTTAATTGACAAATTAGAGAGCATAAAATTCTGCGTAGATTGACCCTGAATAGACATTTCGACGAAATTTCGAGGTTGCCACGGCACCAAAAGTTACGCTCAACCCACAGAGGGGCACAAACTCAGATTACTTGTTTTCAAGACTGTCTTAAGGTTTTAGAACGAATCCCCAGGCCACTTCGAGGTCCATTCCTCATTTTACTCGACTACCTGTTCTGTACCAGTTTGCTTCTTGTATCCTTCCACGTCGTCCATCAAACTCAAACGTGGTTCGACATCGGCCACCTTTTGGTTTCCCATACATCATCCATCCGATCCCGTTCTCTCCACTTGCCCAAACCAAGTCTTCCCTTCTTGATTATGCTGAACATGTCCGGTTCCCATACATTCATCTGAGCTCTTCGTTGGTGCGGATTTTCTATCGTAAATTCGGATTTCCGCTCCCAAACTCTCAAGTTCTTCTCATCTCCTTCAGTGAAGGAGCGGTAAGTGACATTCGCTCTTCTGAGCTGTACATGTTTACTTGATGTTTTTGGATACAGCCAAAGCACCGATATTTTCAGATTTACTGTGTCCCGCTGGGGGATTCCTTTCCGTTTGCGTGCACTCGATTAGGAGGTGAAATCAGGGTTTTCACTTGCTCGATAGTACGAAACTTCCACCGCTGTGTCAGGAGGAGTGCTAAGCCCCCTGGTGGTTGCAGATGTCGATAGCATAATCGATATAAATATTTTTGTAATTGTATATTAAGGTAATGCGTCAGAACTCGACACGTTAAAGGAAGTTTGAACTTTGAGCTTACCTTTCACGTAGGGAAATAGTTTTTTCTCATTGCAAACCTGTTCATTGTGTACCCAAGATCCTTCCCTAAAAGACCTGGTAATAAATATTATATTTAAAAGACCTGGAGAGAAATATTATTCAACATGGTTTGAAAAGGGAAAAACAAGTTTTGTAACAAATCCCAATGCTCTAGTAGTCGACACCAGTGACCAACATTTTCTTCAGTAGTCGACATGGTTTTGCACTAGTAGTCGACCTACATGTGTTAGAAGTCGACAGTATCTCTTGAGTCAGTAGTCGACAGGTTTCGTCATTCCATCGTTTTCACTTTTTTCGACTTCCATCTAAATAAAATACATTCAACTGTGAATCGGAACTTGAAAATAGATTAATAAGATGTAATAAAGTAGTTATCAGACTTTTTCTTTGCAAACAGCTCATTATCAGTCTCAAATTGCAATAAGTGCTTAAGTAAAAAGGTATGAAAACTATAGTCGAAAACTCATTGTCAGAAAATTGACATTACAGTTGGGCTTAGGTACCTATTTACATAGTTTTTGACTTTTTCATGTCTTTGCTTTGGCACATAAACTGAAACGGGAAAAATTTGTTCCCTTGATTCACACTTTCCCTCAGATCACGTCAGAACACAAGCGACCGGCGGGCCACTACGTCTGAGCCTATGACGCACGAGCGAATGACGTCAGACGGCTGGCAGGAGGCCAAATAGTACGTCTGAGCCTATGCCGTAAGAGCCTATGACGTCAGACGGCTGGCAGGAGGCCAACTAGTACGTCAAAGCCTTTGCGTAAGAGCCTATGACGTCAGAGGGCTGGCTGGCTAGGTGATCGGGTGGTAGCGAAGGGAGGTTGAAACCTTGAATTTGAATGGGAAATCCTTGAAATTGTCTCGGAAAACCTTGAAAACCCCCTTCTTCTCTCTACCACCCCTTCAACTCATCAAGGTTTCGTGACCTCTTCCCCTTCACCTCCTCACTGATCTTTGACTCCCTCCCCTCCACCTCATCACTGATCTTTGACTCCCTCCCTTCCACCTCCTCACTGATCTTTGGCTCCCTCCCCTCCACCTCATCACTGATCTTTGGCTCCCTCCCTTCCACCTCATCGCTGATCTTTGGCTCCCTCCAATCCACCTCATCACTGATCTCTGACTCCCTCCCTTCCACCTCATCGCTGATCTTTGGCTCCCTCCAATCCACCTCATCACTGATCTCTGACTCCCTCCCTTCCACCTCATCGCTGATCTTTGGCTCCCTCCTTTCCACCTCATCTCTGATCTTTGGATCCCCCCTCCACCTCCTCACTGATCTTTGGCTCCCTCCCCTCCACCTCATCACTGATCTTTGGCTCCCACCCGTTCATCACCTCACTGGTCTTTGGCTCCCCCCCCTCTACCTCTTCTCTGCCCTCCATAGATCCTGATCTGAAAACCTCTGCATGTAGGCGGTGCACTATCCTGTGAAGTCCTAGGCAGAGGTAAATAGATTTTCCAGGAACTAAAGACAACTTTCACACTAGTAAGTATAACGAATCTAAATGGTACCTATTACTGAATTGATATACTGGTGCAACGTGCTTGACCAGGGTATAAAAATGTGGTGCTCAATACTGCCTTTCGAAACAAAAACGCCTTATCTCCAATGAGATTTTTTACGTACACCCCCCCCCCCCCCAAGTGGGTGTAATTCCTACCCTCGAGATCGAAAAATCGTTGAATTTGAAAGTAAAACGCCTTATCTAACTGTTTTTTAAGTTGAAACGCCTTAAATCTGTTCGAAAACGCCTGAAACTAATGTTGAAATGTTGATTCGTGAATATTTTTGATGGTGAAACGCTGGTTTGATTGGTTTCAAAATCGTTTTTTTTTCTCGATAATTTTTCAATTCAATTATTATTGATGTGCACAAACTTGAGGGGAACTACATCCTGATTTCTATAGAAAACTTAAAAAGCGATTTCTGAAATACGTGGTTTTCGGATATAAGGCGTTTTGGCTTCAAACGGTTATTATTAGAGTGGTAACTATGCATAACAAAAATTTGATTATGATTCATCGGCAGCTCTGACAAGCTCCCATCACGTTATTAAGGTGGGCGAGTTCCTAGGCGTTGATTGATAACGCATCAGTTTAAAAATGGCAAATATGCTAAATACGCTATTGTATGAAGTCATGTATCTAGATGGGAAGGATATATGGTAAGCCCTGATTTTGAACAATACCAACCAACCAGACCAACAATTTGATACTTACTTACAATATAGATATTGTATACAGAAGACTAATAAATCTACACAGGAAATGTATCATTTGCAACCTTCATTAATTCGATGTTGTGATTGCACGTTAGTGTTTATTTTTGAATTTTGTTTGCTAAACTTTTCCTTGGTTGCAATCGAAAATAGTAAAGCAGAAGGATTTAAACCAAATGATTTTCAATGATGAAACATTAACATCGACCAAGACAAAACGAGTCCCACATGCACATCAAAATTAGTTGGTTTACGTTGCAAGATTCGTAGAAATATCAAAGTTTTAGGAATCCGTCTGCCTGAACGTTCACCCTTTCATCCTCTTCGAAATTCCTTGAATAGGAGCACAAATGGCCAAATCTCGCTACTCCGATACGTTTGGGGAAAAAATAAATCGTAGGGAGAAAACGAAAACAACTCAGCGGATAGTAAGAGAAATTAAGTTCAAAGGAAACAGAAGAGGAGGTGTAGCAGTTGAGAAAAATAAGAAGCTTCCTTAATCGCATTGAGAAACTAAAGTTTCAGTAGGCGGAGGAGGGAAATGGGAAAAGAGATAGAAAACTCAGATAGAGAAATGGGAGCCCTTGTTAGGATTTTAAGCTTAACGTTCTACGGTCAGACAAATGTCAGGGGATTCGAGGGAGAGAAAATTTGGGCCGCAGTGACCTCCGTTGTTCACTTATTGCCGTACGTAATGTAGGAGTGTGAAGGATTTGTCAATTAGAATGTATGGGAAGGTTATGTCACAATGGGCTGGTCAACACGAATGATACCAATCGATGTGTAGAATGGCTACCATGGCTTGTACGTTGTAGTTGTACCATTACCTACAATTGCTTATTTGGTGTAGGGTGATCGATATCTACGATAGTTGAGCTAATCCAACTTACTAAACTACCGATAGCATCGATAGCTGATAGGATAGTGTCGAAATTATCGATAGCTCTAACTATCGAACTATCGACATCCCTAGTTCCCAAGGACTATCTGACGGTTATTCAGCTCCCGGTTCAACTTTGGCAATCGATAAAATTACCCAAATGACGATAACCACTTCCCACTGTACCCCACAATTCAATAATTGAATTGCCATCGATTCCCTCCGTACGACAGCCACTTAATGTAGATATTGCCAATCCATTTCGATTGCCTGATTGCACGTGATTTGGGATTCTCCAATCAAATTTCGCTCTGGCAGTGATGTTCAAGCGTTATTTCGAACTGCGGCTATTGTGACCCATAAACGAAGAGCGACCTCCGTCGGCGGACAAAAGAGTGCAGAAGGAGTTGGCTAGAATGTTCCAGAGAATCCATTAATCAGACCTACTCTCTTATCCATTAATCTTTGCTTTTCGTTACTCCCATTAAATTAATGGGTAGACCCCTTTTCGTGCAAAGGTAACATTTCAATGAGTTCGTTACATTTCACACTTGCGCAAACGGAGGTCGACGTGAAGTGCGGAGTCGTGAGAACATTCAATGCCTTCAATGAACCTTGAATTCCATTTTAGTCCGTCTGCCTCCTCATTCATAAATGCGACCAACGGGTTTCGTACCTCCCATCTACATATACGTAAGGTTCGCTTGAAATTTCAAGCTCAGAATGTATTCAAGAATAAAGTGAGATTCGTCTCTCGAAATATGCCACTCGTTATCTGTTTGGCCTTTACTTATCATGTTTTAACCCTCATTTACCGTCAGTTCCAGTATTGCCTAGTAGGTAGTAGGTATTATTTGCCCCGATGATAGCTGGTAGGAACCGTTGTTCTGTTGTCCAACATGTTCGCCCCCCCCCCCCCCCCCCCAACCTTCTCAATTACGTGTTATTATTTCGTTCACCCGTTAAAACAATACCTTTAAAAACTTAAACGACCTCTAATACGTCTTTTTAAGACGGTAATTAAAGAATGGCAATTCAGAGTAGGTACCTACTAAGTGAAAACTCTTAACAGAGTTTTTCACTTAGTACTCTGTATTAAGATCACCGGCTAATCCCACCTGACTTTTCTTCGAAAATTCGCTAAAATGATTATTTTCGACTAAAAGGAAGCTATTGTTCTCGGTCTGAAAATTTTAAAACATGAATTTCCGAAATGTTTTTATAGCAAAATCCGTTTCATATGTAAACATACATAATATGTATGTTTACCCATATTATGGGTAATTTCCCCACTCCCCCTAAACCCCCCTTAGAGTGGCCTGATTCTGCCCATCTACTAACTTAGCCTTTCGATTGTGCAAATTTGAATTTTGTATCTCAATTCTATCGAGATGTATCGTCTGGAATGACACATACCTACATAAGTTGAGATAAAATGTTCAAATTTGCACAAAACATCTGTCTTGGCAATCAAAAGGCTAAGTTTGAAGATGGGCAGAATCAGGCCACTCTACGGGGGGTTTAAAGGGGAAAAAATTTACCCATAACTTCCCAAAATGAAACAGTCTCATTTTGAAGACATTTTACGTTGAACACGATGATGAAGTCAGAATTGCGATACCTTATTCGGATCCCAACCTGCTCTAATCCGATAACGGAATGAGATACCGCAGTTCTGACTTCCCCATCAAGTTCAGCGTTGAAAAATCTATAAACTGAGGTGGTACTCGTGAAAAAAGGAGACAAATTGTGTTATAAAACCAAAAAAATGCATTTTACATAAAACCAGTTAATTTTTCGAAAATTCGCTCTTATAGCCATGCTGCATAACTTTGAATTTCTTAAGATAATTTTTTAGTCCATCTTGGTCCAAGTTCGAATTAAAATAAATTTTTTTCGACTTCTTCCAGTCAAATTTAGATCTCGTGTTCCCATTTATGTTCATCCCAAATGAATCGGTCAGTTTTTATCAAAATGTTCAGCGATTCTTCGATTTTTTTCGTCGAATCTTGGTTTTGTCTTCTTGTAGATCAAGTCAGACTTTCTAATTTTTCGTATATGTGGGATGTACGCGTTTTTCTAGTAAACAAATGACACTACTTAAGCTAATAATAATGTATTTTTATCCTGATATACTTAAAAAATTATTGATAACAAAATGTTTGTAATCAGAAAGAAACTCAAGTCGAAAATCCGTCATTCCCTTGGGGTGGATTTAATTCCGTATTATTATGTTTCCTTCGTCGGTACCGCTACAAAAGCCTGTGTGTTCAAAAACCAAACATGTTCAGGAAACGATAGAATCCATATCCAACAGTAGCTGTAGCCAACTTACAGGTTACTACAAACATCCATTGAGGAGAAATGAAGCGGTGTAGCTCGATTCTGTCCCTATTAGGTGTTGCCAAGGCCCAAATTCACCAGAGAAGCTCAAAATCTTATCATCGGGAAAAAATTTTCTTACAGGGTTTTGCATCGGGGATGTCGATATAGAAAAGTATACGGGGAAGGAACGTCCGGACGAGTCAACTCTAAGGAAAAAGTAGTTGAGTATATTAGTTTTCAGAAGAGTCGTGGGCGTACGTGCAGTACACCATCATTTACTTACTTAACTGCATTAACTTTTATTAAAAAGCTAAACGAAATGTTAAGAAAACCTTTTCTGTATTTCTAAGGGCTAGTTGATGGTATTACTTGCCGTAAGCGGTAGACATGATATCCATCAATGCGGCGTTGAGGTGTTCATTCGTGTTGGGTGCGAAGAACAAACAGAACCAACAGAAGTACCGCACATTCATCATCACCGATAAATATATTTCAACTTGTTGTGAACGTTTTGTGAAACTATCAACTCCATGAAACTCGGAGATCGTAACAGCCCGATGACACGGCGGGTGATGTTCGTCTCGTCCTTACCCACCCTAATGCATCGCATAACAGACAACTGTGTCTCTTCTACTCAATTTAAGTTCGTTTCAAAACTTCTCTTCCCCCGGCTGTTGGGTTTAATAGAGGGCCAAACGCCTCAAGTAATTGGCTTGGATCTTGGGTTGAATGAGTTGGGGAAGTGAAGATGATGGAGGCCCTCGGTAGGTCAAACTTCAGTGTGATTAACCAGAACCCACTGCCTGGGTCACGGAGCTAATCGATTTCCTTTCAACTGAAAGACGCGCGAACGATCTAACTTATTTACGGTGCCGAACGCGGTCTCATAGACCTCGAACTCTCCCGTAAACCGATTCATCGCTGAGAACAAATAAGCGGGTAAAGGAACTGGTGTGAATCGAAACCTCCTGTAAAATTCAACGAAAATGAGAAAAAAACTTCGCCGGTTTCTTTCTGCTTTGGCTACGGCTACGGCTACGGCTACGGCTACCTACGGCTAAAATTCTAAAACATGGAACATGCTTCCTTCCCGCTAATTCGGGATAGCGATGTTCCGATATTATCGATATCAATGAATATCGATGTTTTTGTTTCGATATTTCCAATATTATATCGATATCAATGAATATCGATGTTTTTGTTTCGATATTTCCGATATTATATCGATATAGGAAGTGCAATAATCTCGTGATATCGGAAGATTATGGTGAATACGGTTTTTTGATCCCGATAATCCCGATATGTTTATGATATTCTTATGATCTCCTGTCTTATCAGGTTCCATATACCTACATTATATTTCCTATTAAAAATATTGTTTGTCTTTATTGTAATTTTTCAGTCACATGGTCATTATTGATCTAGGTATCTGTATTCCGATATATTTTATCTTTGAATGAAAATGTTGTGTTTTAATTATTCCAAAAACCAAATTTAGGAATTGCAGTTTGAAAACAATTAACTAGAACCACACTGCATAAATGATTATTCCTGTTTTGGTACTGAAAATCCATTGTGTGACTGTTTTTGGTAGCTTATAGCGAGCTCATAGCTTAATAGCGAGCTCATGAATTAGCTGACACAAGTTTTTTCTATTAGCTAACCTCAAATGTGTATTTTTCAACCAAATTTTACTCCACGTGAATGAATATAAGCTATGTGCAATATATATATATATATACGTTGTTGTGACTAGGAAACAGTAGATTTCGGGTAAGGATGACCAACACTAGTCGTTGTTATCATCCGGGTTTATTACGACGTTTCGATCGTGGAACACGATCGTAATAAACCCGAATGATAACAATGACTAGTGTTGGTCATCCTTACCCGAAATATATCTTTATATATAAAGATGAATTCAGTCTTAGATTTTAGTACCTAATATAGGTAATCAAGTGAATTTATTAAACGCATTGTCATAAAATTATGAGTAATCATACAAATTTCGCAATATATCATTCGATATCGCCGATATCGATATTTTATGGCGATAATATCTCTGTATCGATATCGACGTTGAATATCGTTATCGATATCAAATATCGGAAGATCCTCGATATCGGAACAACCCTAGTTCAGGGTCCTTAGATTACATTAAATTTACGAAATTTTCGTAAATACGTAGGTAATAAAACAACAGCTTCCTTCGAAATGAACCCCGCTAAATCTATGATGGCTCTTTTACCGCGAATGTTGTTTACAGTTCTTTTAAGTCAGGGCTATATCTCAGTTTCTTCCATAATTACATCGGTTTTGACCATACCTATATAATTTATCATAAATGTGGGGCTTTCCAAGGAATGGAGAACGATTTTTCTACGAACACGAATGACGAAGATAAAGTTCCGAAGCAACGACTTGGTTGTAAGTGGAAATCATTGCAAAATTTCGTGACGCATCGCCGTCTCCCAAAACGTGACTCTTTTCGCCAGTTAGCTCAAGGCTAAAGCATGTTACATGCTCAAAAAACGCTGCAAATCTGTAAACCACTTCAAATTATTTTCTGTATCGATCACCCTTCTCACTGTTTTGTACAATAAGTATCACTGTGAGTTCCAAAACTACACGAAATAAGTGTAAATAAAGTGATGAGGCGAGATAGCGTTCTTTGGATTACTAGTAACGAACAACACCGGCGAAACTACCAACTAATAAGCGAAATCGCCTTCTTAACCCTCAGGAGGTGATTCATGGGCGCGACGCTCAGGTCATTTGCATTTTCTGAAATATTTTCGAAAACGGGACTCCTATCGCCAAATACTCTCTAGTATTTTCCTAGAATGTGCCCCTAACGATTCCAACTACACTCCCGGTTTAATTGGGTCTATTGCGGAGGCTGTGGAAGGTATCACCTCTCTGAGCGTTCCACTCACGTATAGAAGTAACGATTTCGAATCGCCTGAAAGAGTTTTTAAATAAAATTTTATTGAAATTCACACAATTGAATTTAGACACAAGTAACGGAGAGGCAAGAACAAGCGATAGCGGCAAGGAAAAGTTCACAGGAAGATTTTTTTTATTGTGACAAATTTTATTGTTTATTAATTCGTGAACTAAACGCGAGGAAACTGTCTGGCGTATCCCTCGGTATACGTTTCATTTATCGATGTCCACGGAATCTGATCGTTCTCACCTGATTACACAGGTCATTCCTCTTAGGCGAAGGGCATCTCGGCCTCTCTTGGCGGTAAAAGGAAAGTAATCAACAGTTTCCAACCCTCGCCTCCGCCCACAAGTCGATTAGGCTCTTATCACGCCACGAGCAGGAAAATCAGTTTCCTTCTCTGTGCAGATAACGGCTGACGGTTCCTGATGACGCCTGTAATGGCCGAGTGGTCTACTCAGGAGATGACGCTCAAACCACTGCCCTCATCAAGTAGCAATACAGAGGCGTTCTTCTGTATATCCTGAGCCCACGTTCTTTTCTAGTTCGAGTTCTGTGGGGACCGCAGACCCAAGTTACCGAGGTTACGCCAGGAATTGCCCACAGAGGGTTGTGCGAGCAGTCTCAGTTATTATTCCACGATTTAAATACAGTAAAATGTGTAAAGTCGCCTATTAGGCGCTTCCAGAAACAAAATATTGGGGAATTTTGCAATTTTTGTCACAATTACTAAATTATTATTACCAAGTTCGTTATTTACTGTATAGTTCCGACCCTCCTTAACAGATCACTGATAAAGAACAACAACAATTGTTATTTTTAACTAAATACTGTATAAAATTTATAATTCCCATTATTCAATAATGGGAATTTGAACAACTTTTGACACTGGCGTTGGCCAGGGTAGTCGGGGTTTGTAAAGTATTTGTTAACCTACTTGAGGTATCATCACTCTAGTTCCCATATGAAATCTTACCGTATCTCTGCATTTGAGTCTTGCACAATATTTCCGCTTTTCCCATTGTTATTCTTTGCCAAATAAAGCCTTTTGCTGGTTTCACTTTACAACAATTTATTCGGCAAACTACGACAATGGTAAAATCGGAAATATTAGCAAGAATCAAACTCAGGCATATAGTTCATGGATGTCAGAGTAGGTGGGTCTTGAAAACTGTGTCGACGAATATTCCTGTTTTCCTTTCTCATACCCTTGTTATTACATGACTTCTGAACATCTCTGAACTGCACGAATGATTCTCCGTCCACTCCAGTCGTTCCCCCAATGGTACAACTCTACGTACAAGGTTACTCCAGCCATGGCCTGTGCTAGTTCGGCGAAATGTAACATCCAGTAAATTTTTTTTCTTGCGTTTTTCAGATTATATTACAACTAGTTACAATGGTAAGTCAGGTATCTATCTAGCTATTTAGTTCACAAATTAATCAATTTCTACGGCCCTTAAACTGCACGCCACTCATCGTCAGCACAGAAGGTCCAGGGGCTTGGTTCTCTTCAGGCGTCGACTTTGTTGAGAGTTGCCAAGAAGCTGGATGTTTAAGAAGCCTGCCCTCATATCTCATAGCTAGCTTTTTATGACATCGGTGACTGTCTCCACTTTGAGGTCTTTATGGAGGTCACCGATCCTTACATACCAAGGAGCGTGTACTATGCTCCTCAGAACCTTATTCTGAAATGCTTGTACGATTTTGATATTCGCCTTAGCTGTTCAAGCCCAAGATGGATGCCATAGGTCCAAGTGGGCATTAGCATTGTCTTGTAGAGGTGCACTTTACTATGGATATGGATAACCAATGTTCACAACTAAATATCCATAGTAAAGTGCACCCAGTACAGTTTCCTGAACGTGATGGATAGTTATTCCTTTTTTATGCAGTAAATATGACCCTAGTATTGATGAAGCCGAATTTATAGAAGGCAACCCTCAATATGCCCACACACGCTTCGATGACGGACGTGAGTCTGCAATCTCACTAGAACAGCTTGCTCCGCGTGGCGACTTGACTCTGGACGATGGAGCGAATCGATACTGTTTAAATCAACTCGGCCGAACAGTACAGCCCATCGAACTGGTGCCATAAACCGTACCTCCTCTTCCCCTGAAACAAACATTCCAGCATCCTCCTCCTATCCTAACCAGAGTTAGACAACCGTTGGTCCAGGAGGAATGTATAACGAGAGACCACCTAACCGTTACGTAGGAAGGAGAAGGATCAGGAAACATCCTAAGTATCTTGACGATATCGTTACCTGCGCGTTACCTTCCTTTCCCATTGTCATAGTTTGCCAAATAAAGTCTTTTGCTGGTTTTTCCCTTCACAACAACCTGCATGTCGTGTAAATGTTTTTAACCAAAAAAAATTCATTACATTGTTCAATAACGATTCCTAACAAACAAGACATATTTTAGTTTAGTTGTACCTGTAGTCGTAGTGTCACAATTCATAATAATTTCATTGTGTCATATTTATTTATCATATTCATAGTCGGGCATTTATCATTTTAAAAACACTAAAATATGATCCACACACGATATATTATTTGAAATTTGAGTTTTTCATCTGACAAACGCTACTTACTAAAATTTAGAATGACAAAAACATTCCGTCGAAAGTTTGGCGGATAAATTCATGATGAAGACCCGTGAATTTCAGTCTTGAAATACCACTTAAAGGCAACTCGAGCAACAACTTGCAGTCAAATGAGATTGAAATGAACTGCGTGGTCCAGTGACTTTATCGATAGCAATAACAACTTCTCCTTTAATTTTACCGCGCGACGGAAGAATATCATGAGCAGCGGTTAAAAGGTCGTAACTGCATATTTATAGACGGGATCTTCACGTTCTTCAACGGAAACGGAAAGCTATTTATAGGAAGTGACGTTGGCTCCGAAATAATTTGTCTCGATCAAACCCATTGATAACAAAACCGCCGAGCTGGCCGAGTTCAACGACTAAACATAACCAACGGTGGAGCAACGAAGGACACAGATGGATCGAAATAAAAGAAGGAAGGTCTAGGCTGGCGTCATGATCGGATGATTAACCTTCGGACCTAGTGGGGCAGTCCTGCCGACACCAATTTTGGTACCTATCACACCCAAGTCTATCGCGTCTAATTTGTTCAAGTCCGAAGACCCAGCCTTAGCAGAAGCGTTTCCTGTGGTTTTGCACCAGCCCAAGGATGACCCTTCAAAGTTATCAGTTCAACGAATTTGTTGAGACCATCCGGAGCTGTCTACGATAAGCTGTTTGTTTTCATTCGGGCTGAACAGGAACGTCTATCAAACGGGGCAAGTTGGGTTCAACTTTCTTTCTGTGGAATAGCTGATAAATGTTTTCGTCCCAACGAACAAGTTACCGCCTCCCCCCCCCCCCTATTTGGACAAATATTTTAGCGCATTACTAAACTTTTCCGTATGGTAATAGTTGAAGGGTACAGGGGGAAAAACCGTCTCAGTCCACGTTTTCTAGATTCTGAGCCAATGATGTCATCTTGTGGCATTCAAAGAGTACTATCGATTGATGTAGAGCTTTGGACGCTAAAACAGCCTTAGTCCTGTTAGAATGGTGACTTTAGAATCGAGGAACTGGGGAATCCCTGGAACGCCCAGAAGCCAGAGATTTCGACAAACATTTAACTGCAGATAAAGCAGTCATAACACCTGATTCCAGTTTTTGAACATTTATACATTTTGTTTGTTCATTTTATTCTATTTCCCCAGTTTCCAGGCGACTTGTAAATTTAAATTAAGTTTTTTCTCGAAATCACATGTTGGGGACTCAGGCGGTTTTTCCCCTGTACCCTTCAGTCCTCACAATGTATACAGAGCAGTTATCTGGACTGAAGGGTGTGAACTGTCCTGAATATCAGAATACCACAATATCAGCTTCGGGCGACATTTTGTATCTTCTATCGGGTAGCTAAAGGCAGATATCGTCCAGAAGGGCACACCCAAACTTGGATGGAACTTCATGGATGGATTACTAGTGGATTAAAAAATACTGGATTAAAAACTAGTGGATTATCGTAAATAGTCATCATAAATATTTAGTACTCGTATAATAGAGACAAAAGAACACGCTGTTTCGGTCTGTTTTACTTTTGATGGTTTTTTACTCTAATGATTGGTGGAAAGTATTGGAACGATGGTTTTCAGTACAAACGAACTGAAACGTGAAATTACGCTCATCATCGGTTAGTTGGCAACAAACGCTGCGTTTAATTACACGTACAGAAACCAAACGATGGCGCGTTATTAAGATTTTTATCGGAACCAATAAGTTCATGGGATATTGTCAGTGGATTCCTCTTCACACACGTAACCGTACAGGCGAGTTCCGCTGAATTCCTCGCCCACATATTACGAGGTCGTTCCTCTCAACTATCTCTTACCGGCGGGTGTTAATCATCCCTAATTAGTTTTCCTCTCGAGGGTATTGGGAGTTGGAACTTCGAACCATTCGACCCCTCATCTCGATTAGCCTGAGTTTCGACCTCTCCGGACTCGGAACAATGTACTGGTTTATTGAACATCGCCTCATTCAGACAACATCCATAATAACACAATGGAACTTACCTCACTCTCTAATTCCAAATTAAAAATTTCTAATAGGATGAATAGATTGGTAATTACAAAGAGGGTACCATAGATCCCAGGAGTAGAACCGAGGGCGAATTTTCTAAGAAAAGCTATTGTTCTCGGTACAACATTTTTAGTACGAGTACTCGAATTTCCGAAACATTTTTATACACAAATCCGTTTCAGACAAGTTCAAATTTGCACAAAAAATCTGTCTTGGTAATTCTGGGGGGTTTCCGGGAGGGGGGGGGGATTACCCGTAAATTCCAAAAATGAACCAGTCTGACTAGAGAAACCTCAATTTAAAAGTTTTTTTTAAAACTCAGAACACGATGGTGACATCCGAATTGCGGTATCTTATTCTGTTCTCAAACTGGAAGACACAATGTACTTCAATGTCATTGTCATGTCATTGAAGATGAAGTAACGAGTATGTTACTTGAGATGTTCTTCATGGACATCAAGTCCATGGAGACATTAACATAAAGCCAGTTATTTCTTCGAAAATTCGGTCTTATAGCCATGCTGCACGACTGTGGATTTGAATATATTTTAGTGGAGCACTACGAATTGGAAGTAACGTGGTTGATAATTATCAATTATAATTGAGATGTTCTTCACGGTTCATCTGCAAATTCTTGACACATTGGTTTATTATCTTCTTTATACAGATCATCCTAATCTTTTAATTATTTATATAAATGATGAATGAAACATTTATTTTGCGGGCAGATGTTGGTGTTTGGTGAGGGGGGAGGCGGGAGTTGTCTGACGTTCTCCCTCCCCCTCTCCGTCCTTCGCTACAACTACTTAAATTCAAATTGCGTAAAGGGGTAGGAGCGGTGGCGATCTCGCATTTTACTACTTTTCACCACTATCCATTTTACTACGATCGATCAATAAATCCGATTTAAAAATTCAAAAAGTCGACGTATTCTTGAAGGTTTCCCAAAGGGCGCTATGACCCCAAAAAAAATAGTGTATTGCTAGTGAAATAAAATAATCATTTTCAAATAGTGTATTGCTTCACAAACGACCGAGAATTGCGGGAGAATTTTATAATGTAAAATTCTCGGTCGGGCTGGCCTTACTCCTTGGAGTCTATTCGATTACTCCGAAGCCACCGGTGAACTGAGCTTACTCGACTTTTTAGCGATCAGAAAATGTATAACAAATACACGTCTTTTGTAAAGATCACAACGATAGAAACAATCATTTAAGCTCATGGATTAGAACACCTTGATGTGTATCAATATGAAATACTGGCATGTAAATAACAAATGTTTGCATAGATTGGTGGTTTGGCGTATTTCAAGGATAAGCACCTAATTAGGTTTAGTATCAATTCTCTGTAACTATGACATCATGAGGAGGATGTGCTCAATTCGTCTGTGGTCTCGATGGTGCTCAGTTCACAAGTGCTTAATTCACCTTAGACTAGCTTAGTCTCCTCCGTTATCTCTAATCTGAAAAGTGAGGACCATCTGCTCCCTCATAATCACCTGCTCGATTTCAAATTTACCATGATAGATGACGGTAGTTAGATAGGTACGTAGATATGCCTACTCACAAAGAGCATCGTCTCGCCGTTCATACAACGTAGACGCGAGGTTTCCGGAGAAACTCGAGTGGAAACCGCCGGAGGTTGACTGCTTTGATTGATATAAATGCGAAAGCTCGTTGTTCCCATCAGTAAACCTTCCAGCAAGACAAATTGCTAGATTTCCCCCAAGCGATAACAGGCCATCATGAGCGGCTGCTCTCATCTCGAGAGCGCACCTCTTATGAAGAGACGTCTAAACTCAAAAGGATTTGTGGTGCGGAAGCTTCTAGAAGGGCCTCGCTAGTCCAAGTACTGCCGGAGAACCTCCTGAAAGTTCTACCGTGAAACCGCAGTGGAGGAGATGAAAAGGAATTACGGAAAGACGTCTCAAAACATAAAATCAATTTCAGAGCACTTTCATCTTTGCAATTACTTTTGGTAAGATGGAGATAAGTAGGGTAAGTATACCAGTTATCACCACCTTAAGAGTAATTCGCCAGTATATCTTGAATAACGTCCTTATTTTCCAAGCAATCCTCGATCTCCTTAGTTTATTAAAGCCGCAAACATCTTACTTACAAACAAAATACTCACCCATTTTCTTCATATTAATATGGATTTCCGTCGTTCCAGTTTTCATCAAAATGGTGCTAGTTATCACCAAGGCATTGTTCCAGTTATCGCCACTCTTTGTCCAACAAATAAATACGCACATTAGCTCCTTTCAAAACCTTGTTGCTCGTTTATTATTAGTAAATGACAATCTTTGAGCGCCAATATGGAAAGTGGAATGCCGTGGATAAGAAGGTTGTAGGAGGCTCAGTAGGTATCTCAGTAGGTAACTTCAGGGGTTGGTAGATATTTTCTCGCCATCCCAGTCTCTACTGACAGTCTAAACCTGACTAGTGGACTGAAAGAAGTATACTTCTTCAAGGAAAGTTGTTTCCAAGCTCTCGGCTTTATTAAGCATTCTTCAGGGGTTGGTAGATGTTTTCTCCTCGTCCCAGTCTCTATAGAGACTGGGACGAGGAGAAAACATCTACCAACCCCTGAAGAATGCTTAATAAAGCCGAGAGCTTGGAAACAACTTTCCTTCTTTCCTCCAATTAAAAGACGGTTAATAAGCCAAAGAAGAAATGCCCAAAACGTTAACAAGTGGATAAGAAAGAAAAATGTATTTTACACATTAAAAGTATTACAAGAGTTCATCAATAACAAGTTTTCCAATCACTTGTAGGGCGAAGGCACTCTTTCGTTTATTACGAAGGCGAAGGAGCTGAAGAAACTCAAATCCATTGGTTGCATGAAATGAGTTGTGTTCGGTGGGAAATGTGGCCATTTAGATGACGGGTCGAGTGATCTTCAATTCCAGCTTAGGCTCAAAAATGGTTGTAAGATACTGACAGAAAGTCCCCCGCATCGTCTACCCATTCACGCTTTTGGCAATTCCCAATGATCCGGAACTGAAGATGAAATTTCAGCTGGCATAGTGTCATAACCGAAGACAACTATGGGAGGCACTTTCTGACCTGCCGCCTTTGCAGCGATTAGAAATATAATAGCATTTACCTTATCCTTGAGAGTGTGACGTGGGACATCATACTTTTCAGCTACAGTACCGATTGCCATCCTGTGATTGACATAATTAAAAGCTGCAAGCATTGATTCTTCAGGATCGAGAAGTTTTCTTGTCTTATTCACATCAAGCTACTTCCTCATCCTCAATTTTCTTTTCTTTCACGCCGTTTTCAACCCCTATAAATGAGTAATAAGAATCGTTTAAGTATCTCCCGGTTAAGAAGATAGGTACTCACGTACCTAAAATACCTTAATAAAATGAAGGAACCAGCTAGTTAACTAACGGTGATTAATGGCAATTACTGGACAGAGCAACGTTTTGGTATTCCAGTGTCGCAATTCGTCTTTTCTCTTGAAATGTCTCCCATTTTTGAGGGTTTGAAAACTTAACTGTGTAGGAATAACAATGCCCAACACAAGTAAACAACAAAAATTCAAAAAAAGTCTACAGGAAAAATAGGAAAAAACCCCTAAAAACGACACTCACGTTTTTAGCAGAACTCGTAAGGAAACAGCCGAAAACAAACCTCATTATTAGGACGTTATTCCGACACAGTAGGTCATGATATAACAACGGGTAATATTGAGTAGAGTTTGAATAGAATAGGAGTTCAGCAGGGCGGGGCAACCTCGTAATATGCCCGATTAATTTTGGTTATCGAGGAATAATTGAAACTTTCAGTATCAAGTATCAGTGGCGGTTGTTCTTGGCAGTTTATGTGTTGAGGTAACTTGTGGTCTCAGACATCGACAAAGTTCTTGTGTTCTCATCGAATTGAAATTCGGTTGCCTCGACCAACTTGCCAATATTTGTTACTATAGTAATCGGCAAATACTCGCAAATTAGTCGTCGACGGGGCAGGCTCCCCTTTCCTTCCAGATGAGCCACGATGAATGTTGGTTGTTGAGAAGGGTTGCCAACCGTCCCAGATTTCCCGCGACAGTCCCGATTTTTATTCGTTTGTCTGCCACACAAACTGTCCCGGGTTTGGGTCACTGAATCGAGGGTCTCACAGCAACTTCCCACATCGTCATTTGGGCGACTTTTCAGCAGAGCCAAAAAACCATCTGGCAATGACTATGCTTACTGAGTAATTCAGTAAAATAAATCGTGAGTTAGTTAGATCCATCCGCCGGGGGAAGACGCATCGAATGGTATGCATAACTCAATTTGGCCAAAAGTGACAATGTGGGGTGTTGCCGTGAGACCCTCGAAATTTTAAAATTTAGCGCAAAATGCCGCTGCTCGTTTTAGCGAATTTATGCAGAAATTCTCGGTCCAAAATATTTGAAAACTCGAATTTCCGAAAACATTTTATACCAAAATCCCTTCGATCTTGAATTCACTACCACAATTCACCAAAATCATATGTATACAGATAATATGTGTATACCTATATGATAAAATCTGATAATGATTATAATATAATAATATATTATATTATAATAACATAATATATTATAGTGTTTTGTTGTTGCAATGTTTTGGGTGTTCTCACACCGCTTTCGTTCCCCACACCTGAAAAATCAGAATCACCATCTCCAACTTTCAATATTGTTTGCTCCATAAAATCAAGTCATAAGCCCAAACGGTTTGGCTTTAGGCTGTCGAGATGACTCGCTACCTCTTTCTACGCCTACGATTTTGCCGTTAACCTACTACATACCTATATAATAATTTTGGTAGTATATTGAATAGAGTATCGGTTCGACTCGGCCAAACAAATTTCAGTAATTTGCTGCAACTCGTGAATATTGTGTTAGGTATTGCAAAAATATATACTGAATGTTGATATCAAAATATCAATATCTACTTATATTGATATCAAAATATCAATTTGAAATGAACAACTATTTATCGTTGTAACAAGTGTCAAAACATCAGGTACTCCCGTGAGTCTCCATTAGTCTCAGCGCTCCTATAACTGAGGACAGCGATGGAGTCGTTGCGATAAAATTCCTCGTGTGGGCCACTTATCGTGTTTTATTATTATTGTCCGCCCTCATAAATGTTTATACTCTTCAGAAAAAAATATGAGCCTCTTGGGCGAAGGAATTCAAAAGGGAGGCAACTTGAGAGAACTGTCTGGCGAGGACGGAGGCGGGGTGACCCATGATTTACTGTTCCGGTTATTCCTCCAGCTTTCGCAGTTATTTGTTAATTAGCTCATCACGCCTTCCTCTCGTCGCCATTTTAGGGTGAAATAATTTCCTTGGGAGGAAGATGCTTCAGAAGGTGGAATCTCATTTCGAACCCTTCCAGTGGCTTTTCGACACTTGATGCGAAAACGTGATATCTGAGACACCATCTTGACGTCGTCGGAAACAGTGTTGAGATCGTTTGAGCCAAATTCAGAAGGTGCCTAATCAACCCATTTTAAACGGCTTCCTAATAACTGTGAAGGGGCTCTATGTTCTTCGTGCTGGCCACCCAGCAGAATTAACTAGAAAATTTAATATCTGTTATCTGTAATTTTTTTTAATTTGTGGTCAGAACGTTTGGTTGTAAAGCATATGTGGAAACATAGAGAAACAGTATATACATAATATGTAGGTATATTATACTGTTTCAAAAAAGGTCATCAAAGTTTATGTGTAACACACATCGAATGGATCTACACAGGTGGGTACCTATAAAAACCATAAAATAACATATAAAATGTTATCTCCACCGCTTATACCTGTAATGTGGAAAGAAATAAACCATTTACTCGGTTTAACCCTGAAACTCAAACTAAAGGAGTAACTAAACAAAATTTATTTATACATAAAAACATGATTTTTAGTGTCTCTTGGCAGTGAATTCGGAGTATCAAGAACAATAGCTTCCTTTTCTTCGAAAATTTGCTAAAAGTCAAGAACCACTGATCTACATTGATCTTCTTCCAGTAGAACTTCGGGAGTAAACTGAAATATCAAAACCGCATTAGAAACACAAAAGCGTGGTAACACCAGCGCTTAGCCTTGGGATGAACCCAATTCAATGGCCACACCCAACCCATTCCCACCTGTTACTTGACTTTTCCAACCTAAATCCCTCCTTGGCCTCGCACATCTCATCCTTCTTCCTTATCTCGTAGCCCCGCAAAATCTTCTGCCAGGAGAGGGAGCTCAAGTGCCTTTCAGCCACGAAACACTTGGCCTGGGAGACTTGTCTACCGATAATTAAGATTCTAACAACAGCCCTCAAGGGCCATAGACTTCCCGAAGCCAATACCGCTAATGGCCCTGGGGGCGTTGGATGTGATGATATCAATCTGTTGCAAAGCCAACAACATTGTCAATCGTCATTTGAATTGCGAATGAATATTTATTTGCGTGTATTACATAAAATTAAATATTCGATTCGTTCCTATCACTTTGCCCGTTTAAAATAGTCCTGAAAATATGAGCTTCGGGTCCGCCCAAGGACGATTTTTGAACTTTTCATACCCTTACAAAGAGGTGCAAGATAGAGTTTAAAACATTCCAAACGTCTTATCTCGGAAATTTCAGATTAAACTTTACGGTTCACGGTTTTTCGTTCAAACTGTCATAAATCTTGATTCCGAGAATTTTTTGAGACCACTCGGAAACTATCTTTAAAGAACATCTTTAACTATCTTTAAAAACATGTTGTCGAACAGGGATGTCGATAGTTAGAGCTGTAGATAGTTTCGACAGCATCCCGCTCCGCCAAGCAAACAAGTTTAGAAAAATCCGCAGTCATACAGCATGGTCATAGGAGCGAATTTTCGAAGAAATGACTGGTTTTATGTAAAATGTCTCCATTTTACTGGTTTTACAACAAATTTTGTTTCCATTTTTTGATACATCAGTTTATAGATATTTAAATTCTGAACACGACGGTGAAGTCAGAATTACGATATCTCATTTCGTTATCAGATTAGATAGATAAACCATGAAGAACATCTCAAGTAACAACAACATTTCTTCATATTCACAGTGCTCCAGTTTGAGAACGACATGAAACAGGTATCAAAATTCTGACTTCACCATCATGTTCAGCGTGAAAAATCTTTGAAATGATGTCCGCTTGTCAGGCTGTTTCATTTGGGGAATCTATGGGTCATTTTCCCCCCTTGAAGCTCTTGAAACCCCCTTAAAGTGGGCCGATTCTGCCCATCTACGAATTCGTCCTCACCATTGCCAAGACAGATTTTTTGGGCAAATATAATACAATATAATCCTCTAATATAATGTAATATAATCATATAATAATAACTCTTTATGCTCTATTTGAGCTTTTTATTCCAATTCTATCGAGTGTTATCGTCCGGAATGACACATACATAAATATACTCGTATATATAAATAATAATATTTATTTTAATAATATTTATATTTTAAATAATATTTATATTATGCAAGGTGTCTCAACATAAATCCGAAGGACTTTCGGAATCAATTCAATAATTAAAACGTCAGTTTCTCCCTCAAACCCAGTTAATAATTTATTCTGAGTACACCGTTTGAAAGGTGAAATTGCACTCTTTTTCCCATCGAAAGAAAAATTAGGTACTGAAAGAAAGAACACCGATAGGAAAACGTCAAATTTTCCGAAAATTTCAAAATTTGCGCTCGTTTTGTACGTATTGATTCCGCTCAAAACATTTTGATTTCGCATCAAGGAGATGGAAAATTTAACGCCTTTTGTAATGGTATTTTTATATTTGAATTTATTTGACGGATTAAGGAAGTTATTGCCAGAACCACGAAAAACATCGTAAAAGTGGAAAACTGGCATTTAGAGTGGATTAAAAACCAAAGTCAAAATGACACTTTTGTAGCAAATTAGTTTTTTTAATTGATTTAAATATAAACATACCTAAGCATATGGATTTTGGTTTATTTGGCAGTGAATTCAGGGTGGTCTAAAACGGATTTTGGTATTAACCCCCCCCCCCCCCCCAACATGGTGCTTGATCTGCGCCTGCTATGTAATGATGTATCAGTTTACTGATTTCCTTTATCGTTTACATTGAAAGTTGGACGAGTATCTTCTGTACAGATCACCCTTCTGTCTAGATCACTGTTCTGAATGCAATATCCTTGTAAGTCCCACAACTATTCTACAAAAATAGAATAATGAGCTGAAATAATGTTCAAACAGTTGCTCATAAATAACTTTATTATTTTTATTTTTATTATTATTATTAATTATTATTATTTAAATAAGAATAATTATTTGTTATTTACTTTCATTGATACGATTCCGGCGATTTTACTTGTCCCTACCAATGTGGGAGATAATTTATAACAAGAAGACCTACCAACAAAATTTGAAGGTTTATTAATTATCTTTAGTAATAATTTACGTTACTCTAAGGATGAAACGATAAAAAAATTACCAACAAAAGCGGTTGATTCAAAGAAAAACGCTGATTCAAACGACTCTGGAGTCGAGTTTCTTGTTCTGAGATGATTTCGTGTCAACGGGCAGAAGGCAATTTCGAATATTTCATATTGTTGGTAATTTTTTATCGGTTCATCCTTTGAGTAACGTAGATTATTGCTAAAGATAATTAATAAACCAAAAATCAATTTGATCATGGAACTTGCGAAGTTCTAAGTATTCACCGTCGATTTATTCGATCGTGGCCCGCCAGAACCCGAATCGAAATGAAAACGTTTCTACCTCGAAATTGGCTGCGAATTAATAATTACGTCTATCGCCAATCCACAGAGCGACTTTCTGAATTACCCCGAAAGGTAATAGCAAATATTAACTACCTAAAAAAAACCGTTGGAGATCAAACGGAATTTGGGAAAGGGAGGAAAAATCAGAATGATCAAGAGAGCTTCAATAATTTGGTAGCGGGTCGGATAATGGGGAATGGAGGTCGGGAGATGGGGAATAGAGATGGCAGAGAGAGGTTTATCGAATATCAGAGAGATGTAGTAAATTAACCGAAGAGAGATGTTTTTTCCAGTTGATAAAAGCAACATTTGGTTCAAGAGGTCTCGTTACTGACCTTATAATAATATAGAAGTGGGCGCGAAAAGAAGAGGGAAGCAGAGCAGTGAAATATAAGAGTCGTATAGAGTGAGGATGAGGATTCTGTGAGTACCATGCTGTGTTGCGAGTCGAGTAGTAGATCAATACTGAAGAGTCTCATTACCTTGCGTCAGATCTTCACCGTTCCCCCGCCGTCGCCCTTCGTTTGAATCACGGCTTTTGGGCGAATCCCGCGTTTTAATCCTTCATGGTTATTCTCGAGTGGGAAAACACGGATTCCCTCTTCGCGTTCCGAGCGTCGGGAATGCGCTATTAGCTCGCGGGACGACGTCTAATACGTGTAATACGGAGGCGGCGGATTTGGTGGCGGATTCGAAACGTCAGGGACGGACACGGATCGGGCATCAACGAGAAGGTGAGAACTGTGTGCTCGACCCATAATTTACCGGCAAATGTTGACGCGTGGAATGTGACGCGGAGGTGTTGTCCAGAATTGCCGTCACTGAGTGAAATTTAACTGAGTAGGTAAACTATTTAAATTAGTTTAAACATGAAATGATAATTCAACTCAGTTTCTGACTTTTTGACGGAATTGGCCAAAATCAACTGCATAATTCACATGTGTCAGGAGCGTACCGTGGCTGGGGACAATGGGGTTCCACACTCAATTCTTTGCAGTTTTTACGTTTTCATTATGAAGATGGATTTTCGCGGTTTGTTGCTCATCCCGAAATTTAACCTTCAAAGGGTACGGTGGCGTTGGATTGCGGGTACGAACTTCAAGTGGACCTCCTCCTCCTCAACTTCCCCCACCCCATCTTTTAATTTTTTCATCAGTTATTTTTCTCACTTCCATGTAAAACAATCATTGTCACTTCCGACAGACGGGCTATAAGCCCATTTTTGTTAATATAGTATCAACTTATAATGTAACCAATTATTATTTATTAATAAATATATTTTCTATTCTATTCTATTAATCCGAAAAAGAAATAAGTGTCCGATCAAGAAAATCGGATGACAAGTTGGAGTTCTGAAAGTGCACTCATATCGAATCGATGGATATTATATGAAAGCTGGAGTTGCGCATTACAACTGGAAGCGCTAGCCGGCATTTTCAGGATGAGTTTCGCCATACAATTCGGCTTAAATCTGATGAAACTTACGGTTCAACAGTAGATGGTGGGAATTTTGTTGAATCCGTCATAGAGAAGATGATGATTAGGATCTTGAGAAAGAGTTTATTTGCATGTTGTGCTAAAAATATGCTGTTGACATCCCATATTATGGGATGTCAACGTTCTCTTTACTCGTTCCAGAGCTTTTGGGGACTGGGTCATTTTGAGGGAAGGGAAGTTGGTTTTAAAGCGAGTGACTAATCGTCACATACTCGCAAACTTGAAAGAGCTCATCAAACGAATGAGGGGAGGCAGTAAATACTGTTTAATTTAAAATAAGGCGTTTTGGTAATTTCGACCCCCACAATGCATCCCTTCCAATTGCCTGGGATTATGATAAGTTCTAATGTCACATTCAACGCATTAAAATCACAATTGATTCATTTGGACGCGTCAGAAAGCGTTAAATCACCGAATGTGTCGCTCCATCCTTCGGGGCGTCTCATACTTCCGGTTTAAGACCGGATTTCCAGGACGTCACCTCCGTCGCACGTGGAATTGTCGAGGTGTGAGCCTGAGGATGGAAAGAACCCCGTCGTCATTCACCCGCTGAATTAAAAACCCGAATGAAAAGACTCTTTTACACGGGCTTTTATCTAGTAAGAGGATTAGGTACCCCCCTCGGATAACCGGAATTAATTTCATTTTCGCGTCTAATAGGATCCGATGGCCGAAGCTTTTCTTCGGGATGAGATAAATTCAAGGGGTTGTCGCCACGCCCTCCTCTATACGGTTTTTATTGAACTCGCATCGACTCCCGATGTACGTTTTGAGAATTTATACGGACTGAGGGCACCAACGACCAGGCGATTGTTCAGTCGAAGAGTATTAATAGAAAGTTTTAATGAAAGTTTACACAATGTGTAAAGGAAGTTTACACATGTCATGTAGCTGAAAAAGATACCTAAGTACGCAGCATGATACATTTTAAGTAAATATTAAGTATTTTAGGGAACTGACCCCAATTTCTATCCAATTTTTTGTTAATGTTGATTCTTTTTGAAGTTTACTATAAATGCAATTTTGCCCTGTTAAATAAAAACAATCCTCAAGTCCAATGTTTACGAAAACGGGGTTTTTACGGAATCCTCCTATTTTGAACCTAGCCTTTTCGATGGTGAAGTCCTAATTTCAAAATTCGACAAGTGGGGGAAATTCTGACCATAAACATAAGAAAATTAGTCAATGTTTGTGTAGAACGCCTCAACGACACGCTGTTAAGGTAAAACGCCTTAACTCTAGGATGAAAATGCCTCAAAACACATTTGTTTTCGCGCTAGTGTTAAGGTAGAACGCCTCAACTCACCAAAATACTGAGATGAGGCGTTTCACCTACAAAAATTTACATTATTTTGGCTTCAGATTTCCGTTGAGGCAGTCAATCAAAATTTCCTAACAAACCATCCGTTTGATGGAGTGGTTTACTGTCTCACGAGCAAGTTGTGGCATTTTACCTAAACAAACAATCCCAAAACGGAAGCTGGACATTTTAAAATCGCTTTAACTTCAATTAATCGATTATAAATCGAATAATTTGCGATTTTTTCCCACCATAGAATTGATTGAAGTCATATCGGTATCTCACCAAACAATTGTGTTTTTATAATAAGTAGCAGTACCTTTAAGGCTAATTTCTGCAATGTTTTGAATTTTGAGTTAAGGCGTTTTACCTTAACAGCGCAGAATTACTGCGTCAGTTTTGATGATATCGATTGCAGTACTCTGCCATGTGAAGGAAAAACGCCAAAACTTCAAATTGTCGAAAATATTATGACACACTCATCTCGCGACAATACTGCTCTTTCCAAACGTATAATACGATTTCCGAATCAAGTTTTGTAAGTTTATGAGAAAATGTGATGAATTCCCTGCGTGAATAGACTGACGTGTCAATCTTTCTGACTCCAACTGTTTGATGATAAACCGTGCAGTAAAATTGGTGAAAACATACCATTAGCTCGTCGCAAGTGCTACAACCCATCTATCATTGAGCTGCTAAAACAACATAATTTGTAACGTATACATCGACATACCTAACTCCCACCAAAAAGAAGCAGAGAAAGAGCATATTAATTGTCTAGTGACTAAACAAAGAAAACGTAGTGGCCTATGGGAATCCGCAGTTCCTGTTTACATTTGTCACCTAAAATTGTAGCTAGTGAATAACGATTGTTTTTACTGAACGCCGCCCATCCCGATAAATTTGTAGGGAACCTCTATATTACCTTGGAGAGCGTTTATTCTCTCGAAGCTCGGCGATTTTATTATAATTAATGTGGCAGCTCGCTAAACGTTGGGATTCACCTTTCGGAGGCCGTTTGGCGAGCCGTAAATAAAGTTGTAGCGTGCAGAGAAGTGGCTTCCTATCGAGTTAATGTGAAATACAAAAGCACTCTGTAATTATCTTCTCTAGTCATGGCGAGGGGTTTTCGAAGGAGCTTCCCTCGTATTTTTGTTAGGACGTAGTGAGACCTTGTCCAGGTCGGAAAAGGACAACACAAAGCTGAGAAGGAAAATCACCGTGCAGGAATCCGGTTCAGACCGTACAAATTTCAAATCTGTAGAGAAATACGCTTAAACTGAAGTCAGAAGAGTGGATTTGGAAAGCAATGGACATGGAGAGTATTAATTTATTTATTATCAAAAACGGGTATGACGCCCAATGACACAGAATCATTAATGGAGATCGTGTGACAAGTAATATACTCGTGATACAGAAATTGAAAAAATAAAATAAATTAATAAGCTACAATCTGTGGGAGTGAAATCCATGTAATAAATAGAAAACCAAATTCTGAAACTCGATATTATTTTTGGAAATGCTACTTAACAGCACTCATAGCGGATTTCAAACTGAAACACGAACAAAACAGTGGATGTATAGAAAAGAGCAAAAAAAGAGCTAATTTTTACCAGAAATGTATCAGTAGCCCGTAAAAAATATGTTAGCTATTTCAGTTACCACTCACCACTTTTGGCAGTAAGTAAATAATTGAAAAAGAGATAATAATAGACATGATAATATGTAAATGTCATGTATATAGTTTTATGCAGTTCGATACAAGTATACATTTGTCCAAAAAAACATGTTCCATGATTCCTTGGTTTGACCCATGATCTGAACAGTAATGATCCGGGGGAGTCCCCCAGCAGTACTTGTACAATACAATGTACTTATACAATACATAATCACAAGCGGCAATACTCTTTCAGGAGGCAACTTTTTTTTATTTTGTAGACCTCGTCGTGTTCTTTCTAATGATTTATAACATAATATGTTATAATATTATTACCGTTGAAGTGGAAAACGTGAAGAAAAAAATTAATCTTTCTCACTAATTAGTAATACAATACATAATCCGATTGATACAATTACGATTTACCCACATGACTAAACGTACGTCAGGTGTCATACTCCTAAACAATTGGTTGACGTTGTTCAATTTCTGCACTTTGCATACATTGAAATTCACGATCGTGTTACCATCACCCTGCTATATTTGGTCAGCAACACTTGCTAAGAACTCGTCACCGTCTGGCCCCCTTTTCATTAAATGACACCGAATGAACGTCAACAACACCCTCACTGCTCAACCGATCCAAAATTCTTTGTGCTTTGGAGCAGAGGATTATTCATTATTACAGATATTTGTCTATAACTGGACAAAGGAGATGGTGGGAGAGTTCTTTGAAGAAGGAATAAAAAATTTGTGCCAAGGCTTAAAATGTGCATAGAACGGGAAGGATATGTGCAAAGATAAGTAACAGATATACCATTATTATTATGTAATTTCTTGTTAAATAAATTGTTTTTAAATATAGAACATCAGTTCTCTTACTTTCTGAATACTCCTCGTATATACAGATCAGTGATCTATACATACAACAGTAAGCCGTTATTGAAGAATTTGCAGCGTTCTCTCATTGAAGTGGCTCACAAATGGTCGCGCCTTTAATACCTTTCTTGAAATATCGTTCCAACCTTAATTCAAAATTGATTTGTACGTCGATTGTTTTGGTGGTGTAGGTGCGTGCTACTGAAACATTCTTACTTCCCGAGTCGTTAGAAAAGCCAGGAGCCTCCGTTATAAATATTATTGAGTTAGCGACGGCAGAGCGAGCTCGCTCGTATGCTTGGGAGTTTTTCCTTGCAGAGAAGAAGAGGAAAATATGGCGAGGCGGCCTCCTTCGTCCTTTTCTTCCCCGACCCTTTTATAAAATCAAGGATGAAGACGGGCGCCACAACAAGTTTGAGTGAATGACGGTATAACATTAATTTACTGCTCTTCTTTCTTTCGCCCCTCTTTAAAAAGGACGCGGAACTTTTGCAGGAGAAGGAAAACGGAGGATTGTGAGGGAAAGCCCATGGATTTTACATAAGAGTTGGGTGAAAAATATGCTACGGCTGGTGGTGGAGCGTCAAAAGTACTTATTTCAACGGTGTTCGCTTGCACCTAAACAACGGCAAATCGGCTGTAAAGTTGGCTGTTTGTATTAGTGTCAATTTCTATTCGAAGCAGAACACGAGAATGTACTCGGCCTTCTCGAACTCCAGTTATTTATTGAACGCCTCCAAACGGGCGCAACACACGCTGCACGGATATGAAATTCACATGTCTGGGCAACGCCAGCAGTCAGCATACACAGCACATCTCCCGTAAAAAAATAAAGAATAATTTTTCGAGGGTACTAGTAGAAACTCACTAATTGAATTAATAAAAATAAATTTCGAACAAATTATAATTATATTACTCTAAATCTATAAAAATAATTATTAGGGCAGCCCGGAGTTTGGTTGGAAAACTGAAGAGACCATCACTGAGCTAGTGACACCACCCCCCCCCCCCCCCCACCCCCCGCCCACCAATACTCGCGCGCACTGGTTGAGGACCCTCTCAAAAGCATACAAATATTTTAGCTTATTATTTCAATTATTTCGTACAGTTATAGGACCCCACAAGGATATTGTACACAGAACGGCGATCAATATAGACGGCAGAGTAATGTCCAACTAATCACACGATGTGTATAATTTCTGTCTTCAACATTTCACACACTTTGACAAGACATTGTGTCTATAATGCCTGGGCATTCTATATAATGGCCAAAATGATACGGACAACGCATGAAATTGGTCCATTGAAATGATTTCTTAGTTGATTCTACATGTATTCTTGCATATTGCCTCTACAGGTCTTTTCATCTTCAACAACGAAAATATCTGATATCCCCCCACAAAATACTCTGTGTTGAAATCACCCCTCCTCGCCAATACCATTCTACAACAGCCGGAAAAAGTTATGATATCCACTTTCCCCACTCACCTTAAAAAGATGTCCTAACCACTTCTCAAGCACTGTACCCATTTCAAAACCTCCCCCTTGGCGCCATGGCGAGACGTTTTCATTACTACACATCTGTGTATTATTTTATTAGTTGCCTGGGAAAGTAACTAACTTTCATAAGCAACTAATAAAATAGCCGCTGTACAATATTTGCTTGGCGATTTTTGTACAGGTGATTTTTACGCGGTGTGTTTCCTGGGAGATCGAATATTAAATATTTTCTCACAGCCAAACATGGGAATGCTTCAAAATATCGGATTCATCAATAATTGATGAATCCGGCATTTTGAAGCATCATTGAGAATTATTGAAGTCTCATTGAAGCATTCATTGAGCATTTGATGCATTGAAGAAACAATTAGGTATTGTTTCTTCAACAAATTTTCAAATCCTTTTTGAACATCCCCATTTAACTCCCACAAAAATTGTGTAGAAAGTTGTGAGGAAATATTTAGAACCAATATCTCAGGTACAGGTATAAGTACAGTGAGGTGAACCTTACTCACAGAAAAGGAATCCAAAAGTGATTATTTTGTCGCTTTAAAAGATTCAGTAGCATAATCCTGGGACAATCCGAGGCCCGGTGCCAAACAAGGTGGGACACGGGGTAGGCGACTGAATATCGGGACTGTTCTGGGAATTTCGGGACTGATCTATTTTTGGTTTATTATCTTCGATAATGAACCATTGGAATCGCCCAAAGAAAAAAATTTTTTAACCCCCCCTCAAAATTTGTTGGTTTACGTTTCAGGATACGTAGATTCAGAAAATCGAATAAAAAAAAATCCGTCCGTCCGCCGTACGCCGTCCCCCGTCCGCCGTCCCCCGTCCGCCGTCCGCCGTCCGCCGTCCGTGGCACTTTGCCCAGTTAGCGTTGAGCTAAAATTACGAAATTTGGTTTCTGGGTTAGGACCAGCCCCACAATGATCCTCGAAACTTTTCATAACCCTAGGTCAAGGGGAAGGGGTTCAAAACGAAATTTAAAATTTCGACGATGTCATATCTCAAAATATTCAACTGAACAGTGTAATTTTTAGTTCACTTTTGAATGACCTGAAAAATTACGAATCTTTTAAGACCAATTGGATTTTTGTGCGACCAGCCGTTCGTTCACAGTGAGCGCGCAAAGGTTTAGGAAAAACACTAAACTTTCGCGTCGAAAACGGCCGTTATGTGACCCAACCTCCAGACGCCCAGAATAAAACTACGTTTTTCATCTTCCCGGTAAACTACAGTCTAGAAATTTTAACCGTGAGTCGGGGATAGACCACATTGCAATATTCACTCGGTTTCTCATCTGTAAAATTGTTTAAATAATACCTTTTTGTAATAATACAAATTTAATTTTGATGATGAGCTGTTGACTTGAAATTTTAAAAATAGTTCAGAACTGGATCACAATGCAATATTCACTCGTTTTCTTGTCTGTAAAATTGTTTAAATAATACCTATTTGTTTAAACAAATTAAATTTTGATGATGAGCTAGATACTTGAAATTTTAAATATAGGTCAGAAATGGACGACATTTCAATATTCACTCGGTTTGTATGACATGGTATGAGTATGGTATGGTATATTATTGTATGTATGATTTGGTATAGTACAGTATGGTATGATAGGAAAGAAATTCGTATGGTATGGTATGAGTACGGTGAGAATATGGTATGGTGCCGATTTGCAACACAGTCTGGTGTAGACAGAAGGGTGATCTGCACAAGGAAGATAATAAACCGGTGTGTCAAGAATTTGCAGAGTTTTTCATTCTACGAGTATAAATGATTGAGTATAACATAATATAATATATTATATGAGAAGTAAGAAATCAGTTTTAACGATCTGCTACCTAAAAATGGCTAAACGATACAGGTAATGAACCTTATTGAAGAAGCCAAAAACACTTTTCGTTCAACGGGCTTTAGAACACCACGATTGGGGTTGGTTGATAGAAAAATGAAATTTCGCCCTATTTGTACTGTTGCCCGTGAGATTCGATTGTCGTGCCAAAGAAGTCGTCCGGAATAAGTCAACAGTGTCCCGCGGGTATCGCGGAGCAGACGGAGTCAGAAGGTGCTTTTCCCTTCCCTTGATTTATAGTCGGGAGCGTCCCAGAATATGATTTACTCGGGGAACGATAAAGGGAAAGCCCCCACGGGAATGTACACGTACATGCATATCAGCGCCGGATCCCCTTGATTTGTTGGGCCTAAGTCTGATAAAACGGTATTTGAACATTGAAAGGGACCTAGTTTTACTTCTCTGGCAGGACTCAAAAGGTAAACAGAAAAGTATTGTATGTAATCAACCTGGAAAAAACGGATGTCCTGGCACACACCATAACATTGTTTAAGCACATATTTCAAACATAATATGTTTGAAATATGTGCTTAAACAATGTTATGGTGTGTGCCAGGACATCCGTTTTTTCCAACATACATATTATGTATGTTTGTTATTTCACCAAAATCGGGGAATGTGATTTTCGACGGCCCCTGCGCAAAACTAAAATCGGATAGCATCATGTGTTTGATCAAAATCGAACTGCAACTATGATGAGCACGGATTTTAGTAGGTAGGGTGTTGATCTGTGCAATTATGGCCTGGTATTGATTTCACTGGAACCCATCTAAGCGAACATCTTTTGAGTAAAATCGTAAGTTAATAATATTAATATTATTATATATATTAATAAAATATATTAATATTATAATAAAATACATATTATGTATTTTACATTAATAATTACAACCACTTTTACAGTATTTTGTAGAGTTCGGAAAGGGCTGGTTCATACGAGAGCAAGTCAAATATAAACCGGAGGTTTTCAAAATACTTTTGGTTTATTATCTTCGATAATGAACAATTGGAATCGCCCAAAGAAAAAAATTTTTTAACCCCCCCTCAAAATTTGTTGGTTTACGTTTCAAGATACGTAGATTCAGAAAATCGAATAAAAAAAAATCCGTCCGTCCGCCGTACGCCGTACGCCGTCCGCCGTACGCCGTCCGCGCCACTTTGCCCAGTTAACGTTGAGTTAAAATTACGAAATTTTTTTTATGGGTTTTGACCAACCCCACAAAGGTCCTCGAAACTTTTCATAACCCTAGGTCAAGGGGAAGGGGTTCAAAACGAATTTTGAAATTTTGAAAATTTCATATCTCGAAAAATTCATATGGAACGGTATGTTTTTTATTCCATATTTAGATAGAGTTTGTTCCGTAGAATTTTTTAAGACCATCCGCAGCTCTGTACGACCAGCCGTTCGTTCACAATGACGGCTCAAAGATTGTGCCTCACAACACGATAATGAATCAAACTGTTGAAATACAGGTCCATTTTCATATTAACAAGCTATTTGGAACATCATATGGCTTAAGAGATGTCGAGTTTGTTGTTCTGAGGTGCGTTTCGTGCTACGGAAATGAAGGTAATTTCGAATGTTTGTTGGTAGGTACTTCTTTTATAGAAAAATTATTACCGACGTAGTATTAAAAACCCCAGAATTATATCGTATTAATTAATCATAATTAATAATTATTATTATTAATAATTATTATTATTAATAATAAATACGAATTATTAATACCTAACAATAAATTATAATCATTTTCACTAGGTACTTGATAAAATTGTTAATAATTAGTGATAATTGATAATAATAATTAATCTAACATTTAGGATCTAGACATTTAGACTTTTAGGATCACTAGGATCTAGACAGAAGGGTGATCTGTACAAAGAAGATAATGAACCGTTGTGTCAAGAATTTCGTTTTCACGAAGTATTTGAGTCGACAATTACTATTCTTGAAGGTCCATTCGAACTCAAATAAACACCTCCAGTCGATGTGAAGTCAACTTTTTTCGTTTTCACGAAGTATTTGAGTCGACAATTACTCTCCTTAAAGGTCCATTCGAACTCAAATAAACACCTCGAGTCGATATGAAATCAACTTTTTTTCGTTTTCACGAAGTATTTGAGTCGACAATTACTCTTCTTGAAGGTCCATTCGAACTCAAATAAACACCTCGAGTCGATATGAAGTCAACTTTTTTTCGTTTTCTCGAAGTATTTGAGTCGACAATTACTCTTCTTGAAGGTCCATTCGAACTCAAATAAACACCTCGAGTCGATGTGAAGTCAACTTTTTTTCGTTTTCACGAAGTATTTGAGTCGACAATTCCTCTTCTTGAAGGTCCATTCGAACTCAAATAAACACCTCGAGACGATATGAAGTCAACTTTTTTTCGTTTTCACGAAGTATTTGAGTCGACAATTGGTCTTCTTGAACTTCCATTCGAACTCAAATAAACACCTCGAGTCGATGTGTAGTCAACTTTTTTTCGTTTTCACGAAGTATTTGAGTCGACAATTCCTCTTCTTGAAGGTCCATTCGAACTCAAATAAACACGTCGAGTCGATATGAAGTCAACTTTTTTTCGTTTTCACGAAGTATTTGAGTCGACAATTACTCTCCTTAAAGGTCCATTCGAACTCAAATAAACACCTCGAGTCGATATGAAGTCAACTTTTTTTCGTTTTCACGAAGTATTTGAGTCGACAATTACTCTTCTTGAAGGTCCATTCGAACTCAAATAAACACCTCGAGTCGATATGAAGTCAACTTTTTTTCGTTTTGGCGAAGTATTTGAGTTGACAATTACTCTTCTTGAAGGTCCTTTCGAACTCAAATAAACACCTCGAGTCGATATGAAGTCAACTTTTTTTCGTTTTCACGAAGTATTTGAGTCGACAATTACTCTTCTTGAAGGTCCATTCGAACTCAAATAAACACCTCGAGTCGATATGAAGTCAACTTTTTTTCGTTTTCACGAAGTATTTGAGTCGACAATTCCTCTTCTTGAAGGTCCATTCGAACTCAAATAAACACCTCGAGTCGATATGAAGTCAACTTTTTTTCGTTTTCACGAAGTATTTGAGTCGACAATTGGTCTTCTTGAACTTCCATTCGAACTCAAATAAACACCTCGAGTCGATGTGAAGTCAACTTTTTCTCGTTTTCGCGAAGTATTTGAGTCGACAATTGGTCTTCTTGAAGGTCCATTCGAACTCAAATAAACACCTCGAGTCGATATGAAGTCAACTTTTTTTCGTTTTCACGAAGTATGTGAGTCGACCATTCCTCTTCTTGAAGGTCCATTCGAACTCAAATAAACACCTCGAGTCGATATGAAGTCAACTTTTTTTCGTTTTCACGAAGTATTTGAGTCGACAATTGGTCTTCTTGAAGGTCCATTCGAACTCAAATAAACACCTCGAGTCGATATGAAGTCAACTTTTTTTCGTTTTCACGAAGTATTTGAGTCGACAATTCCTCTTCTTCAAGGTCCATTCGAACTCAAATAAACACCTCGAGTCGATATGAAGTCAACTTTTTTTCGTTTTCACCAAGTATTTGAGTCGACAATAGCTCTTCTTGAAGGTCCATTCGAACTCAAATAAACACGTCGAGTCGATATGAAGTCAACTTTCTTTCGTTTTCGCGAAGTATTTGAGTCGACAATTACTCTTCTTGAAGGTCCATTCGAACTCAAATAAACACCTCGATTCGATATGAAGTCAACTTTTTTTCGTTTTCACGAAGTATTTGAGTCGACAATTACTCTTCTTGAAGGTCCATTCGAACTCAAATAAACACGTCGAGTCGATATTAAGTCAACTTTTTTTCGTTTTCACGAAGTATTTGAGTCAACAATTACTCTTCTTGAAAGTCCATTCGAACTCAAATAAACACCTCGAGTCGATATGAAGTCAACTTTTTTTCGTTTTCACGAAGTATTTGAGTCGACCATTGGTCTTCTTGAACTTCCATTCGAACTCAAATAAGCACCTCGAGTCGATGTGAAGTCAACTTTTTTTCGTTTTCGCGAATTATTTGAGTCGACAATTGGTCTTCTTGAACTTCCATTCGAACTCAAATAAACACCTCGAGTCGATGTGAAGTCAACTTTTTTTCGTTTTCACGAAGTATTTGAGTCGACAATTGGTCTTCTTGAAGGTCCATTCGAACTCAAATAAACACCTCGAGTCGATATGAAGTCAACTTTTTTTCGTTTTCTTGAAGTATTTGAGTCGACAATTGGTCTTCTTGAAGGTCCATTCGAACTCAAATAAACACCTCGAGTCGATATGAAGTCAACTTTTTTTCGTTTTCACTAAGTATGTGAGTCGACCATTCCTCTTCTTGAAGGTCCATTCGAACTCAAATAAACACCTCGAGTCGATATGAATTCAACTTTTTTTCGTTTTCACGAAGTATTTGAGTCGACAATTACTCTTCTTGAAGGTCCATTCGAAGTCAAATAAACACCTCGAGTCGATGTGAAGTCAACTTTTTTTCGTTTTCACGAAGTATTTGAGTCGACAATTCCTCTTCTTGAAGGTCCATTCGAACTCAAATAAACACCTCGAGACGATATGAAGTCAACTTTTTTTCGTTTTCTCGAAGTATTTGAGTTGACAATTACTCTTCTTGAAGGTCCATTCGAACTCAAATAAACACCTCGAGTCGATATGAAGTCAACTTTTTTTCGTTTTCACGAAGTATTTGAGTCGACAATTGGTCTTCTTGAAGGTCCATTCGAACTCAAATAAACACCTCGAGTCGATATGAAGTCTACTTTTTTTCGTTTTCACGAAGTATGTGAGTCGACCATTCCTCTTCTTGAAGGTCCATTCGAACTCAAATAAACACCTCGAGTCGATATGAAGTCAACTTTTTTTCGTTTTCACGAAGTATTTGAGTCGACAATTGGTCTTCTTGAAGGTCCATTCGAACTCAAATAAACACCTCGAGTCGATATGAAGTCAACTTTTTTTCGTTTTCACGAAGTATTTGAGTCGACAATTCCTCTTCTTCAAGGTCCATTCGAACTCAAATAAACACCTCGAGTCGATATGAAGTCAACTTTTTTTCGTTTTCACGAAGTATTTGAGTCGACAATTACTCTTCTTGAAGGTCCATTCGAACTCAAATAAACACCTCGAGTCGATATGAAGTCATCTTTTTTTCGTTTTCACCAAGTATTTGAGTCGACAATTACTCTTCTTGAAGGTCCATTCGAACTCAAATAAACACCTCGAGTCGATATGAAGTCATCTTTTTTTCGTTTTCACCAAGTATTTGAGTCGACAATTACTCTTCTTGAAGGTCCATTCGAACTCAAATAAACACGTCCAGTCGATATGAATCCAACTTTTTTTCGTTTTCATGAAGTATTTGAGTCGACAATTGCTCTTCTTGAAGGTCCATTCGAACTCAAATAAACACCTCGAGTCGATATGAAGTCAACTTTTTTTCGTTTTCACGAAGTATTTGAGTCGACAATTGGTCTTCTTGAACTTCCATTCGAACTCAAATAAACACCTCGAGTCGATGTGAAGTCAACTTTTTTTCGTTTTCACGAAGTATTTGAGTCGAAAATTCCTCTTCTTGAAGGTCCATTCGAACTCAAATCAACACCTCGAGTCGATATGAATTCAACTTTTTTTCGTTTTCACGAAGTATTTGAGTCGACAATTACTCTTCTTGAAGGTCCATTCGAACTCAAATAAACACTTCGAGTCGACATGAAGTCAACTTTTCTTCGTTTTCACGAAGTATTTGAGTCGACAATTACTGTTCTTGAAGGTCCATTCGAACTCAAATAAACACCTCGAGTCGATATGAAGTCAACTTTTTTTCGTTTTCACCAAGTATTTGAGTCGACAATTCCTCTTCTTGAAGGTCCATTCGAACTCAAATCAACACCTCGAGTCGATATGAAGTCAACTTTTTTTCGTTTTCACGAAGTATTTGAGTCGACAATTACTCTTCTTGAAGGTCCATTCGAACTCAAATAAACACGTCCAGTCGATATGAATCCAACTTTTTTTCGTTTTCATGAAGTATTTGAGTCGACAATTGCTCTTCTTGAAGGTCCATTCGAACTCAAATAAACACCTCGAGTCGATATGAAGTCAACTTTTTTTCGTTTTCACGGAGTATTTGAGTCGACAATTACTCTTCTTGAAGGTCCATTCGAACTCAAATAAACACGTCGAGTCGATATGAAGTCAACTTTTTTTCGTTTTCGCGAATTATTTGAGTCGACAATTGGTCTTCTTGAACTTCCATTCGAACTCAAATAAACACCTCGAGCCGATGTGAAGTCAACTTTTTTTCGTTTTCACGAAGTATTTGAGTCGACAATTCCTCTTCTTGAAGGTCCATTCGAACTCAAATCAACACCTCGAGTCGATATGAAGTCAACTTTTTTTCGTTTTCACGAAGTATTTGAGTCGACAATTACTCTTCTTGAAGGTCCATTCGAACTCAAATAAACACTTCGAGTCGACATGAAGTCAACTTTTTTTCGTTTTCACGAAGAATTTGAGTCGACAATTACTCTTCTTGAAGGTCCATTCGAACTCAAATAAACACCTCGAGTCGATATGAAGTCATCTTTTTTTCGTTTTCACCAAGTATTTGAGTCGACAATTACTCTTCTTGAAGGTCCATTCGAACTCAAATAAACACCTCGAGTCGATATGAAGTCATCTTTTTTTCGTTTTCACCAAGCATTTGAGTCGACAATTACTCTTCTTGAAGGTCCATTCGAACTCAAATAAACACGTCCAGTCGATATGAATCCAACTTTTTTTCGTTTTCATGAAGTATTTGAGTCGACAATTGCTCTTCTTGAAGGTCCATTCGAACTCAAATAAACACCTCGAGTCGATATGAAGTCAACTTTTTTTCGTTTTCATGAAGTATTTGAGTCGACAATTGCTCTTCTTGAAGGTCCATTCGAACTCAAATAAACACCTCGAGTCGATATGAAGTCAACTTTTTTTCGTTTTCACGAAGTATTTGAGTCGACAATTACTCTTCTTGAAGGTCCATTCGAACTCAAATAAACACGTCGAGTCGATATGAAGTCAACTTTTTTTCGTTTTCGCGAATTATTTGAGTCGACAATTGGTCTTCTTGAACTTCCATTCGAACTCAAATAAACACCTCGAGCCGATGTGAAGTCAACTTTTTTTCGTTTTCACGAAGTATTTGAGTCGACAATTCCTCTTCTTGAAGGTCCATTCGAACTCAAATCAACACCTCGAGTCGATATGAAGTCAACTTTTTTTCGTTTTCACGAAGTATTTGAGTCGACAATTACTCTTCTTGAAGGTCTATTCGAACTCAAATAAACACTTCGAGTCGACATGAAGTCAACTTTTTTTCGTTTTCACGAAGAATTTGAGTCGACAATTACTCTTCTTGAAGGTCCATTCGAACTCAAATAAACACCTCGAGTCGATATGAAGTCAACTTTTTTTCGTTTTCACGAAGTATTTGAGTCGACAATTACTCTTCTTGAAGGTCCATTCGAACTCAAATAAACACCTCGAGTCGATATGAAGTCATCTTTTTTTCGTTTTCACCAAGTATTTGAGTCGACAATTACTCTTCTTGAAGGTCCATTCGAACTCAAATAAACACCTCGAGTCGATATGAAGTCATCTTTTTTTCGTTTTCACCAAGTATTTGAGTCGACAATTACTCTTCTTGAAGGTCCATTCGAACTCAAATAAACACGTCCAGTCGATATGAATCCAACTTTTTTTCGTTTTCATGAAGTATTTGAGTCGACAATTGCTCTTCTTGAAGGTCCATTCGAACTCAAATAAACACCTCGAGTCGATATGAAGTCAACTTTTTTTCGTTTTCACGAAGTATTTGAGTCGACAATTGGTCTTCTTGAAGGTCCATTCGAACTCAAATAAACACCTCGAGTCGATATGAAGTCAACTTTTGTTCGTTTTCACGAAGTATTTGAGTCGAAAATTGGTCTTCTTGAACTTCCATTCGAACTCAAATAAACACCTCGAGTCGATGTGAAGTCAACTTTTTTTCGTTTTCACGAAGTATTTGAGTCGAAAATCCCTCTTCTTGAAGGTCCATTCGAACTCAAATCAACACCTCGAGTCGATATGAATTCAACTTTTTTTCGTTTTCACGAAGTATTTGAGTCGACAATTACTCTTCTTGAAGGTCCATTCGAACTCAAATAAACACTTCGAGTCGACATGAAGTCAACTTTTTTTCGTTTTCACGAAGTATTTGAGTCGACAATTACTGTTCTTGAAGGTCCATTCGAACTCAAATAAACACCTCGAGTCGATATGAAGTCAAATTTTTTTCGTTTTCACCAAGTATTTGAGTCGACAATTCCTCTTCTTGAAGGTCCATTCGAACTCAAATCAACACCTCGAGTCGATATGAAGTCAACTTTTTTTCGTTTTCACGAAGTATTTGAGTCGACAATTACTCTTCTTGAAGGTCCATTCGAACTCAAATAAACACGTCCAGTCGATATGAATCCAACTTTTTTTCGTTTTCATGAAGTATTTGAGTCGACAATTGCTCTTCTTGAAGGTCCATTCGAACTCAAATAAACACCTCGAGTCGATATGAAGTCAACTTTTTTTCGTTTTCACGAAGTATTTGAGTCGACAATTACTCTTCTTGAAGGTCCATTCGAACTCAAATAAACACGTCGAGTCGATATGAAGTCAACTTTTTTTCGTTTTGGCGAATTATTTGAGTCGACAATTACTCTTCTTGAAGGTCCATTCGAACTCAAATAAACACCTCGAGTCGATGTGAAGTCAACTTTTTTTCGTTTTCGCGAATTATTTGAGTCGACAATTGGTCTTCTTGAACTTCCATTCGAACTCAAATAAACACCTCGAGTCGATGTGAAGTCAACTTTTTTTCGTTTTCACGAAGTATTTGAGTCGACAATTGGTCTTCTTGAAGGTCCATTCGAACTCAAATAAACACCTCGAGTCGATATGAAGTCAACTTTTTTTCGTTTTCTTGAAGTATTTGAGTCGACAATTGGTCTTCTTGAAGGTCCATTCGAACTCAAATAAACACTTCGAGTCGACATGAAGTCAACTTTTTTTCGTTTTCACGAAGTATTTGAGTCGACAATTACTCTTCTTTGAGGTCCATTTGAACTCAAATAAACACCTCAAGTCGATGTGAAGTCAACTTTTTTTCGTTTTCACGAAGTATTTGAGTCGACTATTACTCTTCTTGAAGGTCCATTCGAACTCAAATAAACACCTCGAGTCGATATGAAGTCAACTTTTTTTCGTTTTCACGAAGTATTTGAGTCGACAATTACTCTTCTTGAAGGTCCATTCGAACTCAAATAAACACGTCGAGTCGATATGAAGTCAACTTTTTTTCGTTTTGGCGAATTATTTGAGTCGACAATTACTCTTCTTGAAGGTCCATTCGAACTCAAATCAACACCTCGAGTCGATATGAATTCAACTTTTTTTCGTTTTCACGAAGTATTTGAGTCGACAATTACTCTTCTTGAAGGTCCATTCGAACTCAAATAAACACTTCGAGTCGACATGAAGTCAACTTTTTTTCGTTTTCACGAAATATTTGAGTCGACAATTACTGTTCTTGAAGGTCCATTCGAACTCAAATAAACACCTCGAGTCGATATGAAGTCAAATTTTTTTCGTTTTCACCAAGTATTTGAGTCGACAATTACTCTTCTTGAAGGTCCATTCGAACTCAAATAAACACCTCGAGTCGATATGAAGTCATCTTTTTTTCGTTTTCACCAAGTATTTGAGTCGACAATTACTCTTCTTGAAGGTCCATTCGAACTCAAATAAACACGTCCAGTCGATATGAATCCAACTTTTTTTCGTTTTCATGAAGTATTTGAGTCGACAATTGCTCTTCTTGAAGGTCCATTCGAACTCAAATAAACACCTCGAGTCGATATGAAGTCAACTTTTTTTCGTTTTCATGAAGTATTTGAGTCGACAATTGCTCTTCTTGAAGGTCCATTCGAACTCAAATAAACACCTCGAGTCGATATGAAGTCAACTTTTTTTCGTTTTCACGAAGTATTTGAGTCGACAATTACTCTTCTTGAAGGTCCATTCGAACTCAAATAAACACGTCGAGTCGATATGAAGTCAACTTTTTTTCGTTTTCGCGAATTATTTGAGTCGACAATTGGTCTTCTTGAACTTCCATTCGAACTCAAATAAACACCTCGAGCCGATGTGAAGTCAACTTTTTTTCGTTTTCACGAAGTATTTGAGTCGACAATTCCTCTTCTTGAAGGTCCATTCGAACTCAAATCAACACCTCGAGTCGATATGAAGTCAACTTTTTTTCGTTTTCACGAAGTATTTGAGTCGACAATTACTCTTCTTGAAGGTCTATTCGAACTCAAATAAACACTTCGAGTCGACATGAAGTCAACTTTTTTTCGTTTTCACGAAGAATTTGAGTCGACAATTACTCTTCTTGAAGGTCCATTCGAACTCAAATAAACACCTCGAGTCGATATGAAGTCAACTTTTTTTCGTTTTCACGAAGTATTTGAGTCGACAATTACTCTTCTTGAAGGTCCATTCGAACTCAAATAAACACCTCGAGTCGATATGAAGTCATCTTTTTTTCGTTTTCACCAAGTATTTGAGTCGACAATTACTCTTCTTGAAGGTCCATTCGAACTCAAATAAACACCTCGAGTCGATATGAAGTCATCTTTTTTTCGTTTTCACCAAGTATTTGAGTCGACAATTACTCTTCTTGAAGGTCCATTCGAACTCAAATAAACACGTCCAGTCGATATGAATCCAACTTTTTTTCGTTTTCATGAAGTATTTGAGTCGACAATTGCTCTTCTTGAAGGTCCATTCGAACTCAAATAAACACCTCGAGTCGATATGAAGTCAACTTTTTTTCGTTTTCACGAAGTATTTGAGTCGACAATTGGTCTTCTTGAAGGTCCATTCGAACTCAAATAAACACCTCGAGTCGATATGAAGTCAACTTTTGTTCGTTTTCACGAAGTATTTGAGTCGAAAATTGGTCTTCTTGAACTTCCATTCGAACTCAAATAAACACCTCGAGTCGATGTGAAGTCAACTTTTTTTCGTTTTCACGAAGTATTTGAGTCGAAAATCCCTCTTCTTGAAGGTCCATTCGAACTCAAATCAACACCTCGAGTCGATATGAATTCAACTTTTTTTCGTTTTCACGAAGTATTTGAGTCGACAATTACTCTTCTTGAAGGTCCATTCGAACTCAAATAAACACTTCGAGTCGACATGAAGTCAACTTTTTTTCGTTTTCACGAAGTATTTGAGTCGACAATTACTGTTCTTGAAGGTCCATTCGAACTCAAATAAACACCTCGAGTCGATATGAAGTCAAATTTTTTTCGTTTTCACCAAGTATTTGAGTCGACAATTCCTCTTCTTGAAGGTCCATTCGAACTCAAATCAACACCTCGAGTCGATATGAAGTCAACTTTTTTTCGTTTTCACGAAGTATTTGAGTCGACAATTACTCTTCTTGAAGGTCCATTCGAACTCAAATAAACACGTCCAGTCGATATGAATCCAACTTTTTTTCGTTTTCATGAAGTATTTGAGTCGACAATTGCTCTTCTTGAAGGTCCATTCGAACTCAAATAAACACCTCGAGTCGATATGAAGTCAACTTTTTTTCGTTTTCACGAAGTATTTGAGTCGACAATTACTCTTCTTGAAGGTCCATTCGAACTCAAATAAACACGTCGAGTCGATATGAAGTCAACTTTTTTTCGTTTTGGCGAATTATTTGAGTCGACAATTACTCTTCTTGAAGGTCCATTCGAACTCAAATAAACACCTCGAGTCGATGTGAAGTCAACTTTTTTTCGTTTTCGCGAATTATTTGAGTCGACAATTGGTCTTCTTGAACTTCCATTCGAACTCAAATAAACACCTCGAGTCGATGTGAAGTCAACTTTTTTTCGTTTTCACGAAGTATTTGAGTCGACAATTGGTCTTCTTGAAGGTCCATTCGAACTCAAATAAACACCTCGAGTCGATATGAAGTCAACTTTTTTTCGTTTTCTTGAAGTATTTGAGTCGACAATTGGTCTTCTTGAAGGTCCATTCGAACTCAAATAAACACTTCGAGTCGACATGAAGTCAACTTTTTTTCGTTTTCACGAAGTATTTGAGTCGACAATTACTCTTCTTTGAGGTCCATTTGAACTCAAATAAACACCTCAAGTCGATGTGAAGTCAACTTTTTTTCGTTTTCACGAAGTATTTGAGTCGACTATTACTCTTCTTGAAGGTCCATTCGAACTCAAATAAACACCTCGAGTCGATATGAAGTCAACTTTTTTTCGTTTTCACGAAGTATTTGAGTCGACAATTACTCTTCTTGAAGGTCCATTCGAACTCAAATAAACACGTCGAGTCGATATGAAGTCAACTTTTTTTCGTTTTGGCGAATTATTTGAGTCGACAATTACTCTTCTTGAAGGTCCATTCGAACTCAAATCAACACCTCGAGTCGATATGAATTCAACTTTTTTTCGTTTTCACGAAGTATTTGAGTCGACAATTACTCTTCTTGAAGGTCCATTCGAACTCAAATAAACACTTCGAGTCGACATGAAGTCAACTTTTTTTCGTTTTCACGAAATATTTGAGTCGACAATTACTGTTCTTGAAGGTCCATTCGAACTCAAATAAACACCTCGAGTCGATATGAAGTCAAATTTTTTTCGTTTTCACCAAGTATTTGAGTCGACAATTCCTCTTCTTGAAGGTCCATTCGAACTCAAATCAACACCTCGAGTCGATATGAAGTCAACTTTTTTTCGTTTTCACGAAGTATTTGAGTCGACAATTACTCTTCTTGAAGGTCCATTCGAACTCAAATAAACACGTCCAGTCGATATGAATCCAACTTTTTTTCGTTTTCATGAAGTATTTGAGTCGACAATTGCTCTTCTTGAAGGTCCATTCGAACTCAAATAAACACCTCGAGTCGATATGAAGTCAACTTTTTTTCGTTTTCACGAAGTATTTGAGTCGACAATTACTCTTCTTGAAGGTCCATTCGAACTCAAATAAACACGTCGAGTCGATATGAAGTCAACTTTTTTTCGTTTTGGCGAATTATTTGAGTCGACAATTACTCTTCTTGAAGGTCCATTCGAACTCAAATAAACACCTCGAGTCGATGTGAAGTCAACTTTTTTTCGTTTTCGCGAATTATTTGAGTCGACAATTGGTCTTCTTGAACTTCCATTCGAACTCAAATAAACACCTCGAGTCGATGTGAAGTCAACTTTTTTTCGTTTTCACGAAGTATTTGAGTCGACAATTGGTCTTCTTGAAGGTCCATTCGAACTCAAATAAACACCTCGAGTCGATATGAAGTCAACTTTTTTTCGTTTTCTTGAAGTATTTGAGTCGACAATTGGTCTTCTTGAAGGTCCATTCGAACTCAAATAAACACTTCGAGTCGACATGAAGTCAACTTTTTTTCGTTTTCACGAAGTATTTGAGTCGACAATTACTCTTCTTTGAGGTCCATTTGAACTCAAATAAACACCTCAAGTCGATGTGAAGTCAACTTTTTTTCGTTTTCACGAAGTATTTGAGTCGACTATTACTCTTCTTGAAGGTCCATTCGAACTCAAATAAACACCTCGAGTCGATATGAAGTCAACTTTTTTTCGTTTTCACGAAGTATTTGAGTCGACTATTACTCTTCTTGAAGGTCCATTCGAACTCAAATAAACACCTCGAGTCGATATGAAGTCAACTTTTTTTCGTTTTCACGAAGTATTTGAGTCGACTATTACTCTTCTTGAAGGTCCATTCGAACTCAAATAAACACGTCGAGTCGATATGAAGTCAAATTTTTTTCGTTTTCACGAAGTATTTGAGTCGACAATTACTCTTCTTGAAGGTCCATTCGAACTCAAATAAACACGTCGAGTCGATATGAAGTCAACTTTTTTTCGTTTTCACGAAGTATTTGAGTCGACAATTACTCTTCTTGAAGGTCCATTCGAACTCAAATAAACACCTCGAGTCGATATGAAGTCAACTTTTTTTCGTTTTCACGAAGTATTTGAGTCGACAATTGGTCTTCTTGAACTTCCATTCGAACTCAAATAAACACTTCGAGTCGACATGAAGTCAACTTTTTTTCGTTTTCACGAAATATTTGAGTCGACAATTACTGTTCTTGAAGGTCCATTCGAACTCAAATAAACACCTCGAGTCGATATGAAGTCAAATTTTTTTCGTTTTCACCAAGTATTTGAGTCGACAATTACTCTTCTTGAAGGTCCATTCGAACTCAAATAAACACCTCGAGTCGATATGAAGTCATCTTTTTTTCGTTTTCACCAAGTATTTGAGTCGACAATTACTCTTCTTGAAGGTCCATTCGAACTCAAATAAACACGTCCAGTCGATATGAATCCAACTTTTTTTCGTTTTCATGAAGTATTTGAGTCGACAATTGCTCTTCTTGAAGGTCCATTCGAACTCAAATAAACACCTCGAGTCGATATGAAGTCAACTTTTTTTCGTTTTCATGAAGTATTTGAGTCGACAATTGCTCTTCTTGAAGGTCCATTCGAACTCAAATAAACACCTCGAGTCGATATGAAGTCAACTTTTTTTCGTTTTCACGAAGTATTTGAGTCGACAATTACTCTTCTTGAAGGTCCATTCGAACTCAAATAAACACGTCGAGTCGATATGAAGTCAACTTTTTTTCGTTTTCGCGAATTATTTGAGTCGACAATTGGTCTTCTTGAACTTCCATTCGAACTCAAATAAACACCTCGAGCCGATGTGAAGTCAACTTTTTTTCGTTTTCACGAAGTATTTGAGTCGACAATTCCTCTTCTTGAAGGTCCATTCGAACTCAAATCAACACCTCGAGTCGATATGAAGTCAACTTTTTTTCGTTTTCACGAAGTATTTGAGTCGACAATTACTCTTCTTGAAGGTCTATTCGAACTCAAATAAACACTTCGAGTCGACATGAAGTCAACTTTTTTTCGTTTTCACGAAGAATTTGAGTCGACAATTACTCTTCTTGAAGGTCCATTCGAACTCAAATAAACACCTCGAGTCGATATGAAGTCAACTTTTTTTCGTTTTCACGAAGTATTTGAGTCGACAATTACTCTTCTTGAAGGTCCATTCGAACTCAAATAAACACCTCGAGTCGATATGAAGTCATCTTTTTTTCGTTTTCACCAAGTATTTGAGTCGACAATTACTCTTCTTGAAGGTCCATTCGAACTCAAATAAACACCTCGAGTCGATATGAAGTCATCTTTTTTTCGTTTTCACCAAGTATTTGAGTCGACAATTACTCTTCTTGAAGGTCCATTCGAACTCAAATAAACACGTCCAGTCGATATGAATCCAACTTTTTTTCGTTTTCATGAAGTATTTGAGTCGACAATTGCTCTTCTTGAAGGTCCATTCGAACTCAAATAAACACCTCGAGTCGATATGAAGTCAACTTTTTTTCGTTTTCACGAAGTATTTGAGTCGACAATTGGTCTTCTTGAAGGTCCATTCGAACTCAAATAAACACCTCGAGTCGATATGAAGTCAACTTTTGTTCGTTTTCACGAAGTATTTGAGTCGAAAATTGGTCTTCTTGAACTTCCATTCGAACTCAAATAAACACCTCGAGTCGATGTGAAGTCAACTTTTTTTCGTTTTCACGAAGTATTTGAGTCGAAAATCCCTCTTCTTGAAGGTCCATTCGAACTCAAATCAACACCTCGAGTCGATATGAATTCAACTTTTTTTCGTTTTCACGAAGTATTTGAGTCGACAATTACTCTTCTTGAAGGTCCATTCGAACTCAAATAAACACTTCGAGTCGACATGAAGTCAACTTTTTTTCGTTTTCACGAAGTATTTGAGTCGACAATTACTGTTCTTGAAGGTCCATTCGAACTCAAATAAACACCTCGAGTCGATATGAAGTCAAATTTTTTTCGTTTTCACCAAGTATTTGAGTCGACAATTCCTCTTCTTGAAGGTCCATTCGAACTCAAATCAACACCTCGAGTCGATATGAAGTCAACTTTTTTTCGTTTTCACGAAGTATTTGAGTCGACAATTACTCTTCTTGAAGGTCCATTCGAACTCAAATAAACACGTCCAGTCGATATGAATCCAACTTTTTTTCGTTTTCATGAAGTATTTGAGTCGACAATTGCTCTTCTTGAAGGTCCATTCGAACTCAAATAAACACCTCGAGTCGATATGAAGTCAACTTTTTTTCGTTTTCACGAAGTATTTGAGTCGACAATTACTCTTCTTGAAGGTCCATTCGAACTCAAATAAACACGTCGAGTCGATATGAAGTCAACTTTTTTTCGTTTTGGCGAATTATTTGAGTCGACAATTACTCTTCTTGAAGGTCCATTCGAACTCAAATAAACACCTCGAGTCGATGTGAAGTCAACTTTTTTTCGTTTTCGCGAATTATTTGAGTCGACAATTGGTCTTCTTGAACTTCCATTCGAACTCAAATAAACACCTCGAGTCGATGTGAAGTCAACTTTTTTTCGTTTTCACGAAGTATTTGAGTCGACAATTGGTCTTCTTGAAGGTCCATTCGAACTCAAATAAACACCTCGAGTCGATATGAAGTCAACTTTTTTTCGTTTTCTTGAAGTATTTGAGTCGACAATTGGTCTTCTTGAAGGTCCATTCGAACTCAAATAAACACTTCGAGTCGACATGAAGTCAACTTTTTTTCGTTTTCACGAAGTATTTGAGTCGACAATTACTCTTCTTTGAGGTCCATTTGAACTCAAATAAACACCTCAAGTCGATGTGAAGTCAACTTTTTTTCGTTTTCACGAAGTATTTGAGTCGACTATTACTCTTCTTGAAGGTCCATTCGAACTCAAATAAACACCTCGAGTCGATATGAAGTCAACTTTTTTTCGTTTTCACGAAGTATTTGAGTCGACAATTACTCTTCTTGAAGGTCCATTCGAACTCAAATAAACACGTCGAGTCGATATGAAGTCAACTTTTTTTCGTTTTGGCGAATTATTTGAGTCGACAATTACTCTTCTTGAAGGTCCATTCGAACTCAAATCAACACCTCGAGTCGATATGAATTCAACTTTTTTTCGTTTTCACGAAGTATTTGAGTCGACAATTACTCTTCTTGAAGGTCCATTCGAACTCAAATAAACACTTCGAGTCGACATGAAGTCAACTTTTTTTCGTTTTCACGAAATATTTGAGTCGACAATTACTGTTCTTGAAGGTCCATTCGAACTCAAATAAACACCTCGAGTCGATATGAAGTCAAATTTTTTTCGTTTTCACCAAGTATTTGAGTCGACAATTCCTCTTCTTGAAGGTCCATTCGAACTCAAATCAACACCTCGAGTCGATATGAAGTCAACTTTTTTTCGTTTTCACGAAGTATTTGAGTCGACAATTACTCTTCTTGAAGGTCCATTCGAACTCAAATAAACACGTCCAGTCGATATGAATCCAACTTTTTTTCGTTTTCATGAAGTATTTGAGTCGACAATTGCTCTTCTTGAAGGTCCATTCGAACTCAAATAAACACCTCGAGTCGATATGAAGTCAACTTTTTTTCGTTTTCACGAAGTATTTGAGTCGACAATTACTCTTCTTGAAGGTCCATTCGAACTCAAATAAACACGTCGAGTCGATATGAAGTCAACTTTTTTTCGTTTTGGCGAATTATTTGAGTCGACAATTACTCTTCTTGAAGGTCCATTCGAACTCAAATAAACACCTCGAGTCGATGTGAAGTCAACTTTTTTTCGTTTTCGCGAATTATTTGAGTCGACAATTGGTCTTCTTGAACTTCCATTCGAACTCAAATAAACACCTCGAGTCGATGTGAAGTCAACTTTTTTTCGTTTTCACGAAGTATTTGAGTCGACAATTGGTCTTCTTGAAGGTCCATTCGAACTCAAATAAACACCTCGAGTCGATATGAAGTCAACTTTTTTTCGTTTTCTTGAAGTATTTGAGTCGACAATTGGTCTTCTTGAAGGTCCATTCGAACTCAAATAAACACTTCGAGTCGACATGAAGTCAACTTTTTTTCGTTTTCACGAAGTATTTGAGTCGACAATTACTCTTCTTTGAGGTCCATTTGAACTCAAATAAACACCTCAAGTCGATGTGAAGTCAACTTTTTTTCGTTTTCACGAAGTATTTGAGTCGACTATTACTCTTCTTGAAGGTCCATTCGAACTCAAATAAACACCTCGAGTCGATATGAAGTCAACTTTTTTTCGTTTTCACGAAGTATTTGAGTCGACTATTACTCTTCTTGAAGGTCCATTCGAACTCAAATAAACACCTCGAGTCGATATGAAGTCAACTTTTTTTCGTTTTCACGAAGTATTTGAGTCGACTATTACTCTTCTTGAAGGTCCATTCGAACTCAAATAAACACGTCGAGTCGATATGAAGTCAAATTTTTTTCGTTTTCACGAAGTATTTGAGTCGACAATTACTCTTCTTGAAGGTCCATTCGAACTCAAATAAACACGTCGAGTCGATATGAAGTCAACTTTTTTTCGTTTTCACGAAGTATTTGAGTCGACAATTACTCTTCTTGAAGGTCCATTCGAACTCAAATAAACACCTCGAGTCGATATGAAGTCAACTTTTTTTCGTTTTCACGAAGTATTTGAGTCGACAATTGGTCTTCTTGAACTTCCATTCGAACTCAAATAAACACCTCGAGTCGATGTGAAGTCAACTTTTTTTCGTTTTCACGAAGTATTTGAGTCGACAATTGGTCTTCTTGAAGGTCCATTCGAACTCAAATAAACACCTCGAGTCGATATGAAGTCAACTTTTTTTCGTTTTCACGAAGTATTTGAGTCGACAATTGGTCTTCTTGAACTTCCATTCGAACTCAAATAAACACCTCGAGTCGATATGAAGTCAACTTTTTTTCGTTTTCACGAAGTATGTGAGTCGACCAATCCTCTTCTTGAAGGTCCATTCGAACTCAAATAAACACCTCGAGTCGATATGAAGTCAACTTTTTTTCGTTTTCACGAAGTATTTGAGTCGACAATTGGTCTTCTTGAAGGTCCATTCGAACTCAAATAAACACCTCGAGTCGATGTGAAGTCAACTTTTTTTCGTTTTCACGAAGTATTTGAGTCGACAATTGGTCTTCTTGAACTTCCATTCGAACTCAAATAAACACCTCGAGTCGATATGAAGTCAACTTTTTTTCGTTTTCACGAAGTATTTGAGTCGACAATTCCTCTTCTTGAAGGTCCATTCGAACTCAAATAAACACCTCGAGTCGATATGAAGTCAACTTTTTTTCGTTTTCTCGAAGTATTTGAGTCGACAATTACTCTTCTTGAAGGTCCATTCGAACTCAAATAAACACCTCGAGTCGATATGAAGTCAACTTTCGTTCGTTTTTTTTTCATTGAAAAACGAGTTCTTGGATAAAATTTAAAAACTCACTTTTTATTCGTCTATAATACCGAACTTATACTTTTCCATTCCCTCGCCATAGAAAGTAGATGGTTGCACCAGCAACCAGTTGGCACAAATCACTCGCTTCCCAGAGCTATTGTTAATGGTTCCATTTGTAGCGTACGATTTTTTTATCGATATTGAACGAGTCTAATATATCGGATATCGATATTTTTCCTACGATATATCGGTTTTTTCAAAGCCTTTGGCTATCACAGCTTTGTCACCAGAAATTTTTCAATTCATAATAATACACTAATAATAATAACTGAATGTTCATGTTACCAACAATAACTATACCGTCGTAAATGACTCAAGGATTGAAAATGGATAGTTATACCTACTATACTTAACCAGAGAAGAATAAGGACTGTGTAATTAATAATTGTGTTCCACTTCTTCCATGGTCGCACTGTATTGTTTCATTATGGGAATTTATGGTTAATCCGCTCCCCCCAAAAACTCCCCAAAACCACCCTTAACTTTTAGCTTTTTCTACGCTGAACACGATGGCCAAGTCTCTTATCTCATTCCGTTATCAGATTAGAGCAGAGTAACCATGAAGAACAGCTCAAGCATCAACCGCGTTTCATTTTTGGAATTTATGGGTAAATTTCCGACCTTAACAACTCTCCTAAACCCCCCGGGGAGTGGCCCGATTCTTCCCATCTACGAATTGCCGGGACAGATTTTTGTGCAAATCTGAACGTTTCATCTCATTTCTACGAAGAGTTATCGTCTGGAATGACACATACATAAATAGGTATATACAAATATATTTGATTTTGGTGTATTTTGGCAGTGAATTCAGGATGCCCTGAAACGGATTTTAGTATGCGAATTTTTCGGAAATTCGAGTTTTAACAATTTCGGACCGAGGAAAATAGCATCCTTTCCTTAGAATATTCGCTAAAAATCTGAGGGGAAATCAGCCATAGCGAAGTAAACGAAAGCAACGAAAATGAATAAATGTAAACAAATGAAAGCAGGCTAGCAAACAACAACAAAACAAACCAACGCAAATAGTGCGAGCGTTGAAAAACCTTGACGGGCGTTTTGCTTCCATCAAATGAGCATCGGTTTGGCGGGGGAAACCCATGTAGGACACTCCCGTCGGTCACTGCCTTTAGTCACTTCCCTCGGTCACTGCCGTTGGACACTCCCGTTAGTCACTAGCGTTGGACACTTCCGTAGGACACTCACCTTTGTTTGAACAACACTCGCTCGCGCCCCTCAAGATCGCCGTCCACCCCCTCCCCCTCCATCCATCCTTCCCGCTCTTCTCTTTCTCCGCCACGTCCGATTATCACCCGCTGTATTATTGGGTGTCTACAACGGGTGATAATCGGACGTGGCGGTGAAAGAGAAGAGCGGGAAGGATGAATGGATAGGGAGGGGGTGGAAGTGGACGGCGACCTTGAGGGGCGCGTGGGAGCGTTGTCAAACAAAGGTGAGTGTCCTACGGGAGCAATAATGTCATTACTACCACCTTACATGTTACTACCACCTTCAAACTATTCATTGGACTATTTCGCCAATATTCACTGCTCTGTAGGGACCTCTGATCACATTGTCCTCCATCCTCCTTTATCTGCTTGAGGTCTCGCTGTGCGCTTGATATCACGTTATTGGCTTGAGATCTCGTTGTCGGCTTGAAATCACGTTATTGGCTTGATATCTCAATATCCTCTTGATATGGCGTCGGACTCCCTATTCCCTCAACCCATCATTTTTCCTCCCACCGCTATCCGCTCTTCTCCCACCGCCCACCTCCCTCGCCCACCTCCCACCGCTCACATCCCACCGCCCACCTGCTGACTCCATTGCTTACCGTAATTTTTTCATCCTGTACAACTCATCTGTCACCGAAGGTACGTGCGTATATACGCACGTACCTTCGGTGACAGATGAGTTGTACCAGACAGAACAGTTTCATGTTAACCATATGGTTAACATGAAACTATTCTATAAAATCTGGCGATTCCAACGAGCGGTGAACTTTTTACCGTGGGATGAACACAGACACAGAGTTACAATTACTTACGGATTGGTTGTACGTGAAAATCGATCCGTACTAATCGTTACAAAACATCGCTGGGAGGCCAGAGAAAAGAGATTTTCATATCAAAAAGTACAAACAAAAGTACGGAACGAAAGTACGAACATAAGTACGGAACAGCACTGACGTTGTAGGTAAACACACGGGGGGGGGGGGGAGAGAGAGAGAGTTCATCCGAAAAAATGAAAGTCTGACAAGTGACACCTCATTTTAAAGGTTTTAACATGCTGAATAAGATGGGAGAGTCAGGATTGCTATATCTCATCCCGCTCTCAAACTGGAGCACTTTGAAGATGAAGACACGTGGTTTTTACTAGAGATGTTCTTCATGGACATCATATTCTTTAATGAAGACTCTTTACATAAAACCAATTATTCCTTTGAAAATTCTCTCTTATAGTCATGCTGCATGACTGGGGATTTTTTTCTCATGCTTTCGCATTAGCGTTTGAGGAAGAGGAGTTCTTTATCCGCCGACCTAGGTGGATTAAGGAACGGAAGGAAGATTTTCTTGATTTGGACAAGGACGATTTCGCAATGCGATAAAGGTTGACTAGAACCTAATGTTTTTTCGAGCAGTTCATCAAGCTTTTGCTTTTCAGCAATGCCGAACGGTGGATCTCGCTTCCGTTTTCTCGTCGACTCGATATCGCTCATTATGAATCATAGAAAATAAAAATGCCGAAATGAGAATTTAGATGAGAAAAATGCCGAAATAATGAATAATAATAACGAAACCGGTGAAGAACGAATAACTTGAAAAACCTTTTTGCGTTGTAACCTTATTAAACTCCAACTAGCATCCATGCTAGGCTTAAATCATGATTTGTGAAGCTGATTATGATTAGTGTAACCATGATTAGCGGGAATCACGGTTACGATGTTCGGTTTGCGAAAACCTTGATTTACCCAACCATGATTAGTGAGTTTTTAGTAGGTAAGTATATCTGCAAGGTTTGACTCACACGATTGCGCGACCACTTCTCAATAAGGACATAGGGAGGTGGGAGGAGAGAGGGGAGGGATGGGCGGTGGCATAAAAACATTTCGGAAATACGAGTTTTAAAAATTTTGGACCGAGAACAATAGCTTCTTTTTCTTCGAAAATTCGCTAAAAGTAGCAAAAGAGATAGGTACCGCATGTCTGATACGCAGTTTGGCCTTTAAAATGGAAATTCCAGTTTATATTTGACTTGCCCTCGTAGATTACAAATGCCGATAGGTGAAAGGAGAGTTTTGTCGTTACCTTCAAACTTCACAGCAGCGTGTAGATTTATCGATTACATTATGCACGTGTAGAAAAACACTTGTGATGAAGAAACCCGTAGAATCTTCTAACATTCATCACGTGTAATAATATTTGTGGCAGTTCTGTACATGTGTGGGTGAGCGTGAGCATGTACGAGTATTTACACGTAGTTTTTGAATCTCCTTCATAAATCGAGGGCTCCAGAAGTTGCTTTGCTCTTCATACTTTGTATGAAATGACAAAAAAATCGAGGATGGTAAAGACGAATGGGTGCATGACGTGGGTCGAAGGACGAAAGGGCGTGGATTTTCAAAGGGTTCAGTAGGAGAACAGATGAGCGTGTGGTTGAAAAGGGCGATCTGCTTTGGTCATTGAGCGTATGAAGGAAGGAGACCGATTTGCTGGTCCGTATTGCAGGTTTACGTCGCTTTGAACCGTAGCCGTTGGGAAGCGGGTTGAGCAACGGCAGCGCTGGTTATAAAAGCAAAAAGCCGCCCGCCTACCAATTCGAGTTTCGCTCTTTGAAGTAAGTCTCACTTCAAGTGGAAAACTAGTTCCTTTTACTCATTTCGAGCAGTAAGCTTCGGTCGTGGAGACTTTGAAGGTACCGCAGGTAAGAAGCCTTTCGAGCAATCTTTCTTACCGATCAATTCTACCAAGATTTGTTGCAATTGTGTAAATTTTGCACACAGGTTAATTTTGATCAATCACCATGGTGAATTTCGATCAGATTGTATCTGAACCAAGGTCAGGAGAATAAAATACGAGTAAGTGTTAGCGGGATTCGGAAATTGGACCTAAAAATCGCATCTTTTTTACTCAAAAATCTTTAGGGGATAGATTGGATCAAACAATTCCGTAATTCTGTACCTAATCTACCAACATATGTCAGGTTGGGCCTTGATTGTTACATATTTAACGAAAGTCTTCAAAACGTATACAATGGCTTTCGTCGAAAAATTCATAGTTAGAACGAAACATAGAGCAAAAACTGAAGAAAAATCCAAAAATGTCGCAGTTTTTTGTGTTCTACACTTTTTTCACAACTGTTAGGAAATTGAAAACTTGGGTACCTACCTATACACTACCAGAATGGGTCCAAACTACATATTTACTGAAAAGTGAGGGATACATCATGTTTTGACATTTTATGTCTTTACTCTGGCACATAACTCGAAAACCGTTACACAAAAGCGTTACACGAAATCGTCACGAAAATTTCTGATGATTTTCGCTTACAACCGATTCGCTACTGGGGTAGGTGACATAAAATGTCCCAACGTGTTGCAGACTCGTATGCAAGCATTTAATTCTCGACTGTATCAACAACAGGATGGAGTTGACATTCTTTTGACATTTTCATGTCTTTGCTTTGGCACATAAACTGAAACGGGAAAAATTTGTTTCCTTGATTCACCCTTTCCCTCAGATCACGTCAGAACACAAGCGACAGGCGGGCAACTACGTCAGACGCACCTATGACGCACGAGCGTATGACGTCAGACGGCTGGCAGGAGGCCAAAGAGTACGTCAAAACCCATGCAGTAAGAGCCTATGACGTCAGACGGCTGGTCGGAGGCCAACTAGTACGTCAGAGCCTATGACGCACGAGCGTATGACGTCAGACGGCTGGCAGGAGGCCAACTAGTACGTCACAGCCTATGCTGTAAGAGCCTATGACGACAGACGGCTAGCAGGAGGCCAACTAGTACGTCAGAGCCTATGACGCACGAGCGTATGACGTCAGACGGCTGGCAGGAGGCCAACTAGTACGTCACAGACTATGCCGTAAGAGCCTATGACGTCAGACGGCTGGCAGGAGGCCAACTAGTACGTCAGAGCCTATGACGCACGAGCGTATGACGTCAGACGGCTGGCAGGAGGCCAACTAGTACGTCACAGCCTATGCCGTAAGAGCCTATGACGTCAGAGGTCTGGCTGACTAGGTGATCGGGTTTTAATAAGCCTCTGGAATTCCGCGCCTTCATATTGCATTCATTTACATCTTCACGTTGAAAAATCCTTCATCTTGTCGCTAATTTTTTGACCGGCCTGCTACGCCAACGGAACAAAATTAGGCCTCGAAGTTTTGGTGCGAAATATCGACACCGGCGGTTTGCGGATGCTTTTCACGTACAACCAATCGTTGCCAGGGAAATGTAACTCCCTCATTTTCCGCCCCACATAAATCGTTCACAACTCGTTGGAAAGCTCTTAGTTTATCCAACATCACACCAGACCAACGCACCCGCTTGAGAAGTACCGGTTATAATATAACCGGCATTCAAGTACATACCTATTCTTACCACATTTTTGCTTGTGCGCGTGAATACGTACCTAACAGAAAACTGCAATCAACTCATATAATATAATATATGAGTTGATTTGAGTTTTATGAGTTGATTATTATGAGTTGATTAGAGTTTTCAATTAGGTACGTTTTCACGCGCACAAGCAAAAATATGGTAAGAATTGGTACCTGCTTGGATGCCTTCGCCTATTGAAGGCAGGGATTTATTCACAGAAAAGTGGCTAAAATATTGGTTGTTTGGTTTTGCAATATTCTAGTGAGTCGACTAATATTGATGGCATCCAATCATAGGTATATCATCAGGCATCGTATTTAATTTTCTTACACATTCTAAATGAAAACCTCGTATTTTATCGACTGACGATTATATTTTAGAGGCAAATTACTGGTCTGAATGATAACCTCTTTTTGGATCAAATGTGCCATAGCACCTGTGATTACCTCGTGTCTTTTCAATCTCCAAGACGAGAGGATTTGGCTGTTATCGGGCTTGCGATGAGTTTTTAAGAGATAAGTTACCTAAGAACTTCGAAATAGAAGTGTAGGCATTTAATTTTGAATTCATTAACAGCAATCAGCGGGGGATCCTGTAGAATTACCCATTTTTGAGTTACTAGGTGATTATCGAATGGCATCGATGTGTTGTTAAATCGAGTGGTGAAGTGGGGATAGTCGTTTAGGATGAAATCGACTTTTGACAACAGCTCGATTCACCTCAAAAACATAGACAAGATTTGATTTCAACTCGAATCGAGATTGCCATTTTGGGTGAAATCGACCTTCGATTTGTTCACCTCAGAGAAAGTTGAATTATTCATAAACCAAAGTGAGAAAAATGATGGATAGCGCTGTATCAAACACGCACAGTACAAACCAAAGATTTGGGAGGGCAAACATTTTTCTTTTCGGTTCTTGCTGGAATGGAAAGCTTTTCCCTGCCTCCGGTAAAAACAGATCGCCTTCCACAAGGAACACGTCAGATTGTATAAGAACTGCAGCTTTATATTTGCGGTGGAACTCGGAAATAAAGAGGTCGGTTATCATCTTACGTTTGACGTGCATCCATCTCACGTCAATCCCGTAAGAGTCGTTTCATGCCCATCGAAAACAATTTATTCAACTTTCAACAGGACGAGCGAATTCTATCGAAAGCGGCTGCTACCGACGAAGAATCAGGCTACGTCGTCAGGTTGCGGGTAATTGCATATTACTGCAGTTGTGGAACTAGGAAATATCATCATTCATTGATGTATTTGTACATGCTCTCGTCGTTTTCCCACAACGGTTTATTATTTTATGTACACATCACTGTTCTAAATAATTGGAGTAATGAGGTAAACTAAACTCAAATAGACAAGAGTAGTTTAAAAAAATTTGTCTATTTTAACAAAAATATGAGTACGCTTCTGGCCTAGTTTCGGTCAATAATATTCCCCCAAAAATACTCCGTGTAAAAATCCGCCTCGCAAATACCACTCTACAGTAGCGGGGAAAAGTTATGATATCCACTTTCCCCGTCCACCTTGAATAGATGTCCTAACCAGTTTACAAGCACCGTACCCGTTTCAAAATCTCCCCATGGCGCCATGGCGTGACGTTTTTATTACTACACATCTATGTACATATTTGATGTGTAAGTATGTGTAGTAAAAACGCACTGGGTCATGTTATAAAGAACTGACTGAGGAAGCTCAGACACCAACATGGGCTCCTGTACAATTTCGTATGGTATATTAAACTTATAGGGTATGGCTGACTGCGGAATCCACTGTAGATCAGAGCACGTATCCGTAAATGCCGAACATTGGTGGGGGGTTTTCTTTTTCCAAAAAGGGTCGGATAGATCGTCAATGGCCGGTCTAGCAATTGCATGGAACTGCTGGGTTTTTCTCGCATATAGAGATGCCAATATTCTTTTGGCTAGAAGCTCTCTCCTCAATTTCTCCGGTTTTGCCTAGAAGGGCGTTCAGGGGAGTAGATGTCATGAGTCCCAGTGCCAATCTTAAGGCTTTGTATTGTAGCCTATCCAGTTTTGACAGTATGGACTGGGCTCCATAGAAATACGACCCATAGTCGAAAATACTTCTCATCGTAGACCTGTAGTACAGCAAAGCGGTTTCTGAGTCTGATCCCGAAGATACACTAGTGAAACAACGCATGACATTTAGGTGGCTGTTCGCCTTCTTCTCCAATTTCTTAATTTCTTAATTTCCGCCCATTTTAATTTAGCCGACAGTTCTATGCCGAGAAATCTCACGTTTCTCGAGTGGGGAAAATTTATTCCTCCTAATTCGATCTATGTTCCAAACGGGATATTTCGACGGCGACTGAAGGCGCAGACAGAAGATTTTTTTGGAGATATTGTTAAAAACAACTCTGAAACACGCTGCTAATGAACACACGTCATCGCTCAAAAGATCCCTACATCCAATCGAATCGGCACCTTGACAGTAAATACAGACGTCGTCACCGTATTGTATGATGTGTACCTCATCAGGAAAAATGTTCTCCATCTCTGATACATAGATTGTTTACAAAATAGTACTCAATATACTGCCCTGTGCAAGAGCCTTCCAGGTATAGCGCGGCTCCGCAAGCTTGTCATTCACTCTAAAAAAACACGTCTCTCAGAAATGAGTTCAACAATATTGAACGTGCAGGTATTGTATACTATACTTATTTTGTTGTCCTACTTTTAACGTGATAATTTTCCACTGAAACTAATCGTCGACAAATCGGGTAGTTGCACATTAGTTGTGCAATAGATTTTAATAGCAAAACACTCTGAAATTCAGCATCTTTTCAACTTTCACGAACCGCGGTGGATGCTTGAGGTGTAACAAAAATATCACAATATGTTTGAGGAGGAATGTGGGAGGTCTCCAATGCCCGCGCCCACAATTTGTCTCGAAAATTAAAACAAACTACCTCGTTCTGACCGTCGCTGTCCCCCTGTAAACTATTCCTCGTCTCTCGAGGGACTATAATTTTCATTAATTGTTGAAATTCAGAGTAGCCATGTCAACTTATGCTGTCAAAGAAGGCGTGACATTTCTCATTAAGGACCACCGCAGATGAGGAGGTTGTCTTCAACTTTCTCTGTTTATAATTTGCCGGCGTTCCAATGTCAGGGCGATGTCACCTTGTGAATACCTTTTGACTGACTGCTGTACCAGTGTCTCGGCAAACTTTGTTCATTACGCCTGATAAATCTGAACTCTCTTCATACAGCTCTTTGTTTTGTCGAATGTCGGTATCATGTGTGTTTGTAACGTCGGGATGGAATTGAAAAGTGACGTCGGCGAATTGCTGGAAAACTAACTCCTCATTAGAATTATTGAACAATAAGGTACCTATTCCGCTCATCCAAAAATAAACAAATTTCATTCCAAAGTATTTCGTTGCGCTGTAAGAAAATTATAACATAAAATTAGAGAGGAAAATGGCTGCTAAATCTAAACAAAACACAGAAGGACTAGAGAGATTTACTGTACAGATATTATGATAATGACTACAAAAATTTAACTATGCGTCATATCTGGCTTGGATAGCTTGAGTTATAGTCTCAAATGGTACTCCACTACCAGTCCTAGTCCTCCAGAAGTCCCATAGTGGTTGGATTTCTCATTAAGGTGCTCCATTCAAATAAGAAGAAGTTCCAAAAGTGCGATGCTGATATGAATCCAGGACAAGATTTTTGGTGGTTCTAGGAAGTGGTGTTCTAGGGCAGTGGTTCCTTTTTCCCTCGAGGACCACAAGATCTATAAGAAAACGTCTGCGGACCACATGATTTTATAACTAGGTAAATTAAATTGAGAACTAGAGAAATATATTTTAAATCCTTTAATATACATTGTATTAAGAGTAAGTAATTAGAAAAAAACAAACATAGTTATAGTCTTAATATAGTTATAGAAACATTGTTATACTCGTATTGATGAAGAAAACCGTGAATTATAAGACGTACTCTGAAACAGCCCGCGGACCACACGTAAACTCGGCGCGGACCACAAGTGGTCGGCGGACCACGGGTTGGGAGCCACTGTTCTAGGGTACTTGATGGATCAAAACTATACACTTGGAACACTGGATGCACGAATTTCAATCTGATAACTACGGAAGTGAAATTCTTGGAAAAAAGGGCCAGTTGCTGGTGAACGGTTAGAAATGGTAATGGCCCCTTCTCCATTGCTGCCTTCATTCTAATGAGTGAACAATGTAGCAATGACACAATGATAGATGTGCTTTAGATGGTCCTAAAATGATGTGGGAATATAGTAGATGGAGCCAATGGAACAAGGAAGGGTAACGATATTGTTTTGATTGTCAGAGTAAGGGGAGGGGGAGGGGGGGGGTTAACACTGACAGCATGGTAAATAGCGGCAAGCTGTAGTTTTATGATGTTTGGATAACATTTCGTGAAGTTACGTTAATGACAAGATATGGAATGTCGCAAACAAAGCACGGGAGGCAAAAATGGTCACAGGTTTAGGAGAATTTAAGACTTTCATGAGACTTGGACTACCTAAAATTGATGCATTATCAAATAAATATAAGTTAATATTAGTTAATATGGATGATTTTAGAACGGCTTGACCTGGTGGAAAAGATTGATGACGTTGCTGCGTTTTTGGTTTTTGTCATCGATAATGTAGGAGTGGAATCACCCAGGAAAAATAATTACACCCCCCCCCCCCCCACCACTGTAGAAGTTTCCATTAAATTCAAATTTGAATGGAGTTTATTTCATTGAATTTGAAGTCTTTAAAAAGTCGTCGACATGACGGTGAATCATACGGCAATGAGTCAGTTGAGTGTTCACGATGGCCCAGCTGATCCACACAGCTCATGGTTTTGAGACATCGTTTCTTGTTCTGAGATAGTTTTGTGACTTCAGAATGGAAATTATTTTAATACAAGTAAAATACCTCAATTATATTAATAGAAACCCATTCTAAATCGTTTATCATGAATATCAATTTTAAACATTAATCATTTGTATAAATAAATTATATAAAATAGAACAGATCAGTGATATAGACAGAAGGGTTTTGTACAGAAGATAATAAACCATTGTCCAAGAATTTGCAGCGTTTCGTAGCTCCGAATCTCCATGGCGGAGTAGGAGTAAATTTGAATACAGGCGTAATATGAATACAGGCATACAGGAATATTATAATTTTATGATGCTGAATTAAATACCTCGGGATGCAGAAATTGTATAGTCAGATGATTTAGGTGAATATAAAATGTTTGAGTGAATATAAAATAATAATAATAATTTATTATTAATAATAAATTATTTATTGATGTGGACTGCCGAATCAATAAGACGGGTACTAATCGGTCGAAGACGGAGGGATATTTTGGTTTATTTTAAACATGTGAACACCGACACTACTTGACATGAAAAGTGCTGCGTGGGTAATTAAGGGGCTCTCTTAACAGAAGTCCTCACAACGAATAATTCCATTATGTTCCACGATCGAAATTCGGCTTTCCTGGTATGATAACATTTCATCGTTAATTTTTGGTTGGTAAAACGTTGGCGGAAGTGGAGGCGACACACGTCTTTAGATTGAGTAATTGACTCCGCTACTAGCTAACGATTATTCTGTAATTACTTTAGTTTCCTCGAACTTTAAACAGCGGCAAACACCCATAAATCAGCCTGTAGGCTGCTGGTTGGTTTGGTGCCAATCCTATATCGCACGGTGTATGGAGTCTATCGCCGTAACTCATCACAACTTCGCTCTACCTATCTAATTGGCTGTGCAAGTTTTGGCTTCGTCACTTACTATGATACGTAAAATACGTGCATCAAAGATCTTACAGAGCCGCAAAAAGTACTTGAAATATAGCTAGGGTCACCTCGTTAGAATTAGCTGTACTGTTCAGGCGGTAATCAGGAAATACAATAGGACTTGGTTGTACAGTGTTAATTTGTTTTTCACAAACAGTTTTGATCGCTTGTCTACTAACCAGAACAATGTTTTGAATTTGAGAGCCAGTTGTTTGTTTCTTCTCGTGCGATTTCCATCGGAGGTTCGAATCAAATATCACTTCGAGATATTTTTCTTCATTGGCATAAGGAATAGTCTTGCCATTGAGGCTTGTAGTTGATATTAAGACTCGTAAAGTCAACATGTACCGACTTCGCATCATTCATTTTCATCCTCCACTTGAGATTATTGTATAGACTCTTCTCAACTCTTGTCTCGCATATCGTTCAATATTTCTACATTCGCTACTGTTTCATATTGCATTTACTCTCTTTGAATCATCAACATCACCAACCGCTTCCAGTCTCGTGAGGCAAGCTCGTACCGAATCCTTACCGCCCCCAATTTAGATTTTTCCAATAACACCCTTCCGGCATATTGAACGGAACCAGAAGAGTTCAGACACACCGTTTGAACGCAACTGAGATTCACTTACTGACTGTCCGATCCGTCACACTACCACCTTCATCTAGACTCTAGAGGAATATGGGGCACGTCAATACGCTATTTAATGAAGGATTACAGCGACCGTGATACGTATCGGATCTTCTCGCTCACCGGCGATCACTAGTAGTACTGTATAATCACCAACATTGTTTCCATTAACTACATACTGTTGCAGAAACCAGTAACAGAGCAAACCAGTAACAGAGCAAAACTAGGTACCTATTTCCGATGTAGTATATTGAGTGTAGTATTTAGTAATGGTCTGTAATATATTTTTTTTTCGTTGGTTTACAATAAATTACATGAGACCGTTTACAATAAACATACCTCAATGACAATAAACATAACACAGTCATTATGAATTTAAAGTTGTAAATTTAAAATTATGTTGATTGAGTTGGAAATTCAAGTATATTTGATGTTGGTGGTCCTGATGCATTATTATACCACTTTTTGACTTTATTTTGCAACTCACCATACTATGATGTCGATGAAGTGACGAGGTCGTCAGACTCCCGGTCTTCTGAAGCCGTGGGTTGAAGTTGTCTTGGTTCCGTTGCACAAAGTTGATTAGGTGTTGAGTTTAAAACTTACATAGCGTGTTCAGCTCAAAATGTATTATTCGGCGTTGGAGTAGTGAGTTTGCAGAAAGAAATGAGAAGAAAGAAGTGCAACAAAGCTCAATTTGGACCGCAGTTCAAATAGGCTTATAATATAATAATAAGATTAAATTCTAATAATATTATTTTTGGAAGAATAGCTTTCTTACTGAAACTCTTTCAACGAGACAAATCTTTTTATAGAATTGACTCAAAAATGATGTAATGGTAGAGGTGGCACATGCTTGAAGCACGGATGATCATAAATCATCTACGCAGTAAATTTGAGAGCAGACAGAATGTCAAATTGAAGAAGCCCAAATCAGCTGAATCACAGATCTGAGGAGTAGGAAACAGGATTGGCGCCAAACTCAAGTACAGCAGGAGTTCCCTAAATGCACCCACTTTCACTCAAATTCGTAGCCCTCAGAAAGAGGGCCAAAAGAAAAGAAAAATGTGGCAGATCTCCACATCACTGTGGCAACTCAGATTCACTCCGCTCTTTCGCGATGACGTCTGGGCACAATAGAACTAGTTAGGTCGAGGTGCTTTACTTATAGCAAGCCTACCATCATTTTATCTTATCTTATCTTCGCGATGACGTCACGCCGCCACTGAAAAATGAATAGTACTTCGTGCCCCAAAACAAATAGTGTACTCTTCTGAATTATTGTTCTATGCTGTTATCAATTCCATGATATATACTATCTATCTACCCATGTACTTTTTATTCATGACTTGTCAGTTTTCGAGCTACATTTCTATCGTTTTGAAATACAGCGTTTTTACAATAATTCTATAAATAAATAAATTTAGCGTTTTTTTGCAGGACATACCTCAACACAAATTAATTCTAATAAATAAATTATTAGTTAATTATAATTAATTATCAATTATTAGTTGTGGTGTTAATTCATACATCCCCACAGTGACCCCAAGAAAGAATTCGCTTGTTTTTTACGACCTTCTCACGATGGCAACCGACAAGTGTCTTCCAGACATGGACTTCTATGAGACTCTATCTCAAATTTCGAAGGTATCGATCAAAATTTCTCCCCTTTGGAGACGAAATGTCAAAGTGTGGCGAATGCAAGTCGACGCACAGTTCGCCACCTCTTTTTTGAAACTTACAAATAACAATTTCACTACGTCTTAGCCTCTCTAGACGCTGATGTGGCCGAACGTAATGTCAGACTTCCTGTGTAAAGATAATTCTATATATGAGACCCCTTACGATGACTTCATGGATAGACTCGAACAAGTCGAGGGGGGGAAAACTCGGCGCTTCGCGCCTCGCCAGGGGGGCAAGCCCCCCTGGACCCCCCGGATGCTTACCGTTTGGAGCCTGCGGCTAAAAATCGAGAAACATGGAACATGCTTTAGCTATGTCTTCTTTCTCTGTTTGTTTGTCGTGACGGCAATGGATACGATGTATGTTTTCTAATTAGCTTCCCTGGTAATGAAGCTTCGACCCTCGCACATAAGATTGTTTACTAACCATTTATAACATCGCATTGTTGGATTAATATCTCGTAGATAAATATAAAACTGCGACATAAATGCGTGATAAATCGAGAGCTTTCCAACGAATGGAGAACGATTTATGTCCGATGAAAACTAAAGAAGTTGCATTTCCCTAGAAACGACTCGGTTGTACGTGAAAATCATTAAAAAATTTCGTCACCCATTTTTCGTGGCACATTCCGCGTGACATTTTTCGGCTAGTTAGTCCAAGGCTAAAGCATGTTCCATGCTAAAATACCGATCTTGAAGCACCACACATGATGCATACCGAATAGCTCCATACTTTAATACCTGTAATCACCCAATAAGTTTAAGATAGCCCATATTTGAATAAGATGTTCAAAACATCACATTTTACATAAAGCCAGTTAGTTCCTCGATAATGCGCTCTTATAGCCACGCTACATGGCTGGAACTTTTTTAGTTGTGAATAATATACACCATTTTATATTATCAACCATACTATACCCTACAAGGGGAGTTGTTATTCGTTAATCACAAATCAACCCTCTCCTCTATCCCCATCACCCTTCCCTACCATCGCCCCCTTGACATCGTACATCACTTTAACCTTTTACGACTTCACTCAACCGGTGAACTTTTCGCCGCCGCCCGATTTTATCGAAAATTACTTTCGATTCATCGTTCAAAAACACAAAAGAACGAAATACAATGTGAGACGAAGCGGTGTCTCCCACGTCGGTTTTGGGAAGATCATCTTTTTTGAGTTGCGGACGACTCCGGTGTTCACTTTCGGAATGAAAAAGGATTTTTTTTCTCTCTTTTTCTGCCTTCTAAAGGAGTGAACCCCCTGAAAAGGGTCTTGAGAGTGAGATCGAAAGGGAGAGAAGCGGGGTAGAGCCAGTCGGTTTTCAATTAACCCGCACAATGCCAAGGTGAGGGTAAAAGTGAATGCCTGAATGGAGGTCTGAAATGTCCACTCCGCTAGAATGAAGACAGCTGACTATAAATTAGGTACCTTTATCTGATGCTTACCTCGGGTGGATCTCGAAGCCAAACCGGCGATGTCTTTTTTGAGTCAAACAGAGCATTCTAGAGAGAAATGCTACTACAACACATTCGCAACTTTAGAACGAGAAAAAAATGTCTATGCATACCTGTCTGTTCTATACATGTCTATACAAAGGCCATTCTGAACCATCAATTGAAATTTTGCAATTTTAAACAACGATAAGTACCTACACAATATCCCTAAGTCCCACAAATAGAGAAAATAATTGGAAGAATCAGCTGAAATATTTGATTTTCGCCTAATTCCTCTTGGAACACCCTAGAAACGTTTTCTTTTCGTCTCGAGAATCAGTGCGTTGAAAAAAACTGTTTTTGAAAAAAATAGTTTTGCCTCCCCCTAATGCCAAAAACCAAAAATATATTTCGGCAATATCATTGCATTGACTGACCCGATTTGGATAAAACATAGGCGTTTCGAAGGTATCTGAAATGGAAACAAAAAAATCTGGTAATTTAATCATTTTGTTTTCCTGCAAAATATGTTGATTGTTGCCGAAATAGGAGCAATTACAGATACCTATCTGTCAACGGATACTGTAGCTCATTAGTTGCCCTGTTGAACCGAAAGAACTTTGCTCGATGCGATGCAATAGTTAAATTTTTCCTTTATTGAATATTATATTTAATGTTTTTTTTTAAACTTTATTTAAAAAATTAATGTTTTAGTGAGTAGAAAAATTAATAAATTATAATCTTTGAGGTGTGCCCATGATCGATGGGTTTTGCCAAAGTTTCAATGTAACTGTTTGAGGAGCGACAAGAAACACTGACTGAACTAATTCACTCGCTTGTCTCATGTAATGGTGAGCCTCTTGCTTCCCGAGTTTTTGATACATCCACACAGTGGATACCCAGGTCAGTGAATGCAGACCAGGATATCCCTCTGGGATGTAGCAGAACGTGGTTGGTAGGAACGTGCTGGCTTTGCCTCGGTAGGTACCTCCTCCACTATTTTTTTGGAGCTCTAAGGAGCATTCCCAGGAGGGACTGCTATATAGGGATCACATCCATTTTGAGTATAAGCATTTATATTGGCATTATTCAATTTCTTTCTCTTTTCAAATGTTCTGCATTCTAATTTTCTATGCCTCTATAATTCATTGGGCAATCTTCTGTTTTCAATTTCTTTATTTCTATTCCCTGCCAATATCCATGCTTGTAGGAGCATAATTCTCCACAAGTAATAAATTTGCACTAGTACCATTACGATGGAGGTTAACCATACCTTGGAGTTTTCCAGTTGTTCCTCCTGGATTGGAACTCCATACTACTTTCAGTCCCCCTTTTTTTCTATCAACAACTTGGCATACCAGGTGTTGTTTGAAGGTGGGAGTGTTATGGTTTGCTGAGTGCTTCTTGCTTCCCGAATTTTTGATGTAACCACACAGTGGATACCCAGGTCTGTTAGTGCAGACCAGGATATCCCTCTGGGTGATCACAATTGCCTAACCTCCTCGGGAACTGGGGTGACTCAGCAAACCCTCCATTACACTCACTAGTTGAATGGCAATAAGAGGGGAACGTCATGTTTCATGTAGTGTCTATCTCTTATCAGTATACAATTCCTGAAGTCGGATAATTTGCTATTAAGTCCTCAATATGTTTACTAAAAGAAATGAGTCGTATATAGAACGAAATAAATTTCTCCACTGCGTCAGGATTTTTTGATTTTGCCCGAGTGTGCGTCGGTGCTATTGGTTTGTGTGTTATCCAAAGACGGAGGCGAAAGTGAAATCAAATCGGTTCGGCGATCAAAGCGGTACATGAGGAGTATCGAAGGTGAGTGAAGAGACGACTCACTTTAACCGTCACAGCTCAGTCCCTGCCATGTCGCCGACTAATAATAGGCACCTCCTCTTCCTACAACTCTGCCCCTTTCAGTTAAACCACTGGATCCCCAAACAAGGGATCATAAGATGCCTGGATTAGCATTCAACGGTTTTCCTCCGAAACCTCTATCGCCAAAGCTCTGCTTAGACTCGCTAAGTAGGAGCTGCTCTACTTGAATCTTCCTAGACACAGGTTCCGAGCGAGGAATCTTGGGCATTGATGTTTCCCCCGTTTATAAACTATTCTCTTGCTTCGTAATGAATAGTGAAATCCGTTGATATTGATATTGGCCTTTGGTATACGGTATATAATATAGAAACCTCCCAGCTATACACTTCCGTTAAACCAAGTGGTGTCTCACCTATTGTTTGGGACATGAATAACGCTACGTTGTGCGATGATAAAACTGGGGGCCCTCGTTGGTTAATAAGCAGGTATCATACTACTATGTAGGATTTTGATCAATAAAACAGGCTTTCTCCCATCATGAACCACCCTGAACTCGAATCTCACAGATGAAAATTCAATTTTGATGATCGTTTGGCAAGTTCTGTATCTACCTACGTGAGTGTACATGCAAGTCCTTAAAACACCCAAGTACCCGGAAAATTGACACTATGAGCTGATTTTGAGAGCTTGTGCCTCTAATTTGCCTTCCTGAATAGTTCCATGTTAATTTCGCCTTTCGTCTGCCTGTTTTTCCAGCCCATACGCAAATTCAACACCTTGAAATCCGCATGAATTCCGGACAAACTGGTGAAAGTAAACTGGAATTTGAAGGTAGCTTAATATGTACGGGTCAGCACCCGAATACCTCTCTGAGTTACATCAAATTGGGGGTGTAATTTGCATTAGAGACATCGTAAACTGGTTCACTTGCAAGCGTCCATAACTACCCACTAATTACCGAATATAATACAATCGTAGCTTCGCATAATCGTCCGTTCATACCAACCATCCCGTTTACAAACCCATGGAGAACTCAAGAACAAATGTTGCCTCGCGTTTAACATAAATGTTCCCCTAATAAGCATTCTAATAATAAATTTAAAATTGGACTTTCACATGTTTTAAAATCGCTATGAATCACGAGAAACCACGAAACCAGAATTAGAAACTGGCTGATTATAAACCCACTCGTACCGCCCACATTATAGCGGTTATTTCAAAGGTCATCCACATTCACGAGCAAAAAGGTTAAAAACTGGAGTTATGTTTTTGAAGTGATGAACGTTTCCAGACTCAAAATTAGGACGAGGAATATTAAGTATTCACCAAATTTTGGTGAATCGATGCTTTCAATAACTGAGCCGTAAGAAAAAGACAAACCTTTATTTGGTAGTCAATTTGGCTCACAGCTTGCATTATAGTGACTGTTCGGCCCCCAAAGCTCTGTGAGCTTCTTGCCAAGAAGTTCTTGGGTCCTCAGTCTCTCTGTGCTTCCCTTATTCTCTCAACTTCCCTTATTCCCCGCTACTCCCGATGTTGCCAGTGTTCCTTGTTCATATACCAATGAACTACCGATTTCCCGACGTAATTCGCCTATTTAACTCTTCCCGTACGACTTTATAGTGACTACTACTTGGATTCAGCTGAATCCTTCTTCTGAAGGCATAATTATGTATTATCTAATCTACTTGAGGAAACAAGTACTAATAAAATATTGTTTCTTTTTACAGGTAAAGTTTTCGTGAGTTGGTGAAGACGTTGAAATCGTGGTAAGTCAACTTGACAAAGCCTCTGAAGACCATAAATGAAGGATGTTAAGCAGCCTTCAATGAAAGTAAATCTGTAGTATCGATTCATCGAGCTGAGGTCGAAGTAACCCCGTGGACTCATCGTTTCGTTATGGATACATGTGTGAGATCTAAGGAAATTCACTATCGTAAAACTAGGTAACTTCGCTTGTCTTTTTCTTTATTCTGCGTGGACAACGTAAAAGATGTCGATGTTTCACTTCATCATGTTGTATTGGGTCCTCGTATCATCATTATTTTGTAAGCTCATAAATGTACATGATTTAATCAAACAACCATAAGAAGTGGTTCAGTTTTACCCCACTATTATTGTGGATAAGTGACCATTGGCTTCACCCAGGCTACCAACACCGTCTGTTAAGAGTTATAAAGCTTATCCACAGCTTCAAACGAGAATGGATCTAGAATCCAGGCTAAGAACCCAGCTTGACGACCTGACATCCCCCCCCCCCACCCCTCTTGACAACGCAAATCTTCCATTTAAGGGCGATCGCCTCCAGGTTGGGAACCACAAATTTAAACAATTAGATAAACGAATGAAAACATTAGGTACTAATCTCGTATATAATAGATTCTAATTCCTTCATATCATAGAATAGGCGTTTGGTTCAAACTCAGCCTTAGTGGTATCTATCAGGTACAAAGAGAATTTTCCCGTGATACCTAACCTTGTATCTCGAAAAAAACTTAATTTTATATAAAAGACAAAAGAGACAAAAAAAAAGGTTAGATATAAGGTTATTGGTGACGTCACTACCTACTTGATACTAAACGAGGTTTTCATTTAGGTTTCTAGAGGGCAGAAAATTCATTCCCCACCATATTTCAAACCACAGGACGATGAGATACGAGACTTTCTTTCAAAAAATTCAATACTCGTAAAATAGAAATGGCTTAAAATTAAGATGCGAGTTTATCATGTGATGCCATCGTTAAGTGATTTTCGTTCATTGAAAGTCGCTAACTAACCGTTGATCAAACAAAACTGAAAACGATCTTAATGAGATACTATACAGAACATTAATTCATGCATCTTACATTCCCAAGTCGGCCAAAAGAAAAGAGAACACTTACCTAACTTACCTTACCTAACTTACCTTACTTACCTAACTTAAGCCTTGTTTAACCCAGTTGGCAATTTTCCAGAATAAACCGTTCACGTAACGCAAAAGCAGTGGCGGATCCTGCTTTAGAGTGAGGGGGGGGGGGGGGGGAAATACACTAACCGGAGGGATTTGGGGCTCCTTCCCGGAAAATATGGAAATTTTTGAAGCAAAATGGGTAGTTTTAGGCAGTTTTAGCAGTTAAGGGGGAAGTGGACGGGCCCTTAGTGTGATTCTGGGATAAGAGATGGCGTTACTGACGCATCAAAAGTTTTTGCAGTCTCATTTTGGAACCATCCAATTTATAACAGTTTGGGAAACGCAGTTTGCCTTCATACGCCCCTACAAGTTGCTGCATCAATTCATTTAATTTTTATACAAATTTAAAATTGGAAAATTTGAAAATTTTGAGGTTTAGAGGTTGAAATTTGGAAAAAGCCGGTGCAAGCCCCCTTCCCAATGTGACTGGATCGGTTTTGAGAGCATCATTTCAATGATTGAGTAAATATACAAGACGTAAAACGAAAAATGGTAATGTTGGTTTTGAAGGAAAATAGAATGACTGCAGACCCCAGTTCGGCTCTCAAGGTCACCACGCTCGCTTTCCTCGGTAGCCATTCTGTCAATCCGTTCTCTTGAACCACTCCTCTCTCCATCCGTCTCTCTCCGTGGAAACGATAACCCTACAATAGCATCAAATGGGCAAAGTCCTCGCGTATGTACACTAAGTCGCCCCCCACCCTTCGCGGTCACGAACCTCCCATCTCCGATCTTCGGTAGGTTTGCTCATACATTCATTTCAGCTTGCATCGCTCGTACTAGCGCCTCATTTTTTCTACATTCGTTTATTATTATTATTATTCGTTTTCTACATTCTATTTTTCTATATTCGAGCCCGCGGTGCCATCGCGTCTGTGTTGAAATGTATCGTGTGTCCTCAAAAGGGAATGCTAGGTGCGAGGGCATAATTATAATGTGATACCTGTAATATGCCATTGTCTTGTAATAAATTTCTTCCTGTTCTTCACCCCGTTTTCCCTATTTTTCGCTATAACGCTAAAAGTTTGTCCGATTCACAATTTCTTTTTTCCATCTATAAGCTTTTTAAATTTACCATCAAACCTCATATATGACATTTTGATCAAGTCCCGTAATATGCTCATGCCAGTACGCTAAATACCGCGTACTATTGTAAAATCCAAGTTTTTTTGGTACATTTTTTGCCGTAATTCCGAAATTATTGGTCCGATCCTAAATTGCTTTTTCTCAAGCTGGATAAATTTACTATCAGACTTCATCTATGAGTGAAAAGCCCAAATATTAGATCCCAAAAAAATTATTGGCCGAGCTAGGGGAAACCAAACTTTTTGGGGCTATTTGTGGGAAATGATTGATTTCTCAGCAACTATTTGTAGTTTTTGGCTGAAAATTGGTTTCGGGGGGAACATTTATCAAGGAACACGAATATGGCCTCCAATTTGAGCTAAAACAAAAGGTTTCTAGATAACATCCAAAAACAACCGAAATTCGTCACCAAATATTCAAATCTTGGGGAAACTGGGGAACAATTTTTTTTTAGGGGTATTTTGTTGGTTCAAAGTCGTCGAGAAGAATGCGCTGAAACCAGCAAAACAAACCGCTACTCCGTGCGACGATTCGTTTCGGAGCTACACGCCGTCAAAGTTAGGACTAATTTCCTCATTTGCCTAAAGTGACGTGTCCACTGACTTGACATTCCCCTCCCTGCTAGGGCCTCATGTGGGGTGCAAACTGGACATGCCAGGTTATTCTGAAGCCAAATTTTATGGGGAATCCGAAAATGACCATCTCGAAAGCGTAGGGTCAGTGGCTGATGAGCTATAACGAATAGAACGGGAAAAAGCACGGACGCAGGCGAATCCATAAGGGTCATGGGAAGGCGTTGTACTTCTTAACTATCTTTACTCAAAGCTAATTAAATTTGCTACAACATCTATCGGTTTAACGTCCTTCGTACAATACGTATTTTCAATGATTTTTAGGTCGGAAGTTGACCAAAACTTGAAATTTCACTTTTTTGAAAAATAAGCCATTTTTGAAAGGCTGTATCTCAGTAACTATTGACCCAACAGAGCTGCACTTGGTCTCATTGTGTAGCAAATCTTATCTCCTGTAAATAAGTCCGTAGTATCAATTCGCGAAAAACGCATCGTTTCAAAGTTATAGCGAAAAACCCAGAGTAAGGGCAACCATTTCGAGGTTTTTCGAGTGCTACGAAAGAAGCGCAAGGTTTTCATTCCTGCGAAATTAGATTTAGATTTCCCTAACAGTCCCGAACAACATACCAAAAAATCAGAACTAGCCGTGCATTTGCGATTTTAGGCCTCTTTTGTGTAAGATTTGACTGTTCTAATAACAGTCTCCTCTACCTCAAAGGTTCCATTGGAAATGTCTACAATGTTGGACGAATGGGAATAGATTCAGCTCACTCACCTTCATTACTGTCAGAAGTGCTCCCTGTCAAATCTCGGACTTATCACCTTTCCTATGAATGATTGACGCAGCAGATCCACTGTCTAAAAGGGGAGATGAAAGCTGCTATCACTGACTCTTATTTTTCGTTTTACGATCGTGCTATTCATCGCAGAATTTTGGTTCTTGGCAATTTGAAATCAGGAAATTCTCAAAAATGGGGCTGGAACCAAGTTTTTTTTTTAAATTTAAAATTGTCCAAAATTCTTTTTCTAAAATTTGAATTTGAAATTTTTTTCAAATTTTTTTTTGATGCAGCATTTTGTTTAGGAAAAATATGAACATAACTTTTTTCAGATTGAAAATCGCTCATCCGGCTGTTGAAATATTTTGCATAAACTTTTGGTGTCTTCTCTCTCTCTCGCACACTTGTCGTCCACTTTCCCCTTAAAATGTGGATTCAAAGAGACATAGATTCTGTTATATTTTGGAAATTAAAGGTGAAGCACCCCCAACCCCAATTTTCATGAACTGTAATAAGACATTTTTCATGAGGATTGTGCGAAAGTGGTGACTAATATAAATTTCAGTGGACACAGTGATTGCGCGTCGGAACCGTCGGAACTATCGGTCATGGTAACATCAGTACCACATTTAAAAAGCCCGAGGGGGGGGGGGGCGGTCGCCCCCTTCGCCCCTCCTATGGATCCGCCACTGCGCAAAAGCCATGTTAGGTTACTGAGGGTTGGACGCAAGGATCGAAAAGCCAACCAAATTATATCAGGGAACTTCTAAACGTAAAATATGGTTTGCTTTGAACGACAAAGAATTTTCACCGTCCTCGAGCTGTTCCATAATCTTCATCATTTTCAAGAGCAGGGACTGGAGGACCCTTCGGTGCGGATCCCACTAGCACTCCCAAGGGCCCCCCCGTGTAAATATAAATTCTCATGAATGTTCCTCTTTGTATACTTGGAAGGTTGGAAATGGCTTTAGGCTTGTTTGGAAGGGGCGTGAGATATCCCAAACACATTATAGCGGTCCGTCCCCACACTTTTCACTTCGTCTATTTCAATTTCGAGCAGTATAAAAAAGAACTTGTTCGACCAAAAGCTCTAACCGCAAGTTTACTTCGCAGATCGGCCAGTTTGAGTACCACCGCATCGCCAATACTATTCTATTTCTAACTGTTTCCTACTTCTACTATCACTAGAAGGGCAGCTCTTTCAATCGTTATCAAGTGGACTGCTTAATGTTAGTACGTACCCCAACGCTATTCCTGAAGTTGCCATTAATGTACGAGTATATTTGTCCTACTCTCAGTTGCTTCTACCCAAAATAGCGTAGGGTGGGGAAACCTCACTTGTCTGTAATCTTAAATTAACCTTGTGTAGTTTTTTTCGTGTAATTTCGAATGTTCTTCGGTAGTTCCTGCTATAAATAATAGCCGACGTGAGTCAGTACAAGTAAAAACCCCACAATGATGTTAATAAATTAATTCTTTTTTTCCTTTTTTTTTTCAAATTTAACAAGATATTTACATTATTGAGCAGTGCCCTGTGTAGTTTAATGATAACGAGATATATCTAGCTATATATAGCAAAAAGTGATTCTCATGTAATTTTTGGTTTATTATCTTCAATAATCGACCAAAGGAAGATCATAGCAATAGAGCATAGCACGGAGCATAACATAGAGCATAGCCTAGGGCATAGCATAGATCATAGTAGAGCATAGCATAGAGCATAACATATAGCATAGCATAGAGCATGGCATAGAGCATAGAGCAAAGAACCAGTTCAACACATTTAACAGTTAAAAATCCACTTCTTTTCACGGTGGGGCCGTTGTCCACATCTTGACTAGTAACTAGGATTCTGATTAAAAACACCTCAACTGGTTCCCAAATTACTGCAATCACTTATACGCTTTCATTGTCACCTACGTATACATTGCATAGTGCAACAAACAAGTACGCACTGTAATCCTTTCCATGGCTTGTGGCAGATAAAGGGAAGACGAGGGTGGAGAGACGAGGGAGTAGGGAGAAGGAAGGAGGAGTGAGAAGAGACGAGGGAGTAGGGAGGAGGAAGGAGGAGTGAGAAGAGGCGAGGGAGTAGGGAGGAGTGAGAAGGAAGGAGGGCGGAGAGACGAGGGAGTAGGGAGGAGTGATAAGGAAGGAGGGCGGAGAGACGAGGGAGTAAGAAGTAGGGTGGAGTGAGGAGGGAGAGGCTGGCCCTACAAAGCTGCAGATGGTCTTAAAAAATTCAAAAAAATAAACTCTATTTAAATGCGAACTAAAAGCTATACCGTTCCATTTGAATTTTTCGCGATATAAATTTTCAAAATTTCAACCTTACAACCAATTATGCACATTAGGTACTTCTATGTGTTATTCCATCAGCTTGCTATCAGGTAGGGGACCTCAAATTAAATTGAGGTCACTTCGTTTGAATGTACAGAGCTGATTCCCCTGATATAGTTGCTGAGTTCCTTAAGGTAATGATTTTGAGACCAGTCATGGGATTTTCGTCTTGCATAAATATTCAGTATTTTCGTGGGTTTAGCGCGGTAAGATCCGTATGATACCGCGTTACTAAACGTCTGCTTCCCAACTTCGCCTTTATAATACGAACCGCTGCGAAAGGATGTGAACGATGATTATTGTGGGTTAATTGTTTAGTGGGAATGTGAATGAGAAACCGGAGCCTGCGGGCGTAGAGAGGATGCGATAGGAGCGTTGTGGCTGCGGCTGCGGCAGTGGGTACGGGGAGACGATCGTTAGGGACGGGGGTGCGCGGCTCTGCGCATGAGTTCTACGAGCGCTTTTCTCCTCAGCTGACTTCCACAGCGGTCAACAAACGGTTAACAGGTTGGCATCACCGACGGGTGACGGTGAACCTGTAATGTGTTAAGTCGGTAGGAGGGAGAGCTGTGAGTTTTTATCAACTTTCAGTATGTTCACAGGAGCTGGTTGGAAACAATTTCCTGACTGCTTTCGAACTCTGTCAACTAGAATTTTCAGAATTTCACCGAAACCAGTAGGGAATGACCCTAATTTACCATCAATGATTGGTAACTACCAGAAAACCATATAGCAGCGTCATTTCAGTCGAAATTTCAGTTTGAGTGAGTGGTAGACGTTAACCTATCACATTAGCTGAGATTGGGATTAAGTGAAAAAAGTCGGATTTCGAGCGGTAAAAAAAAAGTTATGGGACTCTTCTCATCAGAAATTAGTTGTAGAATCCCTCGCCGGTGGTTTGCCCTTCACCCTGACACCCTGTATACAGTAGTCCAGTCAATATGTTATATTGACTAGACTACTGTGATATTATAGCGTTAGAATAACGTTGTGAGTAGGTACGTACCACTTACTTCAGTCCTGTTCCTTTATCGGCAGGGGTGAGAGTTTATACAGTTAGTATGACAATTTCTGAGATCTTGATGGAACCATTTGGTATGAGGGCAGCTCTGCTGTAACAAATCCGTTACCCCATGGATGGTTGATGGTGAAGTTCATTCTTAGGAGGGACGAACCTCGAGGTCTACCGTCACACTCCTCTCTGCATCCGTGTTACGAGTCAGTGAACTTAACTGTTTGATCGGCTTAGTTTACCACCACTTCATCACACAAACAACGAACCTTCGAGTGTTTGTTTGGCTCTCAGTCTGGAACTAACGGATGTAACTCCTATGAGAAAACTACGCTGTCGTACACTATCCTTGTCTGGCTGTTAAAAGACCTCATTCAATTCAATAAAGTTCGATTCTTCTCTCAAAATTTTCTCGTAATATCATTTAACATTGATGAGTTTGTAAAAAAAAAAACCGACTTTCTTCTCTCGTGTTAGTGAGTTGAAGGAATTCGATTATGGAAATGTGTACGTGAACAGGATGTTGGGAGTCATTAAGCCCTTGGTAACACTCCTGTCATCAATATGCTAATGACCTAATGAGTTTCCGGGAGTTGGAAAAACTTACCACCGCTTTTCTTTTGCGACAGGGCGTACAAACATTGTGTCAATCAGTGAGACGTGGAATGTATTAACCCGGCCCTCATCCGTCTCTTCGCATGAAGGCAATGCAATTTATATCATGTTGAAGAATCGTTGAATTTAATATTAGTTTCTATATTGTGGCGACCGTGACAAAGCTCTCTGTACACATAGACCTCTGGAATTTCGTGATGAGTTCGATTTTTGTGAAATCGCGATTTCAGATTTTATTTTGGTAAAACCAAAGTGAGCGTGGACGAGAAATGGGCCTAACGTGTGATTTCACCAAAGATGTGAAGGCAATTAATGATCTCTTAAGAGCCTAAAAAGAAAGGAGAAATTAAATTACCAATGGATGTCCCACTTGATGAATGTAGGTACCATTTTTCTTGCTTTGTGATGTAGGGAAAGTATGAAGAACTTTGCAGTCTCCAACAAGAACTTAAGGTACAAGTAGATAGTAATGGGAATAGTTTGAAGATCTTAAATACAGTCTAGAAGAACTATTGGATTTCCTTACGATTGAAGTTGAAGGGGAAGCTTGTCGGCACTGCTTAACACATCATTTGAGGGTTTCGTCTAATTCTAAGAATCAAGAGTAGAGTGAGCAAAGCTGTATATATTATATGAGTATCCTTTCTGCATCAGTTCTACTAGCCTTAGAAGCCCTCATGATTTTCGTAGTGGAAGAATGGATCTAGAGCTCACTTCGAGAAAGAATATTTGGGATTTCTTCGATCGACTCAAAATCAGAAGCGAACAGATGGTTCCAAATTGGGAAATGTGGTTTTAATCAGCAGTGGACGAAATTTGTTAAGTGAAAGTTTGCAAATTGTATAATTTACAAAGGTGGCGGAATGTAGAATATATTTGCTTTATCTGCTTCGCCAATTGAATCGTTCACTTTCCACTCCTCTAGTTTCCAAACCCTAATTTGTTTGGCAGCTATCCTTTTTTTCCTCGATCTTTCTTAATTTCTTCGATTTCAATGAAATTACTTGTAACTGAGCTAGAAAGGACTTCTTATTTAGCATAACTACATTACAGTGGAGAATTATTCATAACGATGATCATAATGAATCAATGCAATTGGAAGAATTCAATGAATTAGTTGCTTGTTTGTTAGAACTTTTCCTTCTTCACAGGTGATTCAAGTTTTGTAATGACGTCTTCGTCAACACAGGCGACTCGGCCCACCAAATGGCTTTAACCAATAATTGAGTCTTCGACAATGCAAGTGAATTCCCAAGAGGTTCTGATACAACAGTTGGCAAGTATTTTTTCAAGAAGACAATACTAAAGTGAGGACTTTTAATCAGATGTTTAAATGCTTGGTATAAACCCGCAGTTCAGGTGATTTAACAAGGTGACGTCATTGGCCTGGGGTCCAACAGTTGCGAGGACGTAATGGTGTAACGGCTTTTTGTAAATTTTGTACATATAATTCTTTCGTTAGTTTTTCTCTCCAATTTTACTCAAAATCCCACGCTGCCAAGTTGTTTCTTCACTACTCACTACCCACCAGACAAAACCATTATTTTCGTCAACTAACAGAGACGTCAACAATTTGTTATTTTAGAGCTTCAGTCATAGGGACGTGTAAGCTGAAGTTGATGCTTTAAAGTTGATTCGAGAAGTCTGTGTTTACAATGGGAAGCCAACATAGTTGAAGTGGATAATATTTTGATCACCTTCGAGACATCCCCCGTCACCCACGACAACACCTACTACAGTATGAATGTTCTTTATAATTTATCGTGGCGTATTTTCGCTACACTGAGGCTTAAGGTTTCGAGTAAATATAGGGCAGACTATATTTAATTGGGCTATCCATCATAACCCTCTTCTTATTCGCTTAATCCTTACGCTCCACCACTGGGCGCTTTGCCTCAAACATAATTTCCGCTGTCGATATCCTCGTTGCGAATCGTTAATCTTTCTCATGCTTCAATATTTCACATTAACTGTTACACTGATTACCAATTTATTAATAAATTACTGAAATAAAATGAAGGTGTTCTAATAAGGTGGATCTAACTGGACATTTCTTTCATCATAACTAATTTTACCAATTTTTCGTATTCCAAAATTTGCTGCTCTTCAAAACTTATTATTCAACATGTTCCAGTATTCTGTCTAAAGAATGTAAAAGAAAGGAAGGAATTCCTTCCAGAATTCCCTAAAACAGATTATTATCAGACACAATATTGTAGGAGCTTTACTGAAAATTGTAAGACCATTCCAAGAGGTTCACAACCCAATCACATGTAGTTCCGTTTCAATCGTCCCCTCAACCATAAAAATAGGTCTTGGGAGTTTACATAAATTATGTAAATGATAACGTTCTCATGTGGAATGTGTTTGCCTCCATTGCTTGGTAGACAATCCTCTGGAAGGTACTCATGGTAACGAAGGTATCTTGATTGGATAAATGAAAACTGGTGGATGGCTCAGAAATTTTTACGCCGAGGGAGCTTCAAGAGGAATTGGTGAGCTACATAAGAAAATGGAGTCAATCATGTACCCACCAAGTTTCATTCAGCTGGAGTGCCCTCAATATCCAAAGCAACTGGCCATTCACTTGATGTTAACCCCCATATTGTTCACTCTGTTCCTCAAGAACACTCTGTTCCTCCTGATGTCCAAAACACAAATTTGATGTCCAGAAAATTGGAAGAGATCGGGAAGAGGCCTGAACCCTCCCAAAAGGAAAAAGTAGGTACATATTCGGAAAAGACAAAGAAAGTGCTCCACTTCTTCATTGGAGGCTCCGTTTCATTATTCAAGCATACCATACGACGACACTTCGGGTGATCAGGACGTAGAGGAATCTCTTAAGGACGATTTGTTCTGCACGGGTCCGATATTTCGACACATGCGAGGCGAATCTGCAAAAATGGGTGTTTGCTGAGTTTCGCCCCCATTACTTTCATGAAAGAACCTGAAAGAAATTTTGCTGTACATCATTTACTTGGCAGGTGTGTACATTCCTAGAGAGTAAATTTCTGGTACCTATAATGGTAATTACCTGTAACTGTGGCAAATTTCAGGTGACCGTGGTACATAATATGGGTTTTGGCGGGAAACGTATCTGGTTTCTGCAGAACAAGAGCTTATTTTTCCTGTTTGGTGTGGAACAAACCGCGTAGTACAACCTTCGGAGGTACGAACTTTCCACGAATTTCCTTACTACGGTTTTTGATCATTTCTTGACTAATTGGTCCGTTCTTTTGTTGTGATTGTAGTACCCACCTTGAATGTGGTTTTGAACGTTTACCATTAAAAAAAATGCATTTCATTCAATCCTCATTATGAGTGAACTCGTTTAATAAAATCTCGTCATGGACGTATGGATCGTCATGCAAATCGGTTGCTCCACTAATTCATGCGATTCCGCCGGTGTTTGCAGCTCGAATCCGAGAGCACATAAACGCTAGCGAACAAGAAGATAACAAATAGGATTAGGTTAAGATTGGCAATTTGGTGATTGGCACCATCGGGCCTCAGTGTATTTCCATCGTCAGTATATCACATGGCCCCATTCAGAGTCGTATCGTATCGTCATTACCCCCACGTCTGCGGCCAATTAATTATTCAGGTTCTCCGCAATTATCGTGCGGCACACGTTGCAGGGGCGGCGGTATCCACTTTAACTACATTGAAGATGATCCTTGGGTCATAAGTAGTTCACAACAACCCCCACGATCTAATGATGTATACGAGTCGTCCATTCATACACTTTGAGTGAGGCATTCACGTGTTAATATCATGTTGATTATCATTAGTCTGAGTGTGCTAGTAGTTGCGTTTCCCTACGGTGATTTCCGTGACGAGAACATGCAGTACAAAATTATGGAAATCAAGGTGTAGGGACCCTATCAGATTCAACACTAACAAAGTAAGTGGTCGTTATGCACCTAAGCAGACAAATTCTTGAATTATCATCGAATTCCCCTCGAATTTTTTATTTGCTAACAACAAGGGTCAGAAGGGATCAGAAATACTCTGCAGAACCACTCACTTGAACCACTCGGCAGTAGAGTGCTAAACTCCAAATGTGAAATCCAAATTCCATATTAAACTTGAATCTACTTGTTCAAATAAACTTCAGCTAGGAAACAACTAAACCTAGTTGTTTCTGAACATTCAAGATTAACGACAAATTCGTTTCCCTTATTGAAAAGAGGGGGGGAAAGTCCCGTTTCGTAGTGTGACTTGAAGAACGAATTTCCAAATAACGTTATCAAACTACTCTCAATCTCTTACTATTTTGGAAGGTTTAACAAGATTTGTAAGAGCCCAAATTTGAATACTCTAGTGTCTGCCAAACTATTTCTAAATTCCTTCCCATCAACGTAGGAATTGTCGAAGAAAATGTTGGTTTTGTGCGTGAACTTGTAAGTTTCAGAGACATACCACACAGATCAAAATTTGATTTCTCGTATTAAAAAAACCTTTCAAGCTTCCGTATCTTTGTAGATGCCTTACATGTCATGTATATCCAGTCGACTTTGATGAGTGTTTGTACCCTGTGACTTCAATAAATGCAATTAAACCTGAATTCAAATAAGTAATCTTTAATAACACGCTGCGAACAGTCTCCAGAAGCACCGTTAGAAATAATAATGACTGTATGTTATGTTTATGATTGTTTCTGGCCGGTACACAACTCTTGACCCTGAGGTAATGAATGGTCACATCATTTCAACGAAATCGTACGGGTGAGAAATCATTTTCCATTCATTAAATACATTTGAAGTGAAAACCGCCATATTTTGAGGAGGGGAAAATGTTGGCTCTTGAAAATGAATGAATCGAATTTTAATTCAAAATGTTTTAGTGTTCCTACCTCTAGTAATTTTGATTAAGTACCCTCGTACCTACTTGCCGTAATTTCAGTTCATCTCTGAGTCTTTAAAGAGAGAATTCAAGGGTTCCACATCTGAAAAGAAATACGACGTTGAGGAAGAACATCTAACCGGCTTTTGAAGCCCATTACGCTAATAGCATGTTCAGAGACAAAGTTGTTGGCATTGCTCCAAAACACGGTCTCCCATCGAGTCGGAATCGGTAGAAAGCATTTCAAATCAACTTCCCGAGTAAACCTTAAACTGAATGTTGAATTATTATAATATAAACGCGAGGGACATGAAAGTAAACTGAAAAGACGGCTGGTGGTGCCCGATTCATATCTTAATATCACGTCAGTCAGTGAATTCACGGTCATGAAGTATCGCAAATGTTCAAGACTTTTCATGAAGTTATTTTGGGATGTTTTCAGACCATTTGTTCAGTTCACGAACAAAAACCCCCTTTTAATATACTAATTCATTATATTTTGCACTGATCAAGAAGTACCTGCTAACAAATATCCATCAGTACCTTGTAAGTAGGTAACTAGTGCGAATAAACCAGGGCGCTTTGACGTAGTTCCTCAGCACTACGTTCTGACTTTTCAGTATAATTTCCACGTTACTTCTGGCAGCACAGCCCCAGAGCTGACACCCATAAGTCCATACAGTCTGACATAACTGAGTGACTCAAAAAACGTCGATTTTTCTGTTTGGATGGTTTGCCACATGATTTGGATGGTTTGTCAAATTCAACAATGTTCTACTAAATTCGATAAGAACGCCTTTATCGCAGTTTTATATCCTATATCGTCAGTAACAAAGTGAACCGGAACACATCATGATGTGGGTAGGCATTATAATATATTATTATAATATCATTATAATTATAGACGGTTAAAAACATACCAATAACTCAATTTACCTAATTTATCAAGTTATACACGTGTGTGGTTATGTTGCTCCATTTGGACGTCTAATGACAAACCTTTTGGGATTAAGGTTTTATTGAATACAAAATTGAATACGAATGAGTAAAATTGAAGAACATATGAAATGGCTAAATTATAACTTAATATGTTATAATTTAGCCATTTCATATGTCATATATCCTCATGCTCTGCTCTTCCACGGGATCGCACCCGCTAGATGTTTCAAGGGTACTGCTGTCTCCCTTCCGTCATTCAACTTCAGTCTTGCATAATCAGGATCACATCGATGAGACCAAACTCCTCGACTAGCGGCTCGTACTTGGAGTTTCGGAGTCTCTTCATCAGTGCTTTGCTATGAGGAATCAATCAAGAAGTCAGGGGAGTGGGGTTTTTTCGCTGTGCATAGTAGAGATCATATTAAATGAAGGACTAATTTTCGATTGTTGAGAGCAAGAGTGATTCCAACAGCAAACCGTTTTCCCGCTCGACTTGTTCATTTGGCCGATGAGTGTGTCAGTAGAGATGGATCAGGTGCCCCTGTCGCACTATACGTAAGTGGACATACCAAAGATGGAAAATAAATCGGTGAGAAACTTCACATGGGTAGCCAAATGGGAACCTCGACTATTCATCAATCATCACCAAACGGTAGCGATTACGAGTGTTGGGGTAGAGGCCCCTTAAAGTCAATACTTATCTATTGAAAGGGGTGTGTAGCTTTTATCAACTTTGAGGAATTACTGGCCTTCCAAAACATTGGCTTCACCTCGTTATATGCAGTGCCGATTTCAACAATAGCTCTCCTGGAGAAGAATCACCACAGGACGTCTATTCGACAATCTGCGAAATGCCTCTGTCTGAATCTGCTTATGATGGCTCATAATATGATGGATTTGATGATGTTGGTTTCACGTATATCACTTGTGCCTTGAAACCCAAGTACATCACCAGCCGGCGGCAGTGAGGTCGAATCGGCTTTACCAGATTCCTTGTCCTAAGCACATGAGGGGCCTGATGTCAACTTATCCAAGCGTTTGCTGAATCAGAGGAAATTGTGTACAGAAAATGGGACGACCGGCAACCCAGATAAAGGAGGAGTGCTCGGAAACGTTTACCAACTAGTTCAGTAATTTGAGTCGAGGAAACAGTTCTATTGTGTATAAAGTTGTCACACCCAACAATTGAAAGGCCTTAATTGTCTGACAGTTTTAGTATCGACCAGAACAACCAAGCAATGCGGGTTTGTGTCGGGTATTCGGTTTCGCGGCGGTCGATATCAAGTTGTTGGCAGTCGATATCATCCGATTGGGGACTTGAATTACAACCTAATCTCCAATCAAGAACTGAGCTGTTTCCTGCAAGTCGTTCGGAGGAGAGCGAAGGGAGATCACTCACCGTTTCGTCGGGCTCAAGAGTTCAGGCAGCCGGCAGCGGCCAACTTGGTTATTTGAAGCTTTCACGAATAATACTCGTGCTGTTTCTGATTTCCACATTCCATGAATATTTATCGTTTTGAGCATCCACTTCGCCTACACACGACGGCAGGAGGAGGTTCAAGGGATCGTACGGGGAGCAATTCGCATATCAACGGCTTCACCGTACATTTGCGAAAATTCACTGCACAACGCGAAGAACTACGTGAACTGACGTGCTTCTGAGTGACCCGTTGCATTTACACAAGAGCTGAACGAGAAAAAAAATTATGTAGAGAGATGGATATTTCCACTTTTGTTCCACGTTTCAAATCAATAATTAAATTTTGTCCTCGGTCTAAATCATTGTAACTGTTTTAACCCATTCAATACGGATGAGAACATATTATGTTCCCACCCAGTGTTACCCAGCTCACTGAAAAGGTAAATCTTCTCCCTACTCTAAATCTATATTTCCAAAATATAGTTATTTTTATGTTTTGTAGGTCAAACTGACGCTTAGAACCATTTCCGCTTAGTTTCTCGTATGTTCCCGTCAGTAACCGAGGTTTGGACAGGAATGCAATCATCGAGAAACAAAGAAAAATGATCTAAGATGAAATATAACTTGATTCTTGTAGCCGAAGGTATGGCAACTCAGAATAATAATTTCTTCGTCTTTGGTGAATAGTAAGTAAGAAAATTGGATAAATAACTGCAAACACATTTTTTCTTTCAAACTCTGAACGTATTATTTACGTACATTTACATTACATAGTTCATTAACTTTTGTTTCAAGTTAAAAACGTGGCCTAATAATTTACATTTACGTTATTCGTGTACATGGGAATTTCAGAACAAAGCACACAAGTTTCAAACGAAACGGATTTTTTTTTCGGATCACGGTTCCATTCTTTGTATATAGCAGATTGACGAAATGCACTGCATTAATAGCTTAATTTGAAGGGCGTCGGGAAACAGGAGGAAGTGGACTCAGGACGCACTATTCGACGGGCATGGGACCCCTTCCATGATGAAAGATACACAACGACAAAAAATTCGGAACATGGCAATCGCAGAAACACTTAGCACTAGTTGCAAACCATCGGACACATGTTTAGAAAGGAGAAACTCGGTATAAACAGTAGAGCATAGCAATGATTCTATATTTTCTGTGCTAAAGCTAGGCACATGACTCGAGAGCTAACGAAGAAAACCTGTAGGATTGACATATTTTAGAAGGTTGTAAGTTCGTGTTATCCCGCTCAAGGTTGCGGGAACATGAATTCCCACAAGTAACGCGCGAGACCCTGGGTCTGGTTGACAGCATTGAAGTTAACCCTCTGAATACCAGGTGGGGTTCCTAACGAACCCACGATCTTGTTTTTCTTCAGAATTTCGTATGATTACTGTCCAAGAGTTTATTTAACAACTTAACAATTTACAATTTAACAGTTTACAATTTAATGAAATTGTAAAACAAATTCTTTCTTCGTCAAACTCTTGGACAGTAATCATACGAACTAATCATATTTTTACAACATGACAACAAATTTATTACGATTTTTTATTCATCAAAAAACATGTTTGGGGTACCTCTGGACTTCACCTGGTATTTCCCGTAGTCCTAATTTGGGTAGGTAGCTGAACTTCTGGAATTCAGCCTGATGGTTACCGGGAAGCAATTAGTCATATTAGTTTATTTTTTATTTTTTGATTATTATTATTTATTTTTTGTAATTTGTTACAGAGACCCCAGAGACCCCACCAGGTACTTGGTGTAATTGTTTTCACCTGGTATTCGGATGGTATGGTCTTTGAAACCGCATGACCGAGCAGTATTGCAGACCATTGCCTATCAGTTGGGCGCTGGCAATGGATTTGACAACCCTGGTAATTCTTCCACAACTGTGGATCATCTGTATAGATCACTGTTTCGCATACAATACAGGACACCCGCCTGTGGTATTACATTTATTTCTACACGAAATGATGTTTCGTGGAAGAATATCATGTGGAAGATGTGTGGAGTAATGAAGTAAGCTATTGTGTTTTTGTTCGAGGTGGCCGGTTGGTCCTCTCTGAGGATGTCATCAGTATGTTTGATCTTCCTGATTCAGAATTATTTGACGTCAAGTGTTTTGACTCAAAAAATATCGAAGACGCTGTTCCATGAATACGCCTATCGTAAATTTGGAAGAATTTCTCCCTTTCAAATTGTTTTGATATCGAGAAGTAGATTTAGATTGACTAAAATCACTCAATGTTCCAACAATCTAATTGGAGTTAGTGTGAACGTTGTACTAGTCTGAGAAATGTTCAATATAAAACGACCGGAGCGATGGGATAAGACTAGAAGAGTTTCTCCCTCTTTCAAATCAGTCTCAGATGTTACAACATCTCAAATGAAAATGGACTCAGTAAATGGGCAAGTTCACTCCGGCTAAAGAAAAGTAGGTAGGTCACACGGATCCGAGCCATAATTGATTTAAAAGCCTGTAGTTGTAACGACTGGGAAAAGCAGTTGTTCTTATCAAGAAAACCGTAAGAGGGCTCTACTAATTGTGTTATATTCGAAGGTTTTACCTTCCTCCTTATTCTTGGAAAGTACCAGGCTTCCTCACTAATCAAATTCCACCGGGCGTTTGAAGAACAACACTTACAAGTGAGTTTTTTCCTCTTATCGTTCCAACGGATCTCAATTAATACTAGGAGAGAATTCAAACCGCAACTCCTCCATTGTAAATCCTTCGGCAGTTCGTTGTTCATCCACGAGAGTCGTCCTTTATTTTCTTTTAATCACCTCTACAAGACGTGTATCAATGTAAATGCTTTTTGAACGTTAACCACTTCAATATAATGGAGAGCTGTAGAGGGTGGGAAACATGTTTTCTTGATTACTTCCAGATCTGAAGCTATTAGATCCTCATCAGAGCACCTCCCTTCTGGTAGAGCCACCTTGGCTCTCATCCAAGGAACATTGTCATCAAATCAATAGAACCCAGGCACACAGAAAGGTTTCATTTACTCGACTACATTTCTCTGCTCGAGAGAAACAGAAGTTTAGTTTCTTTTACTAAGTTTACCTACCAATTTTGATCTGTTGGATCGTTATGTATGAACCACGAGTAGTAACAAGGAGAGTTTCTCTTAGTCAGAAAGCCTTTCATGTTGTAGGATTTTGAACATGACTTCATTGGTGATCAGCTTTAAGAAGCAGGATCATTACTGGTTCAGCGATGTCTTCACTCTCAAGAGTGGTATGGAACCTCTTGACTAAACCCACGCCCTTACAATAGTTTCGTTCGGGAGTACTTTAGACATTACACACTCGTGATAGCCTACTTTCACAATGTGGCCTGAGGCAGTATCCATTTTCAACCATGAGGCTTGTACTGGGGTTACAATGCTGGTGGAACATGGTACACTGTGTATGGTATTCCCAAGTCAAATTCGACCTTTTCTGGACAAAACTCTTAAATCAAAACGCCTGGCTCATCTGTGTACAGCAGTAGTAGTTCTCTGTATTACCTGAGCTTCATATAATTGCCTGCTCGATATCTTCATCCATGTGTTACCTTCATCTATGCTAAAATTGATAATCCACGTTCTATGTATCAATTACCGTTTACGTATCTATTCATTTTCGGGCTTCTTCTTCCATTTACCGTCTTCAGTACCTACCTCTACCTATTGGTGTGGGCACAACCTACCTTCGTTGCTGGACACTAAGTAGGTATGTTTATTCTAAATCTAAGTAAGTAGTGCACTATAGTGTAGAATCTACACTGTAGATAATGCGATGTATGCCAGGAACAAACAAATTTCAAGTTTACTCAATTACCTACACTATAGTGCACTATAGTACAGTCCACTATAGTGCATATCTACTACCTACCCTGTTAGTTTAGGGTTGGGCCTTTCGCCCCCTGGGCTTATCAAGAACAGCAATGCTCACACAATTATTCTCAAGCCTTCCGAATGATGTCAACACTCGCTATTCTAGGATGTCAGATGTGGTGCCTTAGATTAAACAGAAGGCAAGATGTGCAACAAAATGAGCATTAAAGAAACGATCTATTTTGTACAACACGAAGAATTTGCAAATACCAAAGTTATGTTCCTCACTTCAGTTGAAGATACACAAAAACATACGTAGTACTGCACTGAACTATTAGCGTCGTTCAATTTGAGTGTTAAATATTTCCACAAACCCTTAGTAGTAGGGCTCACAAGTCATTTTATTAAAATTCATATTTTTTTGTGAAGTAGAGGAATATTGAATTGGAAATGGAAATGTTGAATGTGGTTTGGAATTGGTAGGTTGAATATGTCTTGGAGATGCTATATAAATACACGTTGTACCATATGAACCCTACACTGATCAGGGAACACTGATTAGCTTAACTTCAAGGAAAACCTAGTTGCAGATGTGATTTTACTATTGGGGACACGTCGAACCCAAACTACTCCACTTCATCCACAGTCGCCATCTCCAAAACAGTAAATTTGTCAGCTGATTGTGAAGGTCTTTTTTTGCACAATTACCCTAAAAGAGTTAAGAACCAAAACTCTTTGTTTTAGTTACTTCAGAGTAGTAGGTTGTAAACCACCATTTGGTGATTTATTGTAATAGTTATTGTAATACAGTTGGGTGTAACAATTGGGTGACATACTGCCAATAGGTATAGTAAAAGCAAGGAAAAAACTAGAACTATAACTAAATACTGGGAAAGGGTACCTACCAGGTTTCGCTCAATATTTTGATGTGTTTTGAAACCGTAACAAACCGAATTTCGTGGGTTTATAACAGGTTTGGACTCTTGAATCAGTGACAGAATTAAAGCCGAGACTATTTGGAGTCCAACGGTACTTACTTAATTTTTTCAAAAAAAGTATTAACGGCTTTGGAAAATCAGCGTGAAATTAGCTTTGGGAATTAAGGGAAATTACCCCAAATATGTCAATGTACGTTAGTTTCTGTGGATATGGAATAGCGATGGTGTGCAGTTACTACGTGAATTCTCTTCTTCAATATCTTCATCCGAGGTTTCGAGATTTCTTGATAAATTACTAGTGGTAAATTGAACTTGAGGAGGGAAAAAACAAATGATCATTTTCGTATTTCCTTGTGGAATGGAGATTTAATTGAATAGGGAAACTGAAACGTTGATTGTGAGCCCAGGGGCGGGGATCAGATCCGGCACTGACTGACGTGGATGTAATTGAAACAAGATGGATGAAGACAAAGTGGACGGCGCAATGACTCATCAAGCTTCTCTGTCGAATAATTTAGTAGGATTTACCTCCTTTGAGAAGAAATGCCCATCTCCTGTGTAAATTATGGCTAGGATCTGTCCAATATCTACCAGGTGACGTCAATGGAGGTTCTCTTCGATCTCATCATAAATGAGCATTCGATATTACGTGCACTGCGCCTTTCCTATTCATTGCGCACGGCTGAATGCTCAATTAGAGCGTTCCCCAAATTTCTGAGGCCATTGTTTGTGCTTCTCGATTGTTTGATGATCACCGCAATACGGTTCAGGGCTCAAATCGAACAGCCGATTTGGCCGTCAATGGGTTTTGGTCGCTGTGAGTGGGTTTTCGAGGGGCAAACATTAAAATATTTGGTTCCCAGCTGTTCAAACTTTTGTTCATTCATTTCTAAAAGCCTCAAATTAATTGAACGGACGTGGTTTAGACCAGTTTTTCGTGTTTACCTAATCATCACAACGCCGGTGTCAATCTGTAAGGCTATTTATTCATCATTTTTATGAAATCCGTTTCAAAGGATGTTGAAGGTGCCCTGATATTTATATTATGAGGTTATGAGTGAAAGTTCTTCACGAGTAAATTCTTCTATTATTTCGTATTGAAGATATCCCATCAAAGCAAGTGGGACTTCAACTGGACCTAACCAAAGTCTGACTTTGAACGTGGCAAATCAGCGGTGAACTCCGTTTGATAATTTCACAGTAAATGTCACTCAACAGCTTTAATGAAGTTTCAAGTATTCAATACCACTAAAATTCACCCACAGGAGCTGATGGTAGTAAACCAAGGTAGAAGTGCACTTTATATTGATACAGCATCACACCTGGGAATATTAGGGATCGCATTTCTTATAACATTAAGAAAAATAATTTGATTTTCGCATTAATAACAGGACTGGTTGGTCACTCGATCTGGCGGTGTCACTCCAAACCATTTAGTTCTATCCTGCTACCAGTGTCACTGATGAGTTATCAACGTTACAAACAGTTATCTCAATCTGCTTCCTACTTTAGTAGCCCCCGCTTTATGTGGTTGGGGATAATGATATAACCCGTTTATTGTAATGAAAACTGTCAGGAACGGATCGGACGGAACTGGCTCAGTGATGGTCTATAAATATTTATTTAAACTATGTATTTTATATATTTTATATATATTTATATATATATTTTATATATCAAGATTGGTGAAAGAGCTGTAGATTAGATTATGAATTGATTGTCAGAAACATCATAGAAAGATCAATAGATAGTACTAGTTATATATCAAGTGTCAGGTAACTTTAAAATATAAAGTAGGTACTTTATACTTGGTACTTTGTATATTCCGGTACTTAGTCCTACAAGTTGTCGATTTCATTTCAATTGTACCTAACAACCATTTCTGAACACCTCTTACATCAGTCTGTTACAGTCGTGTGCCATTCACTAACGTTTTCTTGTAATTCTGAATTATGGTCCGTTGTTCGAGACGGCCTTATATGCAAGACATACCGTTGGTTATGCACTCTACACTTAGTGGTACAAGGTCAACACTTGTTTTACACACGCTACGCACCAACGTTATGATTATTAAAAAACTTACGTATTAAAGGAATATATTAAGCTTGAATAATTTCCTAATTTGGCATTTTATGTTATTTGCAATGAGGTGTATCCTGAAACTGGGGTAATGGTCACAGTTTCAAAAATGTTTGGATAAAGTATAATTACTTACTCCTATCAAATATCTTTTTGATCATGTTATGTTCTTGTAAAATTTATTGTTGTTGCAACATGAATGTGAATCGAATATGGCGTCAGAAATCAATGTCCCCATCACAATAGTTCAACCCAAATCAAATCACTACAATCACGAGATGCAGGAACTGAGGATTAAGTTCAGAGGCATGTATGGGAATGAATTCCGTTCTGTTATTAACAACAAACTGCTAATATACAAGAAGATTCTTCGCCCTTCTTTGACCTTCTGGTCCTACTCTGAGGCTGTGCGAAAAAGTCAAATATTGAAAAGATCCAAGCCTTGCAAAACAAAATACAAAATACCAAGTCTCAATACAGCGACTATAGTGAATTATAATGAGATAAAATATTGCTAGATGAAATGTATCAAAATATTCAGTTGCTATAAAATTTATAAAATGTATTTAATAAATCACACACAAAGAAAATAAGTAAATAAAAATGCGATAAGAGTTCGTCGTATTGTAAAAAATGTTGCTCCGTCAGACATGTTTTGGTTCTGTCCTCTGACCTTCGTTCCACTGATCAAACTCACCCGACAAACAAGTCATCAACCAGTTGTATCCTTTGGTATTCAGGCTCAATCCGATGCGGTAACAAATACTTCTGTCCCGTACAATCAGTGCCGAACGTCGAAATCGTTTGATCGCCGGAAAGTTGGAAGTTCTCAATACATATGAGAGCATCCTTAAAATTGCAACCAATAAAGCTGCTGGCAAACTGGGCGTCACTGGATCGACAATTGGATCAAGACATTCTCGTCATTGAGGACAACTGTGCAGCCCATTCTGTAGTGGAATTCTAGAAGATGTACTGGCTCATTGGAAGGAAATCCCAACTGCCTATACATAACAAAGTGCTACTGGACGAGCAAGTGATCAAACCAATTTGGGCTTTCGGCTGCCAGTTATGGGGCTGCACTAAGGGGAGCAACCTGAACTTGATCCAAACAACGCAAAACCAAATTCTCAGGAGCATACTTAATGACCCCTGGTATGTTCGAACGGATGATCTCCATCGCGATCTTAAAGTCAAGATGGTTAACGAAGTGGTTAAAAATCGAGCAACGGACTATGAAAACCGTCTCCACAAGCACAGGAATGTTGAAGTACTGAACCTCCTGGACAACAGCGGCGATGCACAAAGGCTGAAAAAGACATGTGGTAGTAGGTAAAGATCTATGAACCGCAATACGTTAGAATTAACTACCAGATAATATCTGGCAACTTAATTATATTATACAGTTAATATACAGTTGTAACAATAAAGATGATTTAAAAAAAAATCTGAAGTGGAACCCCCAAAACTCTGGTCAACTCCACTGCTATAGCCAGTTCCACCACACTCTTGGATGTACATAAATATTACGTAGGAAGAAGTTCATTATGAACATGTTTGTAGCCTGGGAACCTACATGTTTTGCCTGGTCTTTGGAAGCACATGCAGACGAGAAGAAGTGATAATCTTCCCTCCTGAAGTGTTTTGGTGCAGTCGCTTACATGGAAGAGTCAAACCATTGAGAGGGAAGGTAGTGGTAAAGGAAGAAAGCATATATATTATACAACAAACAAGACCTACAATATACGTACACAAAATGTATGGCATACTAAGTATCATATACATTTTGTTTTAAATTCCCTAGATGATAGAATTAATGATTTCCTTTGGTATTTACAGGCAGCCATGTTCTCCGGGGGGGCGGAGGGAAGAGCTGGAGATGAGACGAGTATTGGACCATAGCGGGAACTTTACAAAAAGGTGAGTGTTTTTAATTGACTAATTTCGTTAAGTGGTCGTGAAGTTTCTCGCCGTTATTAAAGTGCGATGTGCCTCACTAAGTGGATCAACTGGGATTAGGAGCAATTCTAATGATAGCTCTTCCGAGTCCGTTATAAAAACGTGATAATTTTTCCGCTATTGTTTAAACGTGCCGGGAGATCTTCCTACGGATCTGCCTCTTGGGATTTTTTCGGTAGCTGTCATAATTGTTTACGAGGTATGTTTCAAGTGAGAAAATAGGTCATCTAATGTGATTAAATAGTCGATTTATTACGTACGAAAACAATTTCGATCGGTAGCAATGATCTCATAACATGATAAAGACGAACCTCAAGAATAGGGTGACAAGTCGAAAATCCTAAATGTTGGGAAAACGCATTTGAAGTTTTGAGTCCCAAATATTGCAGAAAATGTTGGTATCCATCAACAACTAGCGACTTGAAAAAATTCTGGATAATTTTATTGAATAAATTGAGAAAAAGTTTTGTACATTACTATCTTGGATTTTTTATATTCATTTCCAATGATTTCCCCAACTAGACTTTTTCAACTTGAGACTAGTCTTTCTCTTCTTTAGATGGATTTCCACTTTTTCGCAGCACCCACCTTACGTTATACTTACTCTTGAAGTTATTAATAACAAATAAATAAATATTTGTTTGTTTGACTTAAGCTCATTGGGTGTCTCAACTTCTTATGAGTTGCATCTTATACTGAGCTCAATGGTCTAAGACCCAAAGTCCTGATAAAGCTCGTTATCAGCTTGGAAACCGAACATAGGACCCGAGCGGCTTCGCACCAACTCGCTAGGCCGCTCGGCCACGAAAAGCGCCTGATACGGATTGAGAATTTCGTTCAAATGCGGAAAACAGAATGTCAATAGATTAATTATTAATCTATTGGTTTCAACTGTCACTAAAATGGTCAATCTCCCGTATTGAATGGTGATGTGAACATTGAGTAGTAATTCCCAACAGTAATATTGTAACCGAAAAAGATCGCATTGTGTTGCGAATGATTGTGTGTTTGGCTGTCATAATGTACAGCTGCGAACGTTCAGCTATTGATTTTCAAGTTCTGGTAGTTGAACTAAAAATAACTTGAACTCTCGTTAGGTGAAAATAAGAACGCAAATCACCGTCAACTTCCCATGAATCTGAAAGCGGTTGAATAATGTGAAAATCAGTCGGCGGCGCGTATTTCGGTTTATTGTTCGTAATAATGAACCAACAAATTTTGAAAATATCAGATCTTCATTGAGACTAATAAACTATCGGAACCGAACCTGCCACACCCTTCTCATACATTTGATAAAACGTTGTACGAAACTAGAGGTAAAGTTGTACCTAAATGAGAGTAAATGGGTGGGGGGGGGGAGAGAATTGGAAAAGCACGGTTGCCAATGGTGAAATACCGAGGACTAAATTAGATAAATCATTGAATAAATAAATAAATAAAATAAATAAATGAGATAAATCATTAAATGGTAACTGGACTCCAGTTACTATCATAATATTTTCATAATAGTTTTTCTATATTATAGAAAAACTAAGGAATTAAAAGTTATCGCCAGAATGGGACACAGTTGGTGCAATCAGTACAATTAGTTATGTTTCGATACGTCCGATAATCGAATAAATGAAATCAAAAAGGTATTGAAAGTTTGGTGTGACATCGATATAATATCGGAATAGATGATTCAAAGCTTACACTTCGAGCTTTTACTGAAGATATCCTACTGAATAATAATATTTAGTGAATATATACCTAAGTAGTAGGTATATTTTAACCTATATTTTAACCTAACTACTAAATACACGAAATAGGTAATGGTCAAGAAGTGATAGTAAGTAAGGTATTCTGAAAGTATATACCTGAATGTGGTTAATATTTGTACAATTCTGGAAATTTGGGTGTTCTTTGAATTTTTACTTCAAATTTTCGTTCAATTCTCTACAAATTTGAATACCATCTACAAGCGTCCCTAGGTACACGACTCTACCCTACTCTGCCGTTCAAATAACTGATTAACACACTCGGCGATGGGAACGGGGATAAATGGAAGCAATTTTCTCCTTCAGGCATTCATGTTTTGTCTGAGCAATTTGATGTCAGAGTGCTCAAGCTCTGGCGTACTTTGTTCATTAAGTTCTCGCCGAATCAGTTTGTGTGGGTCGAAACGTGTGGGCGGCAGAGGGCACGCATGGGCCGAAACGAGTTCTCATACAATTTCTGTTTCGACCCACCCTTGGTCGAAAAGAAATTCGCCGTTGCCATGTTGCCAAGTGTGGTCGTCCTTTAGGAGGATTTGAAATTTAAATTGAAATTGAAAAAAAAAATGTATTGTACATAGGACTAGTCCCTCATAGTGTACATCAAATGACTTAAGATTAGTGACGTTATAAAAATACAATAAAATATAAAAAAAAAGAAGGAAGGACGGAAGTAAATACAAATTGAAGTAGATAGGAAAAGAAAGGGATATGAGAAGAGATTTATGTTAAGGGAATGTAATTTAAATTTTGAAAAACCTGCGTACCGCACCCCTGAAACGCCCAAGCCAATGGGTAGATCGAACCCCCATTGGACGTTTATTCTAAAGTCTCGCCCCCGCAACCGCAAAAGAGTCGCTATAAGACTTGGTAGCGTGGGTAGGGACAGCGAAGCACAAAATTGAGTTCGGAGAGAAGATGGAGCCATACCACGCAGTACCTTGAGTACCATAAGGCACAACCTATATTTATAATAAGAAAAAAGATCGAGGCCCATGAATTTGGTCTTGAAAGCATCCAGGTGATCACGCGTCCTGAGTCCGAAGGCATAACGCACACAACAGTTATATACGACCTCAAGACGACGGGCCGGAATGCTACAAAAAGAGGCACTAAAGACGGAACCGCAATACAAGAAGATGAGCATTATTAGTGCCACAACAAGACCAGGCTTAAGCTGAGGGAGTAAACCTACCAAGCCTTCTCAATGTAGAGAGGGCCCCATATACCTTCCTGGAGACATGTAGTGCATGAGCATTCCAAGAAAGGTCCTCACCAAACACCACCCCCAAGTTGATCACCGTCGCAGAAAAAGGAACAACCTCACCCTCCACAAGGATTGGGGGGACAGAGTCACTGGGAAAAGGTTTTTTCGAATAAACAATACTCTGGGTCTTCTTAGGATTCAGACAGATACCATTAGCCCTTGCCCAATTGCCGATCAGGCCAAGATCTTTATTGACCAATCCTATTGCATTCCTATTGTCCTCAAATTAACCTGAAAATCATCGGCAAATAAGTGGTACATGCATGATTGCAATTGGGACAGCAAGTCATTAATAAAGAGCGAAAAAAGTAAAGGACCGAGAACAGTGCCCTTTGTGTCTCCCAAATCTGAACCTACTCAACATTGATTGTTTCTCAACTCAACGAACTGAGTTATTGACATGAAGTCAGTGGTGTGGGGCTGTGAGAAACAATTTTACGGAGGCCGGAAGGACCTGCTGCCTTGTTGAATGAAACACCCGGTTGAATAATGATTGCGGTAATGCTCGGGAATCGAAGAAAACTAGGAGGCCAGGGGTCGTTAAGGGGAGAACGGTAGGATGAAGGGATCGGACGAGAATACTGAACCGGAGTGGATAAAAGCTGAGGTAAGTACCGATAGATAATTACTACTCGGAGCACGTAGGGAGTAGCAATGCGGTCGACCGAGGTGTCACCAGCAGGTCAGACTCGTTCTTGACAATGAAGTTCCTCCCCCTTTTACGTATACAATACGAACGAACAAAAGCGAAGTGAATCATTTTCGAATTACGTTTACAATCTCTTGGGGTTCATCGTTCGTGTGTTTTCGTCTTTCGAACTTCGTAATGTAACGAAATTATCAGCTTAGGGCCTAAATGCACCAGTGTTACAATATGGTAAGCGCACACTACAGTCGCGGCGCATCGCAAATATGTTGCCATAATATTATCTGTTCCGGTTAATTTGGGACAGTGTAACAGCTAGAAATCGGGACTTATTGGGACAGCCTGAAAAAATAGTAATCACAGTATGAACAACCAGTTGTCAAATACAACTACTTAATCAAATTCGAGGTTTTCCTAATCAAATTCAAGGTTTTCCGAAACTAATTCAAGGTTTTCAAAAAACGTGATCTGTCTGTATTTTGTGTGTTAAAAAAATTATAATAGTTCCTAACTGCATTGTTAGCTGAGCACACTCTCCTCTTTTACCTTGGGCCTGCATCTTGGGTCTGCCTTCGAGGCGTTAGAGATTGGCCGGGCAGGGATATTCTGGGCTGACCATTATGGTACTTTGGTACCTTGGCATCGCGAGGAGAAGTAGCCTTTAGAGTAGCCTTGCTGAACCGGTTGGTCCGGCCTGATAAGCTTCTGTAGGTCGGCTTGGCGCTATACAAGGTTCCTTGTCAACGAGTTTAATTTTTAGTTTTTTCTGTCAGTTTTGATTACAGTGACCTACGTTTATGTATAATTTTAGTTAATCAGTGGGTTAAGTTTGGGACACAAATTATAAAACCCGAACCTCCGGCAGATGGTTGACAAAACTATGCCGCAATGGTTATACGAATGTTTCTTTCGTTGTACATAATTTATTGTATGGTTAAATAAACGTATTTCTTCTTAATCTTCTTCTAACTGCATTGTTCGCTAGGTACCTACCTAACGATTGCCTATCAAAATCCGAGTTAATGTGAAGTACCTTCCACCTTATTCACCACAACTGAATCCAGCAGAGAAAGTGAACACAAAAGTGAAGCTCCACGCAAGAAACCTAGCAAATCAGAATAGGTATAATCACCTACAAATGCCAATTGTCGTTTGGAAGAAAAAAATGTCGAAGCAAGATTACTTCAAAATTCACAGTCATGCAGCATTGTTCTAAGAACGAATTTTCGAAGATATAGGTACCTAACTAGTTTTATGTAAAATGTTTGTTTGTTTATTTAACCAGTAGGGAAGTTAGGGCCAAGTGGCCCTCTCTTCCACCTCCCCTGGATACGTTTGAAAACATAATTCCTCTTACAAACTAAATACTGCTAACAATAATTATTATTGTTAGCAGTATTTCGTTAATTATTGTAATTATTATTTGTAATTATTACAAACTAATATGAAGTCTTCTAAAAATTTAGATAATGTATAAAAATGTAATGTTCCTCCTTCAATAGGTTTCGCATCATAAATTATGTTAATAAAAATAATGTTCTTCTTTCAATAGGTTTCACATCACTTTTCACCACTTCATCATACAGTCATCAGTATACTGCACAGAAATAGCACAGAATCAATATTTTGCTAACAACATATTTTTCATCGTATTCCTGAAAGCATTAGTTTGCTGATCGAGGTTGAACTTATCCACATATTCGTTACAGATTTTCGTTCCTTGTACCACGAATGATCTATTGTGCAAGGCAGTTCTGTGGATGGGAATGTGAAGAAGTCTATTTTTATTCATAATATCAACTCTTGACATGTACGTCAGTTCCCTAAACAACTAGTGAGGCCTTCTAAATTTTAAAAACTTGATAATTGCAACTTTAATTTCAAGTGGGTACACGAAATATGCATAAAAAGAGGTGTGTTCGTGGAGTTTGGAGTTCTTATAGTTATTTTCGGATCTTCTTTCGGAAATTCTTTGGGTATTTTAGAATGTCTCACAAGTACAACGTACCTACTTTTCCAAATACAACCCTGAAGAACATGCAACCGAATTACTAAGTTACAAGCAGATTTGGTATTATTACTATGATAGAATGCAAAGTCCAGTCATCAAATTAAAATCTGTCATAGCAGAGGGCTTCGCGAAGGAAAAATACGCATCGGGAGCGACGATTTCGATGCGTTGCGATGCGGCCAGTTTCCAGTGTGCGCTTACCTTTAGTAGTCGTTTGATAACGTCATACTGGCTCATCAGCTGACTAATGTAACAGTTAACTGGTCAGAACAATAAAACCTCTCACGATCACTCAACACCAATTCGTTAATATCCAAATTATTAACTCGTTAACCTTCATGCGGGTATTCTCTAGTTTCTATGCAAGACGCAAGATGGCAGTGAAATACCAATCAGCTTTGCCAGGGGGCACGTGCATTATCAAAAGTTGGGCGGATCGGGTTCTCAATAATTTACCGCCGTAAGCCCGGTAGTGTCACAAATTTCTCCGACCATCCAAGGAAAATGTGAGTAGTTTCGTGTTTTTTCTTGTTTCATAGCATAATATGCTATGAATATTATAAAATAGCGGCTACAACAGGACATAATTACGTGCTATCATGAAAAATCTTAACGAAATGACGTTTTGGGCCACGTGGTTTCGTGATATCGAGTTTTTTGTTGTATCCACGGAAAGAAAGTAATTTCGGGTATTTATTGGTAGGTCTTGTTATAAATTATTGACGACGTACTTGTAAGCTGACACACCTGTAGCGTGACCAAAAATGGAAAAGTGACTGTGCGTCAGTTACATAAACGCCAACACGGGTACGGGTGACGAAAGGAACAACACTTGTAACAAATAAATGGAAATATATTAAACTCAAGAAATGCAAAATATGAAACAAACGAAATATACTTGGCTTGGTGTAACTTAAAACCAGAATACGTCTCAAGTGACGTATCAACTTAGTATATCAACTTAGAGTGACTTTTAAATGGGGCCAGGGCTGTCCATATGAACAGGTCCCTGGGTGAATGAGCAAATGGAAAGATATGAATGAAAGATTTACAAAGGTATGCGTAACCGTCCTACTTGGGTTACGTGTAGCTTGATGGAGGTGACTCCTATGTGTACTCAACGTCCCTATCTGGCCAGAAAAGGTGTAAATATAACTCACAGTACTGAGATCTTGTAACTGCTAGCACTCGGACGGGCTGTTCTTGCAGTTCACTGTCTGTACGCGTAATGTCACTACTGTCGTCGTAACTGACGCTTCTACTCACAATCACGCTCGGAGGGCGTCTGTAAAACTGAAAGGGATTCACAACTGCTAGCACTCGGACGGGCTATTATCCCAAGGAGAGGTTTTGCTGGACTCTGTTGTTAGCCCTCAGCGCTGGGCTTAAATAGGTCGCTGGAGGGGGAAACGTCTGGAGGCGATCTGTGGTGGGGGTCGCCTGGTAGCCCTCATCCAGTGGCGCTCTTCTGGCGGCCGCGCGGTCTATTAGTCTGACGGCTTACACTCCCCTCCCTCCTGGGAGCCGGCGTCCTCGCCGGTAACCATAGATTCCCCGAAGATTGGTGTTGTCGTCGATCAGTGCCCAAACAAGTGAGTTGAAGCGAGTTAAATTTTAATAGGAAGGTTAAATCAAATAGTTAAGTCGCTAAATTTAGTTACAATTGCCAAATTGTATAAGTATATGCACAAAAGGTAAGTACTTTTTTCATTAAATTTGGTTATAATTAGCAAGTTTTACAAAAAAAATATGCACAAAAGGTAAGTAAAAGATTACAAGAATTACAAGAATTGCAGGTAGCAGAGTAAGATATAAATCAGCAAGTCAAGGTCCCGAGAGTAAGCTACACCAAGCAGTAGATAGCTTAATTTCTTAAAATTTTACTAAATTGTAAAGTGGTTCATATATCAAGAAAAAGGGTGTATGTACGTGTAATTAATTACAAAAAGGTGTATGTTAATTAAAAAGGTGAAAAAGATTAATTAAAAAGGTGGAATTAAAAAAGGTGTATGTTTGTGTAATTAATTACTAGACAGGTTAAAGGTTACCGTCTTCCTTTTTCCTTCCCCGTAGTCTACGGCGTCCCCTTGGGTAAACAGTGTCCCGTGTAATTAAGTTGTCGCAGCGTTGTATGGCTTTAGGGTTACGCGTCATCGTATGCGTACCCTGTGTCACCGGTTCGTCATATCCATGTATAGGTGTAGAAGTATGCGTCACTGGGTGCGTCACTTGCGTCACCGTCACCACCGGCGTCACCTGTGTCACGGGTATCTGGGGCGTGGAGGTAGTTCTTTGGGTTGGCGTCACCTGGGGCGTCACCGTTGTCACCGGCGTCACCTGTGTCACGGGTATCTGGGGCGTGTAGGTAGTTCTTTGGGTTGGCGTCACCTGGGGCGTCACCGGCGTCACCTGTGTCATGGGTATCCGGGGCGTGTAGGTAGTTCTTTGGGTTGGCGTCACCTGGGGCGTCACCGTCGTCAATGGCGTCACCGTCGTCACCGGCGCCACCTGGGGCGTCACCGTCGTCACCGGGTGCGTTACTTGCGTCATTGGTCCTTGGTAGGGTTGTATCAACTCAGGAGCAAGCGTCACCGGGTGTGTCACTTGCGTCTCTGGCCCACCATGTGTGTGTGTTGGGTCAGAAGTGACCGTCACCGGCACTCTGAGAGAAAAACCTTGAATGGACTCAATAACCGTCGCTAAGCATTCTTCCATCACCTCCTCGTTGGCTGGATCTTGAAAGGTGATGCTTGCTGTTGAGGCTCGTGACTGTGGGCGTCCTCCTATGGCCAATGGTCCAGTTGACACGTTTCGTACCCCAGGTGGATGTGAAATGGGTAGAAGGCTCCGTTTCTTGATACAGTCAATCTCGAGATGTTCGTGTACCCCACAGTAATTGCAGAAGATAGTCTTCTGTGGGTTGTGACTGCAGTCCACGGGGAAGTGTGACATGTCCCCACAAAACATGCACGGGAACCTGGGGTTAGGTCTTGGCGTCTTGGCGTCACGTCGTCCCGTCATTGTCTTCTTTGGGTCCCATGGATCTATCTCCATGACCATAGAACGCGGTATATTCGTCCCCCTGTAATCACTGGCGTCTGAGTGTAACCTGGGCCCGTGGTCAAACAGGCGTGACAGGCGGATCAATGTAGCATTGATTGTGTCCAGTACGTCGGGTGACGAACCGTTCCCCCCGTTCCTCTGAATTCTGGGCATAGTGAAATGTGTGATTTAAAATGAGTGACTGAAGTTATAGGGTTACTGTCCCCCCTGTTGCAAAGTAAGATTGTGTAGTGTAACAAGGAAAATGTGTAATCAAAAATACGTCAAGGAAATGACGGTGTATGATATTCTGTGTGCTTGACTTGTGTGAGTGACTCTGTTGTTGTTTTGCTTTCTTCTCGTCACCTCGTGTCGGCGTAACTGGATTCGTGCCTGGGCTTACCAGACAAAAATCCCACAAGCTGCCACCAATATGTAAGCTGACACACCTGTAGCGTGACCAAAAATGGAAAAGTGACTGTGCGTCAGTTACATAAACGCCAACACGGGTACGGGTGACGAAAGGAACAACACTTGTAACAAATAAATGGAAATATATTAAACTCAAGAAATGCAAAATATGAAACAAACGAAATATACTTGGCTTGGTGTAACTTAAAACCAGAATACGTCTCAAGTGACGTATCAACTTAGTATATCAACTTAGAGTGACTTTTAAATGGGGCCAGGGCTGTCCATATGAACAGGTCCCTGGGTGAATGAGCAAATGGAAAGATATGAATGAAAGATTTACAAAGGTATGCGTAACCGTCCTACTTGGGTTACGTGTAGCTTGATGGAGGTGACTCCTATGTGTACTCAACGTCCCTATCTGGCCAGAAAAGGTGTAAATATAACTCACAGTACTGAGATCTTGTAACTGCTAGCACTCGGACGGGCTGTTCTTGCAGTTCACTGTCTGTACGCGTAATGTCACTACTGTCGTCGTAACTGACGCTTCTACTCACAATCACGCTCGGAGGGCGTCTGTAAAACTGAAAGGGATTCACAACTGCTAGCACTCGGACGGGCTATTATCCCAAGGAGAGGTTTTGCTGGACTCTGTTGTTAGCCCTCAGCGCTGGGCTTAAATAGGTCGCTGGAGGGGGAAACGTCTGGAGGCGATCTGTGGTGGGGGTCGCCTGGTAGCCCTCATCCAGTGGCGCTCTTCTGGCGGCCGCGCGGTCTATTAGTCTGACGGCTTACATACTTCTCGCTTAAAGAGCAACACAGCCTAACCCTTTTTCCTTAATTTTCACGAGAGACAAAATAGTTGTATTCCAATAAATACAGTAGGCAATTTCACACTAAAATTATTACTTTTATCTTCCTGTATGCTCTCCAGAAGTACCCGAAAATCGGTTCTACTTTCGAGCTATCGCCGTGAACGATCTGAATGGCCTTGAAAAATACTCGTAATCAAAATTTATTTGAATTTTGATAAAACATTCGTCGAATTTGAAAATTCCGAGATATGGCTGGATATGGGCCGTTTTGGAAGTTCAAATCACACAACTAAACGAAAAATTAGGAATAATCAAATAAACTATTGTGTGTTCTCTTAACGTCCAGTTTTCCAACTGAATTCGTCACTGAGTTGAAAATTCCTGTTTTATTACTAAGTAATACAAGTCTTGTAGATACTTACGTCTGCAATCATTTAACCAACATGTACTGTCCATGGACTTGGTAAACGTTTTTGGAGAGTTCATTATGAAACACCGCATTTGTTATTAGAAGGATTGCACTTTTTGGAGTTCAAATGAGATAATTCAGCTTGTCTCTCTAGAGTGTGACTACTAATGGGAAGGAGATGGAGGTCGTGTGTAGAATGGAGTTTCAACGAGGAAATTACGCGCTGAGGCTGTATTCTCCTAATAAGCTCCTCGCTTTCTAAGGCCAGCGGTTTTTCAACTTGTGTATCTTTCTGGACGGAAAATTATTTCGTTTCGCGGTAAATTACCAGCCTAACTAGAGTGGAATATGTCGGTATCCCAAATGAGAAAGCTTTCTCCGGGCCACCCCCGGGAACCGCATGGTGCAATTAGGAAACACAATGACCTTGCATATCAAACATGGCGACGGTTCTGCCTCTTGTGATTACGACGGACCTTTGAGAGGTGAACGGTCGTCCTCACGAGTGTCGGTCAAGTGTCTGATTACCGCAGTGGAAACCAACCCGACATTCCGACATCGCGGTTTAATTCCTGGCAGGCACGTTAAACGGTACGAGGACATGTGTTGCTGCCGAACGTAAAGAAAGGCACGTAAACGTGAAATGGCGCTGTCCACTGATAATATGCTAATGCAAAGACGTGAAAATCGATAGTTAAACCATGTAATTTGAAAAACTAAAATTTTATAGGAAACGGATCAACTTCCTAAATTACTCAAGCTAGGAAGTTAGCAAGCTTACAGGTTATTACAGTTGACCACCGAGAATAAATTAGACGAGCCGGCCACATTTGACAAGATAGTCTCAAAACCTTGTCGCTGCAATTTCATGGATTATTCATGAAATGTATTATCCACTGTACAGATCACCCTTCTGTCTTGATCACTGCTCTGTACAGATATCCCTTCTGTCTCGATCACTGCTCTGTGTTTCAATGTATCATTGCTGCAGCACCGGTCACCTATTTGAACAATATTTTGGTGCCTTAATGCAGTTGTTTTGTAAAGTTATTGGACTCACAAGGACCTCAGTCAAAAATCTTCCTGTGAATTGTCCTTCGTACTTGGGCTTTTCCACCGTCGATGTCTCCAGCAATCCTCCAGCACTAGCGAATCAAACATTCCCCAGCACGCTCTCGACTGACGACTGAACATACCCAACTCCGCACTATTGTAAGGTCCTCATCCTTCTTTTGTTCCTTGACAAGTTTGCTTAGGTAGTACATACTCTCTATGATATAACCCCCATAAATATTCGCACCGGCTACCTGCTCCCACTTAGCGAGCCGAATGGGCTGGTACGAGTCCCTCAAATGCTCCGGCAGAGGAAATTTGTCAACATTGCATGCAGAACGCTTGGACTTCTCCTCTCTAGTGGAGAGTCTCTACCCAGACCAAATCGGATTTGCGATGATCCGATCTTCAACACCTGGTTTCCTACATCAATAACAGTGATATGACTGCAAAGCATCCGAGCTGCCTATGCACGGTTCCTGTATCTATTTATTTATTTATTAAAGCACGGCTCACGCCAATTACAAAGTTTAGTTGTTGCACAACGACAGAGAGCGAACAATGAGGTACTATACAGTGTACTTAAACAAATTACTTTACAAAAATACTATAAAAAGAAAAAGCAAAAGGTTTGTTATTAAATAATGAAAAACACCCCGAAACACTGTAAGCTGGAAGAGAAATTCACTGAGTCAGGTGATAAATAGCTAGGCTGGTTCTGAGGCGAGAAAGGCTACTAACGAAGATATCAAAGTCCACTGCCTGGCGGAAAGCAGTGACCTCACGTGGTACACGAATCAAGGGGCAATGAATTTGATAATTACAAATATAAATTGATAATTGTATCTCTGCAATGAAGCACTCGTGATTCCTTGGTCTGTTATACTTCATGACCATCTTCACCTGTGCCTTGTCAATCACTTCTAGGGTTCACTAACCGCACACAGACGAGTTTACCTTGATTCATGACTGAAGGATTCACAATGGCCACTTTTGAGCTGGTATCCGACAGCGTTTTGCTATCCATCCCAAGACAATGTACGTGCGGAATGTCGGGAACACGAGTGGATCCCTAGGTCCTTGATGACCCCTGAAGTCTGCTGTCCTGCAACGCTCCAGTCTCTGGACCTGTAAACTGCTGGCACTCAGTTTTCCTGTTGTTCCATCCTCCTACAATCCGTTGAAAATGACCCAACAGGCCGCACTTCCAGCGTCGCAGAACCTTCCTTGGGCAGGGCCCAGCTTCACTGTGGCCACGGCCAAGAGCTCCTTCACGATCCGCCTGATGCGATAGTATTCGAACATCGTTGCCCACTCCATAATCGGCCCATGGCACCGACCCATCAAACGTCGATGGTTTGACCCCTGCCCCCTTCAATCCGCGCCCTTGATTCCTGGCTGGAACTTTGATCTATTTCATGTACAGGGTTAGGAATCTGACTGCCAATTCCAACCTGTAGGCGTAAACACTGCTGGAAAGCGTCAGTAAAGCTCGCCAGCTGTGCAGTTATTACGTCCATGGGCGATGGTGTTGTTGGAATAGACGAGCCAACATTGGGTACCCAGTTGTACTGACGAACCCTGGCCCCCACAGAATCTTCGATGTCCATGGCGATCTAATCATCAGCAACTGGTTTAGCTGGTTGTGAACAAGGCAGTGACCTAAACAGAAGGGTGATCTGTTCAGAAAACAATGAACCGTTGTATACAATTTTTCAGGGTTTTTGAATGAGTCCCATCGGCATGCATCCAAGACTCTCCACCACTCTCACAATCCCCGAGAATGCTCGAGTGTATACTCACTGGCACCACAATCGTCAATGCGCTGAACAGCAACTGTTACATACCAGTTGAGGGCTGTTTCGTGGTGAGGGTATTTTGTAGAATTATCCACCGATAATAATAATTGACATATTATATTAATTATTATTATCCAGTTCCATATTATAGAGTTCGAGTATTTTTCCTCACTGTGTCATCTCAAAGTCAATTATTAATATAATATATTATATTAGATTCAGGATTTTACAAAAAACACCGATGAAAGGATCCAGTTTTATCCAACCGATTGTAACTTGTCCTATTGCTGTTGATGTCTCTCCCGTTACCGACACTCGCTCCACTGCTTCTGAAACGTTCGAATCCCAAAGAAATGTTCATCAGTGTCAAGAAGTATGAAATGCTCCTTCTAGAGAAGTTATGTAGTTCTCAAACAGTATTTCACAGCCGGGAGAGAAAAAAACTTTTCCCCTCACGGAACATTTCCAGCGGGAAAACATCGTGTTATCCTGTCATTTTCTACGACGAAAATATCATAAATTGAACATTCATATTCGAAGCTGCGACAATACGTTTTATTACGTCAACTCTCAAACTTGTGTAATCGTGGAGTTTTGTGAAGTGAATAATTGAATCAAATGGTTGATAAATTGATTCTTTGGGTTCGTATTGGGTGACAAGCTCTAAGTCGATTGTTCAATATTTTTGGGTTATTACGGTTCCGTCAGCCATTGTTCATAAGCTTCCGATGGGTTTCATCTCTTTCAACAGGAATCCAAGGAAACTCAGCTTTAAACATCACTAATTAATAATGTAGTGGAATCATTACAGGAGAAAGGGATCATGAAGATGTTCTGGGATATGGTGTCAATGTAGAAAACTCTGCAAATTCTTGACACAACGGTTCATTATCTTCTTTGTACAGATCACCCTTCTGTCTAGATCACTAGGTCTAAATGTCTAGATCCTAAATGTTAGATTAATTATTATTATGAATTATCACTAATTATTAATAATTTTATCAAGTACCCAGTGAAAATTATTATAATTTATTGTTAGGTATTAATAATTTGTATTTATTATCAATAATAATTATTATTAATTATGAAAATTAATACGATATAATTCTGGGGTTTTTAATACTACGTCGGTAATAATTTTTCTATAAAAGAAGTACCTACCAACAAACATTCGAAATTACGAGTACCTTCATTTTCGCAGCACGAAACTTACCTCAGAACAAAAAACTCGACATCACTAAAACGAGCTGTTTGGAACATCATATGGTACCATATGATGTTCCAAACAGCTCGTTAGTATGAAAATTGACCTGTATTTCAACCGTTTGATTCACGATCGTGTTGACAGGCTCAACCTTTGTTTACACACAGGTACGATTTCTACAACAATGAAGTACGAGATACGTGGTACGTGGTGTGGGTGTGGTAGGGGGCGCAAAGACATAAAATGTCCCTCGTGGTTGCGTACTCGTACGAAAGCTGTACCCACTTTATGGTTGCGAATACAATGGCTATGACTGGCATGTCTGAAGCCAAATCATCTAAGAAGAAGAATTCAAATAAACACCTCGATTCGATATGAAGTCTATTTTGTCTCCTTAATTCACCTCATCCAGAGGCCTCTCAGATTATATGACGTCGCAACACAAGCGACCAACTACGTCAAAAGATATGACGTCAAACAGGTGCCGCCAAGAACACCTCACAGGATATGACGTACGTGGACCGGCAGGAGGTGGATGACGTCAGACAAGTGGCCGGCAAGAACACCTTACAGGATATGACGTACGTGGACCGGCAGGGGGTGGATGACGTCAGAGAAGTGGCCGGCAAGAACACTTCACAGGATATGACGTACGTGGACCGGTATGGGGGGGGGGGATGACGTCAGATAAGTGGCCGGCAAGAACACCTCACCGGATATGACGTAGGTAGGTGGACCGGCAGGGGGTGGATGACGTCAGACAAGTGGCCGGCAAGAACACCTCACCGGATATGACGTAGGTAGGTGGACCGGCAGGGGGGGGGGGGGGTGACGTCAGACAAGTGGCCGGCAAGAACACCTCACAGGATATGACGTACGTGGACCGGCGGGGGGTGGATGACGTCAGACAAGTGGCCGGCAAGAACACCTCTGAAAATATGACGTACGTGGACTGGCAGGTTGTGGATGACGTCAGACAAGTGACCGGCAAGAACACCTCTGAGGGTATGACGTACGTGTACCTGCAGGGGGTGGATGACGTCAGACAAGTGGCCGGAGAGAACACCTCACAGGATATGACGTACGTGGACCGGCAGGAATGGATGACGTACGTGGACTGGCAGGAATGGATGACGTCAGAGGGGTCAAGGGGAGCCAAATATTTCATACCTCCATTTCTTCCTTACTAATATTAATAAGCATTATGTAAATACGGATCGTAATCTTGAATCTACTTGTACTCTCAACAGTTCCATTATATAGAATATCAAATTACCGTCGAGTTAAGTATTTTTTTAACAATTCCTATTTCCATCATAAAAAATTGTTTCTTCATACAAACGTTGCTTAACTCAACACTTCCTTCGTTAAATACATTTAAAAATAAATTGTGTCTTCCTTAAACATAACAGTTTTAAAATCTTTGTACAGATCACCCTTCTGTCTAGATCACTAGGTCTAAATGTCTAGATCCTAAATGTTAGATTAATTATTATTATGAATTATCACTAATTATTAATAATTTTATCAAGGAGGTACCTAGTGAAAATTATTATAATTTATTGTTTGGTATTAATAATTTGTAGGTATTTATTATTAATAATAATTATTATTAATTATAATAATTTAATACGATATCCGGCTGTAGGAATCGCCTGGGTTGCTTTGAGCAGAACCTGAATGATAGAGATGATGAATTAATTACAAATAAAATGTACCGATGTAATTCTGGGGTTGTTAATACTAGTATTAACAACCCCAGAATTACATCGGTACATAGTTATGTCGCGACGGTAATAATTTTTCTATAAAAAGAAGTACCTACCAACAAACATTCGAAATTACCTTCATTTCCTTAGCACGAAACGTACCTCAGAACAAAAAACTCGACATCACTAAAACCATATAATGTTCCAAACAGCTCGTTAGTATGAAAATAATTTTCTAATTATTGACCTGTATTTCAACCGTTTGATTCACGATCGTGTTGACAGGCTCAACCTTTGAGCCGTCATTGTGAACGAACGGCTGGTCGTACAAAGCTGCGGGTGGTCTTAAAAAATTCTTAGGAATAAACTCTATCTAAATATGAAATAAAAAACATACCGTTCTATATGAATTTTTCGAGTTTTGGAATTTTCAAAATTTCAAAATCCGTTTTGAACCCCTTCCCCTTGACCTAGGGTTATGAAAAGTTTCGAGGACCATTGTGGGGTTGGCCGGAACCCATAAAAAAAATTTCGTAATTTTAACTCAACGCTAACTGGGCAAAGTGCCGCGTACGGCGGACGGACGGATTTTTTTCTATTCGATTTTCTGAATCTACGTATTTTGAAACGTAAACCAACAAATTTTGAGGGGGGGGGGGGGGGGTAAAAAAAGTGTTTTCTTTTGGCGATTCCAATGGTTCATTATCGAAGATAATAAACCAAAATCAGTCTAAACGCGGTTTTATTCAAGTTTCACGGGTCAGACGATAGACTGGGCGGACGGTTGTTAGTAATAACTTATTATTATAGAGGCGTACAACCTGTAAACTTTAAACCCTTGTATGTCCTGAGAACGCTAGTAATTGGCTCCTTTACTATTGGAAACCGTCGGTTATGGCATTAAGTAGGTCCTTGAATTTCTGTCAGGAGAAAAGCACCATGTCGTTTTAGCCCGGCATCCATAGTCGTTCCTCAAAGTCCTGTATCGTACAAGAAACAGATGAAATGACGTGTGCAGGTCGACAGGAAGACTTTCCGACGTTTTCATCACCTTCCTCTCCATCTCACGGAGGATAATTGGATTTCAAGTGAGAGAATAATTTTCTGGAAAAAACAGCACGGGCGGAAAGCCGAGTTGTGATGAAGGGTTGGATCCACACGTATCAGTCTCTGTCCATTTAAGGGTTGGAGGTGTGCCAAGGGTATACGACCACAGCGGTATATAGTCTTCCGTAACAACAATTATTTTCCCACTGCACCTCCCAACTGTGTTTGCTTCGACTTCGGGCAGGGTCAGAAAGGGAGGGAGATGGGTGATTTATTAAAGTACTAGAGAAGGCCCAAGGCCAAACCAGATACACTCGAAGCTTTGGATTCTGCAAAGGAAACGACGGTCTTATTCCGAAAAGGCAAACTTCCTACCTTTTGTCGTGGACTCGCCTTAAAATACAAGACGAGATAGTATAGTCTCACGGTCAGGACGTTTCCGATACAAACAGCCTTTGTGAGGGTCCAGGTTTATTCATATCAAGAGCTACCGATATACGACTTTGCAACGGGGCAATAAAGATCCAATGAGCAACGTAATAACCAAATCTCGAGCTCTTCCCCTGTATGGAGATTATCGGCACAACTCAACTAAAACAGTTCAAGTTGTGCCAAGCGTGAAAGAGCTTATCAAAACATGGTACATTACCGTGTGTCTTCTACTGTGTCAATATGCAATGAATTGATGCAGCTCACACGTTCGATTGAGAGGCGTTCTCGTTCCAATTCATTTGGTATGCTGTATACAAGGGGGTTTCCGTGATGCCAGTTTCCCGTAAGATGTTTTGAGTACTTCTTTGACAGGTCTTAGAGTACTTCCAGGTCTTTGTGGGTGTTTGCCTTTGTCATATACCATGGTGCGATAGTCTCTCCATACGTATATTCAGAAAATCGAATTTAAAAAAAATTCACCCGTCAATATTATAAAATTTGGTTTACAGCTTTGGATCATCCCGACGTTTTTCTTTATTTTCGATGGACGAGAGTTTATCGCATCGTTTGATACCAAACATTCCTTATTGTACATTCTAACCCAGTGGGAAAGGTTGCGAGATAGGTTAAGACTGTCTTTCATTGAAAGGTGTACGATTGATGCAAGTAACGCACGGTTTCACATATTGTATAGGAACTTTAGTCCTTCTAATTATATGAAACAGGAGCATTTAACATTTGATGTAGGTGGTCAAAATTATATGTAAAACTAGTGTGAAAATGCTGGACTTGAACTGTAAATTGTGGATAGGACGACAATTCTGGTGAGGACGAAGACCTTCTACATGTTCTCGCAAGGTGTTCTATTTTGAGTGGATTAAGAAAGAATCTGTTAGGCACTGGGTTCATGTCCGATCAGTTGGCGACCGAATTTTTAAATGGAAAGAATTGGATTAGGCTGGGTTGGTTTGTGATCGGTTTGTGAGGTACAGAAAAGAGTGGATTGGCAGGTTTAACTTCAATAGTTGATAGCGTTTGTCAGAAATGCCTTTTGAGTTTCATAAGAGCAAAATGAAATAAAAGCGACATTCTGTCAATAAGAATGAATTGATTAATATGGAATTGATTGATAAATAAGAAGTAATGAATGAATAATAAATGAATAATTGATTAATTGATACCTAATTAATGGGTAATTAATATGAGTTAATGAAAATGAATTGATAAAAGTTTCATGTATCACAACTCAAATAGCGACGTTTATACATTGCAAGTCACCAACTAATGTGTTTATATACGTCTATTTGTGTTTATTTATGTCCATGTGGTACTCAAAACTTGTTTCGATGGCTGTTTCGACCCAGAAAAAGCAAAAGCCGTATTGTGTTTATTTACGAGTATTATCGTTGCGAACTATTATTCGTTGATGGAAATAAAACATGTTGAAAACTAACCAACCAACACTCGTTTTCGAACCAATTCTGCTTACGTTAATTTACAAGGTTTATTTACTTCATTTCGGTTTTGATGACCGAAGGATGAGGGTGAGATCGAGATCAGTACAGGGTGGATACAAATATCCGAGTTCAGTTCGGAAGGCCGAATACTGATATAATTGCGGATCTACGAGGGAGAAAACAAATTATTTCTGTGAGGCGGGAAAACAGTCGTGGAATGGGATGTGGGAAACAAAATGAACAAACGGGACGGGCACGTTGAAAAATTGATACGACGTTGAAAGACGGCGAGCGATAATATACCACCTACTGTTTCATCCCGAGCCCCTCTCTACTCCAACGGTCAGTAATATTGATGCCGAAAACGTTATTATTTATGAAGAGGGCTCTCGTCGGGCTTTGGGTGGCGCAGTTATCCGTTACAGGACGGTCAAGGGTTTGAGGCCTGTGAGTTGGGTCGGTACTTGTGATGGTAGGGGGTGGGGGGGGGGGGGGGGTGGACGGCGAGTTGGGAAACTGAAAAAAGAAAAAAGGAAAAAAAAGGTCTCAGATAAGCGAGAGAGTTGGGTGACTGGTATGAGGCACTTCGTGACGTCAGGAAAACAGATTGAAATGGAAGCGAGCGAAACCAATTCTGGATCGGCACCACTCGCCAAACCTTTTCGTAAATATCCGAAGAATCCGAATTAAGACCCCCGTCCGTCCATCGCATCCATAACCGGCCCCCAGCGCATCGTGGGGCCGATCGAAGGAAACATTTTATATCCACGTTGATGCAGTCGTAATTGCGCCTGTCAGTGCATCGACCAGAATCATGTGTGTGTGTGTGTGTGAGAGAGAGAGAGAGAGAGATTGATTGATTGATATCGCTTTATTTACAAAATCTGGCAAGATTTAGTCGCATGCGACCAGCTACGGGCTTCACCCCGTCTGAACTCATGAGAAACATCATTTTCAACTCAGTTAAATAAAAACGGCAATTTTCTCCTTGTTTTAACTATAACAAGTCAATTTTACCGCGATCCACTGGCTGTAAAGGTCCTTTGCAGGTCTCTACCAATTCTTGTCAGAGACCTGAGGGTTCTAGGAGTTATTTACGATTTATATTTGCTTGAGCAAGTTGGGTTATTCCACTTCCAGTTCTGAAATCGTTCGCAGTGCAGAAAGCGATTCTACAAGCTCCGGAACTCCCCGGGACTTTTCGTCCGAGTTCTGATGAATTCCGGAACTGTCAGAACGCGCACTGCGAACGAAGCTTCATTTATTTACGTACTTATTAATGAAACCTGCCTTATTGGCACAAAACAATTTTTTTCTTTATGGCCCAATAAAACGGAGCTTACTGTACTTCCAGTATTATTATTCAGTTTCGTTTCAGGGATCCATCAGATTGGAAAAATTATTTTGATGTTCAGAGCATTACTGTCGCATAAATGTCTCATAACTAAAACTAGACATTCTGTACTACGTTTAGTGGGCTGTTGTGGGTTGAGACTGAATTCACGAAACAACGCGGTGAGCCAACGTTTTTCAAAAACATTCCTCGCCAACAAGAAACTCGACTGAGCTTCAGACGGTGTTTTGTGCGGCGCTCATTTCCCAAGTTGAAGCACCCCATAAATGTCGTAGAAGCTGTAACCTCCATCCAACGACCTGCTGGAGTCATAGAGTTCCGTCTCTATACAGTTTTAAACTCTATCCGCACGGAATGTGCCGTTACAGAAAACGCATTGAGGTACAGGAGATCGTAAAGCCACTGCGGTATCGAATGATCGGGTACTCAGTCAATTAGAAGTTACGAAGACAGAGAACGGGGAGAAAAATGAGTCCATCCCATGTCGGAATCGAACCCACAACCAGTGAATACAACGGGAAACAAGTTGAGTTCTTTGTTCTTTTCCATTTTGTCTCAGATTGAAAATCGATTGAGCAGTTCCCTAAAAAAACGGAAATTACTTCTTCTCCATCCGACATTTCTCCGTAAAATCCGCCACTTTTGCCGTTGATGTCCCACCGGTAGTTCTGGTACTGCACTGCACCGGTATTTCAACTCAGCCACGTTACGTTATCTGCACAGGATACTTGACATATCACCCCATTTCGAGCGTATCAAAATACGTATCGAGAGAAATGGCGATCATATCCTCACGGATAATGAAGGAATATCTCAGTAAATATCCCGTTCAGAAGATCGAACTGTCGTAAAACCCGAATCGCCCCAGTTTTCATCAGATGAAAACTTCTCTGTGCACCAGTTGTTTATCACATCTACCAAACCCGCCCCGAATACACATGTTGGATATGAAATAAAAATGTTCCACTTCCAAACCCCGCTATTAATTCATTGAATAGTAAGTTCGGGGTTGTTGGTTTCGCGTTTTTCACCAGCCCGTTAAACTTTTATTTCAATCGACTCCACGCCCCCTCACCACGAGTTGTTTTGTGTGCTCGACCGGAAGTGAACCGATCGGCTGGATAAATTCTAAAGCCCTCGGCCAACCGCGCACGACCCTGAAATATTCAGGTTACTGATAGCGACATCAACATTTCAGGGTACAAATATACAGGTTGGCGACTAAACCTCTCGGTCCTACGTTTTTGTCGGTAGGTACAACATGTAACATGATGGTCGAGGAAAATCAACGCCAAGTAGTGGACGAAATCGACGAAGAAAAGTGGTTCTGTAACTTCACCTTGTTTATTTGCTGTTCGTACTAGGGATGGCCATCGATAGTATCATACATATTTTTATATCCATAGTGCATAGTCCGATAGTAAGGAGTATCGATACTTGAGTAACCGATAGTTTCTGAAGATATTTTGTTTTATCCGATGTACCTATCAAACTTCTTGAATCAAAAGACAAACGTTCATGGAACTAGTCGAAAGCTCTGCAATGTTCTGCATGGACAGCAAAATTGAGAGATGAAGTAGAACCCTTTCTGTGTTGATTTTGATAAGGTTGAGTGCAGGTGTGTGCGTCTTAATTAAGTAAGAAATAAATTTTATTTCTTTTCTGTTTTCGGCAGCCGAGCAACTCTTGACGCAGGGAAGAAACCGGCTGGAAGGCAAAATTCTATCAAAATTATTATTTTTGCAAACAATGCCTGAAGATATGTTTTTTTGAATATATCAATCCTATGAGTTAAGTTGTAAGAAGTGTAAATAAACTGGAATATAGCGGATGCTATTGTACAGTGTTTTTTTCCCCACTAACAACCAATAATAATATCAACAAATAAAGGTACATATTCCTGTACTGATGATCAAATATGAAAACTATAGTCAAAAACTCATTGCCAGAGAATTGACATTCCAGTTGGGCTTAGGTACCTATTAACATGTTCTTTAATTTAACGTTTCTCAAATATCGATACTGTCGGTTGAAAAAAGGATCGATACTGAGCAAGACGATAAATATCGTCATCAATACCTCACCTCCGATACTATCGAATATCGAAATGTTGGCTACCGTTGGTCATCCCTAGTTCGTACAGATCCATTAAGTTGCCAGAAGATGAGTACAGCCGAAGTGTGTGGCCGAATAAACGTCATGTGCCAAACGGCTGAAGTCATATAGATACGGTGACGTCACTGTCTCAGTGTCCGGAATAGAAAAACCTTGCAAACATGCCCACAAAGGCTTATTATTATGGATCACTTTTCTGCAGAAATGTGTACAATTTCCTACTAATCCCGTAGCTGTACAAAATCATTGCAGCAATGAGGTGAAATATTTTTCAAATAAGAATAGAAAAGTTTGATCCAGTTTTATTTTTTCACTCTTTACGTTTTTTGGGTCGATGAATACGAATCTTGAGTTTGATGGCAGAAATTCTGCCTGAAACTCGTATTTTTTGGCACTTTTTGCTCAACTTTTGGCTTAACTTTTTCATTTCAGGGCAGGAGTATTCACATTAAAAAGAATAACTGAACTGTGGAAGTTTTCAATTTTTGACCCTAAATGAAAAACATTTTTCATGAAAAACCAGCTGAGACGAATGGTGGCACTCAGATCTCCCAGACTCGTACCTATTTATTTCCATTTTATCGTCATTAAATTTACTATCATTAGTATCAATTAATATCATTAATATTGTCATTACCAATATCATAAATTCGTCGTTACTTTCATTTTAGGGCTGGAGTGTTGTTGACATCCTGCCTGTCCTTTGTTGACATACTCTCATATTATGAGTTCTAACTTCACCGACAACCACTACGCACACAGAAAATAGACGTCTAATTCTGCTAGACGCCTAAATGGTTACTTTTGATCGGTGTAATAGACGCCTATTCATCTAAATGTATAGACATATCTACAGGCGTAGATGAACTTGCGACGTCTAGACGGCGCGCGCGGCGTCTATCCATGTCTAACGGCGTCTAGGTGGCATCTTTCCATGCCTAACGGCGTCTAAAGGGCATCTATCAACGTCTAGACGGCGTCTATCGACGTCTCGACAACCTCTACCATCGGTACCTAGTGTAGGTGTGCGTAGATCATCTACAGACGTCTACATGTAGTCTACATCAGGTAGACGGGAGTTAGACCTACATTAGATGTCGGTAGATCATCTACACGTCGTCTACACGGTCTACGGAGAGTAAATGAAGAGAATCCATCATCTTACCTTGGAGTGAGTCCGCCATTTCACTTCCGGCTTTGAGAAAAAATTCACTCTTAACTAGTTGTATAGTTGGACACTCCGTTTTATTGGCTTTCATTTTCTCGAACGTTTGAATAGCCTTACGAATATAAACAAATATTTGGGGGAAGTAGTAGATAATCACGTCAAGGTCCCAAAGATGTTTACTATCGCTCAGGATAATACGAGTACGTCCCACTGCTTTAGAAGCTGAGACCAAAATTGCATATTTTCGCACCAATTTCGCAGGATAAGCCCACTGTGCAACGGTTTGAGAACGAATGAGCTGGGATATTAGTGTTGGGTATAATGATTCGGGGCGTGGAAAAAAAGGACTTACGGTGGTGGTCCAATATACCCGAGGGATTAGGATGTAACGGAATAGAGAAGCGTCGGTTGGTAAGATCGAAGGAAACATGTGTACAATTACTACTATTACTTGCACATTGTACTATTACTTTGCAGAGAGTCTATGAACTACGAATAATTTTGGTAGCGCTACTGTTGTAGCTGTTGTAGAAAAACTAAATCCTCCCTACCTGTTTTAAATGCAAACGACCTGGTCATTTCGAAAATTCATGTCCAATGCAGAAATCAACAAACGATGTTGCAATAGAAAAATGCAAGTATTGCAAGAAAACTAATCATAAGTCAGAAAGATGTTTTTTTCGTGCTGAACATGAGAAAAGAAAAATGAAGGTTGCATCTAAGTGCACCTAACTAAAAAACTCTGCAAATTCTTGACACAACGGTTTATTATCTTCCTTGTGCAGATCACCCTTCTGTCTATACCAGACTGTGTTGCAAATCGGCACCATACCATATTCTCACCGTACTCATACCATTTCTTTCCTATCATACCGTACTGTACTATACTAAATCATACATACAATAATATACCATACCATAGTCATACCATGTCGTACCAAAATTCGTTTTGAACCCCTTCCCCTTGACGCTCGTGCGTCATAGCTTCTGACACACTAGTTAGTCTCCTGCCAGCCGTCTTACGTCATACGCTCGTGCGTCATAGGCTCTGACGTACTTGTTGGCCACCTGCCAGCCGTCTTACGTCATACGCTCGTGCGTCATAGGCTCTGACGCACTAGTGAGCCTCCTGCTAGCCGTCTTACGTCATACGCTCGTGCGTCATAGGCTCTGACGCACTAGTGGCCTCTTGCCAGCCGTCTTACGTCATACGCTCGTGCGTCATAGGCTCTGACGTACTTGTTGGCCTTTTGCCAGCCGTCTTACGTCATACGCTCGTGCGTCATAGGCTCTGACGTACTTGTTGGCCTCCTGCCAGCCGTCTTACGTCATACGCTCGTGCGTCATAGGCTCTGACGTACTTGTTGGCCTCCTGCCAGCCGTCTTACGTCATACGCTCGTGCGTCATAGGCTCTGACGTAATGGCCCGCCGGTCGCTTGTGTTCTGACGTGATCTGAGGGAAAGGGTGAATCAAGGGAACAAATTTTTCCCGTTTCAGTTCATGTGCCAAAGCAAAGACATGAAAATGTCAAAAAAATATGTAAATAGGTACCTAAGCCCAACTGTAATGTCAATTTTCTGACAATGAGTTTTCGACTATTGTTTTCATACCTTTTTACTTAAGTACTTATTGCAATTTGAGACTGATAATGAGCTGTTTGCAAATAAAAAGTCTGATAACTACTTTATTACATCTTATTAATCTATTTTCAAGTTCCGATTCACAGTTGAATGTATTTTATTTAGATGTCGTAAAATTCGAAAACGATGGAAAGACGAAACCTGTCGACTACTGACTCAAGTGATACTGTCGACTTCTAACACATGTAGGTCGACTACTAGTGCAAAACCATGTCGACTACTGAAGAAAATGTTGGTCACTGGTATCGACTACTACCTAGAGCATTGGGATTTTTTACAAAACTTGTTTTTCCCTTTTCAAACCATGTTGAATAATATTTCCCGCTGCCAGGTCTTTTAGGGAAGGATCTTGGGTACACAATGAACAGGTTTGCAATGAGAAATAGTTGATAATAATAATTAATCTAACATTTAGGATCTAGACATTTAGACCTAGTGATCTAGACAGAAGGGTGATCTGTGCAAAGAAGATAATGAACCGTTGTGTCAAGAATTTACAGATCACCCTTCTGTCTAGATCACTAGTTCTAAATGTCTAGATCCTAAAATTTAGATTAATTTAGATTAACATTGAATGTTAGATTAATTATTATTATGAATTATCACTAATTATTAATAAGTTTATCAAGTAGATACCTAGCAAAAATTATTATAATTTATTGTTAAATGTTAATAATTTGTATTTAATTAATACGATATAATTCTAGGGTTTTTAATACTTTTTAATTTTTCTATAAAAGAAATAAGTACCTACCTACCAACAAACCTTCGAAATTATCTTCATTTCCGTAGCACGAAACGTACCTCAGAACAACAAACTCGACATCACTAAAACCATAATATTGTTTTATTATAATATAATAAAATTTTTATTATAATAAAATAAAATCATAATATTATTATGATGTTCTAAACAGCTAGTTAGTATGAAAATCGAGTCGACCTGTATTTAATCGACCTGTATTTCAACAACAATCGCGTCGACAGGCTCAACCTTTGAGCCGTCATTGTGAACGAACGGCTGGTCGTACAAAGCTGCGGATGGTCTTAAAAAATTCTACGGAACAAACTCTATCTAAATATGAAATAAACCTACTGAAAATTATTATAATTTATTGTTAGGTATTGATAATTCGTATTTATTATTAATAATAATTATTATTAATTATGATTAATTAATACGATATAATTCTGGGGTTTTTAATACTACGTCGGTAATAATTTTTCTATAAAAGAAGTACCTACCAACAAACATTCGAAATTACCTTCATTTCCGTAGCACGAAACGCACCTCAGAACAACAAACTCGACATCACTTAAGCCATATGATGTTCCAAAGAGCTTGTTAGTATGAAAATGGACCTGTATTTCAACAGTTTGATTCACGATCGGGTTGTGAGGCACAATCTTTGAGCCGTCATTGTGAACGAACGGCTGGTCGTACAAAGCTGCAGATGGTCTTAAAAAATTCTACGGAACAAACTCTATCTAAATATGAAATAAAAAACATACCGTTTGATGGGAATTTTTCGAGATATGGAATTTTCAACATTTCAAAATTCGTTTTGAACCCCTTCCCCTTGACCTAGGGTTATGAAAAGTTTCGTGGATCATTGTGGGGCTGGTCCAAACCCAGAAACCAAATTTCGTAATTTTAACTCAACGCTAACTGGGCAAAGTGCCTCGGACGGCGGACGGCGGACGGCGTAGGTACGGCGGACGGCGTACGGCGGACGGACGGATTTTTTTTTATTCGATTTTCTGAATCTACGTATCTTGAAACGTAAACCAACAAATTTTGAGGGGGGGTTAAATTTTTTTTTTCTTTGGGCGATTCCAATGGTTCATTATCGAAGATAATAAACCAAAATCAGAAAATGTCGATACAAATCTGCTGAAATTTTATGTAGACAGTGGGTCATCTTCTCACATTTCAAATCAACCCTCTATTTTGTCAAACTTTAAAATTGAACATGATGAGGTAAAAGTTGCTAAGAAGGAGGTGGAAGAAATTCTGACGGTAAACATACGAAAACTGGTCAAAAAAGGGTAAAACGGCTCAACGACACGTTGTTAAACTAAAACGCCTCAACTCTAGGATGAAAATGCCTCAAAACCTATTTATTTTTGCGCTCGTGTTAAGGTAAAACGCCTCAACTCACCAAAATATTGAGATGAGGCGTTTTACTTACGAAAATTTACATTATTTTGGCTTCAGATTTCGGTTGAGGGAGTCAATCAAAATTTCCTAACAAAAAATCCGTTTGATTGAGTTTGATTTAAGTTGAGGCATTTTACCTAAACAAACAATCCCAAAACGAAAGATGGAAATTTCAAAAGGGCCTTACCTGCAATTAATCGATTATAAATTTCTCCCCCCTTCATTATTCACTACTTTCTGTGAGAAGCGGATCTCGATCCATTGGCACAATTTCTCTTCCACCGAACGAAAACCCACCAAAACTCATCGCTGAGGTCATCCGTCAGTGAAGTAGCCGAGCGAGCGGATGGATACGGCGCGGCGGACCACTTAATGTTTCTGGTCAGCTCTTGGAACGATTCTTGAGACGGCATCGTAATCCAAAGTATCCGTCTCTGATCCGCCACAAATCCTCCTCTCAATCACTGGGGCCAAATCCACTTCGGTCTGTATTACACGAGCGATTGTCCCGATCTATAACTCGATCTTAAAGCTTCACTGATTCTAGAGACCCATCGGTAAATCGGTGTAATCAGCATATTTTTTTGGCCAAACTATCACACAACCTCGGACAATCTCATCAAAATTCGTTGAATTGTGTATTACACTGGCGCGGGTGATTATAATTATGTAGTATACAAAAATAAAGGTTGAAATTGTCGAAATTTTGTAAGTGAAAAGTCTTGAAAAAGATCGTCATGTATACACATATGACCGATTCTACACACATATGAATAAATTTATATGTAAAGTATTTAGACACCAACGAAAATTAGGACCAGCCCTTTGAACACAATAAGGACTCATACGTAGACATTGTCAACATGAGCATGTATCAAATGGTAAAAATTCAGGCCAATTCGCATGGGGAGCAGCTGATTCAAGCAACGATGTGTGAATTTTACCATTAAGCTTTATCAAATTACGAGTATTGTGGTTTTTTTCGACTTAACAACTGAACCATACAGCCCATCTGCATACATAAATCACGTGTTAATGGAGTGGCAGCTCATCAGCTGACCCCACTACAAGCACACTGGGCCGTTCATTTTGGTCCTCAATTTCGCAAAATACATAATTCGAGTGATTTTGTCCGATCCAAACGCCGCACCGTTGCACTGTTGTCTAGGATCCGGATCATTTCCAGATTTACATGTCTGTGAAGTCTTTCTCCATGCATCACTGCATAGTTCTTGATAGTTTCGCTGACGTTTTTCATCTTCAGGTGAATGAAGGTAGTCATTCCTTATGTACCGCGGGGCATTGACTATACCCCCAAATAAATTATTTTGGAAAGTTTGAATATGTTTGTTTGATGTTGGATTTTTTGAGCAGACCCAACTTTGTATGCCATACGTCCAGACTGGTTTTAGGATTTGCTTGTAGAGCAGTAACTTGTTACGAACCTCTAGTTCTGAGTGCCTCCCTAGTAACCAGTTCATCTTTCTACATTTGATATTGATCTCTATGAAATGGTTATGATTTGGGAGTTGATCATTATTTGCCACGGTTTGGCTTATACGTAAAATTCACGTATGCAGATTTTGCTTCATTGAGTTTGGTTTTCCACTGTTGAGTCCATTTGTTTACTTCATCAAGATTCACGTTCAGCAGATGGCAAATCCCTTGTGTACATTAGGTATAGCCAGGGCCGGATTCAAAAGATACAGGCTCCTAGGCTCCACCTGTGGTGCGGGCCCTGGGCTCGTGTTTTGGGGGTAGGTCCCTAAATTTGAAAAATGGTGATTTTTAAGGGAATTACGGTACGCTAAATATTCTGTATTGTCTGACCTGAAAATATTAACGCTTCGTCAGTTATGACATAATGTTAGTACCCATATGTTAACGACAATAAATCATGACCAGTGACATTATTTTGTAATTTTCATTGTGTTGTGGGCCCTGTCGCATATGCTTGAATCCGGCCCTAGGTATAGCACAGGTCTAAGTACACTACCCTGTGGGACTCCTGCTCAAAAATTCTCGAGCCCAGAATACTCCTCTTCATACCTTACTCTGAAGTGTCTGCTACTGTTGTCGGATTAAACTATTTCAAAGCATCTAGTAGGCAAATCATATTGCAGTTTGCAGATTTGGTTTTATGATGTCGAGTTTTTTGTTCTGAGATACTTCTCATGGCTATGGACGACAGGAAGTACCTATTTTTCTCCCCTTCTTATTGACCAGATTCCAGTTCTTACTATCAAGTTTCCAGAAACATCGTTGGGCAGTTCTGAGTCCACATCCCGAATTTCAACATTTATTATCAACATTTATTATGACCTCGTATGATTCAAAATTCGTATCCAGTGAAGGAATCGAGGTGGGCCATCGACCTCAGCCTGGTATTTATTTCCAGTCAACGTATATCTTCATGTGAAATTCCCTCGATGGGTAATTCGATCTTGACGGCAGCGTGATGGACGTAACTATTTGTAAAAGGAGGCGAGCTACAATTTCAGTATTTTTTTAAACCCCAATTGACGTCTTGTTGAACCAGTCGGTTCCCGACATCCGCCCCAATCGATGTCCGATCCCTTGATCAAATAACTGGATGTCCTCAATTGATCTCAACAGCAAAGAGAGCTGAGAGAACTCGAGTGCAGGAGTACAACAGCAGTCCGTTAAAAGGTAAATGTTGAGATAATACGAAAGACTTGTTTTCCCTTCTTGTGATAATATGTTTCCAAACCGAACAATCATTCTATAGCTGAGCTTACAATAGCATTATTTATAGACTATTGAGACGTTCTAGAATTATCGGAGGTTCTGAGGGAAAAAGGCCGTCCAAATAACATTATCAAGATAGCGGTCTAATAACAAACCCCTGGAATATAAACATTTACACTTTAGTACGATAAATTACGTTCACATGGTTGTGCCGCCATCACGCTATCAAATATAACAACTCTTGTACGTATTGTGCACTAGCGATTTTCTCGAGAAAAAAAAGAAGAAAATATCACAGGTGCTAATGACACTACTATTCAGGCTGTTGGTAATCACAACCACGAAACAATTTCAAAATCCACCAATTTTCCGCCAGCAAAACACGGAATATTTTTCGATGATTTCAACTTCCTTTAATTGGAATCAGCGGGTATTACGTACGAATCAAACCTCTAAACCCCATCAGCAATCAAAACTACATACATTGAGGACTAAAAATGACTTGCATACAACGCCTTAATTAACGTGGTTTTGCCACAAAAGACGTCGATAAAAGTGTTTAACTCTTATCCTGGCAAGGTGCACTACAGTATAATTTCGGTTTAGTTGGAATTAAAAAGTCCTTAGAGATGTTTTTAAGATCCAAGCAGAGCGAGTATTGTTCTTTAGGAAATGACCAAGAAAAGGTGTGTAAGTGTACATAGTGGCTGGCATCAGGGAACTTGAAAGACATTGGAAAAGTGCACCACAGTACACTTTGCCAGGTTCCTGGTATAAGTGCAGGGGGTAATTTGGTTCTTGTTGCCGGCTTTCCAACAAAGCTAAATACCGGCATTCAGTATGAAAAAATGCCCAAAAATACTCAGGTATTTTTGACATTCTTCTGGAGAAAGAGGAGTGTATCCAATGAAGCGGAGGAGGAGGAGTGTTCCCTTGGCATTATCCTAAGTCTCAAAAATTTAGCAATGGCTATTTGAGCTATATAATAGAATATCATGTTCATGAGTTCAGTTCTTATTGAGCAACATCTACCAACTGTTTTAATTTTTCATTTATTTATTTTCTTCTTTTTCTTCCAGATGACAGAATTCGTTCGTTTGTCCAACTCAACCTAACGTTTCTAAACATGGCGTAGGACCACCCTGCATTGATTATAATCATCATTATAATCATAAATAATGATTTGGTTTCAGACAGACATGTAGATTATGGAATTCGTTCATTTGTCCAGGCATTGTTCCGTTTCTGGCATGAATTCAGACTGTCCCGATTTGGTGGATCTGAAGAACCAAATCAATCAATTATAATTCATTAAAAAAGTATTTAAAGAAATGTGCGTAGTTGATTAAGGTGGTGTCTGATATCCGAGAAAAGGAGTTTGGACGTTTACTTGGTTCCTCGTCATCGTATGATGAAACGTTGTCGATGTTTTAAAAGTTTGGTACACTTCAATGCCCATTTATAACAAGAAATTCGAGCGTTACATAAGCTCTACATAACACTATGTATTTCCAGATTCCTCGAACCATTTTAACGTTAGTGTACGAATCAATTTTTATAACGACCCTTAAATCCACGGAAACCATCCCATTGCAACTGAAATGAAAGTTGATCGCGCTCAGCGGTTCCTCTCAGGTTTCAATTTATCAAGTGAAAACTCATTTTAGTACTTCTAAGGTACTCGCAGTGGAACGCGGGTAGAACTTTGAGAAAGTGCCCCACTAATTCTAACCGCGATTCAATTAGAATTACCCTCCAGGCTAGATTGGTCTAATCAAGGAAGAACTTTCCGTCTTCCTGGCGACTTCAATTTAGTTAAATGAGAGAACTTTTGTTTTCCAAGTTTATTTTTTTCTTCACCTAACTTCCTCATCTTTTGTCTCCAAGAGGTTTTCAACTTCTTTTTATCAACCCATCTCTCAATATAGGAAACTCTGATATCTATCCAATGAAGTTTCAGAGTGAACCTATTCGATCATGGGCGTTTCTAACTTAACTTAACTACTATTAACTTTAAATCCACAAATCCATCCCATAGAATTCTATCTGGTGCTTCCAGCGTCTCCATAAAGGGAATACCCTCCAGCACAATGGTTCATCCATCAATTGTATTGACACCAGTTAAGAGTAAATGATTCTCATTTTCTCTCCCTGTATTGTTGTTCTGTGATAGTACCTGATTAATGATTCATCAGGTACTACATTTAGCTACGTAATCATGTGTGGATAAAATGATTTTGATTTTAAACTGAGTTGATTACATTTACTTTTACTTGAATGTGCTACGGAATGAAGGTAATTTCGAATGTTTGTTGGTAGGTACTTCTTTTATAGAAAAATTATTGCTGACGTAGTATTAAAAACCCCAGAATCATATCGGTACATTTTATTTGTAATTAATTAATCATCTCTATCATTCAGGTTCTGCACAAAGGAACCCAGTCGATTCCAACAGCCGGATTTTAAGATAAAACCGGGTTGTAGCGCTCTTTGGAAAATCATCAAGATTACTTTGGATTCGTAATGTTCGTGGAACTGCGGTGGGAGTGGCGGAACAGGAGTGGAGTCGTGAAGGCCTCGTTTACCACCCCCTCTACAACTACCAACATCCGCCCTCTTTCCCACCCACTTCCACATTCACAATCACCCACAATTTAAATTTAAGCAGTTGCGGCGGTGGGTTGAGAGGGGGGGGGGGAGAGAGAGCGTAATGATTAAGAGACAACTCTCGCCTCCCTCTCATCAATCACCCACATCCGCCCTCTTTCCCACCCACTTCCACATTCACAATCACCCACAATTTAAATTTAAGCAGTTGTGGCGGTGGGTGGAGAGGGGGGGAGAGAGAGCGTAATGATTAAGAGACAACTCTCGCCTCCCTCTCATCAATCACCCACATCCGCCCTCTTTCCCACCCACTTCCACATTCACAATCACCCACAATTTAAATTTAAGCAGTTGTGGCGGTGGGTGGAGAGGGGGGGAGAGAGAGCGTAATGATTAAGAGACAACTCTCGCCTCCCTCTCATCAATCACCAACATCCGCCCTCTTTCCCACCCACTTCCTCATTCACATTCACCCACAATTTAAATTTAAGCAGTTGCGGCGTGGGTGGATGGTTGTCTCCAGTGCACTGTCGTCACCCTTCTCCATCGTCCCTCTCCACTCCTCGCTACTCTCATTATCACCCACTCACAATTCCAATTAATGTGGGATAAGTCACCTCATGATGGACAGACGTTAATAATACACATTATCCCCCCCAATAGATTCAATTTAGATTTATTTATCCATTGATAAATAATATTCAATAATAATTTGATCTATAGACTAGGTAATAATTTTCATTAACATTATTCACTAGTGGCTCGTGACAAGCTCACAAGGAGGTCCTCGACGATCTCTTTGACAGTATTGCGTCGAAATAATTATTTCACTCATCATTTATTTAAATAATTTATAGACTGAGCTAGTCACGCCTATTTTAACAATTTGTTGGCCTATTCTCCAATTCCGAATATTGTATGCAGATCAGTGTGATCTACACAGATCACTGATCTGTACGAAGAAGATGATGAACCGTGGTGTCAAGAATTCGCAGAGTTTTTGAGTTCAGACGAAGTTTCCTGCGTTGGGCTGTCTCTGCAGAATTTTGGCACTACGACCATTTTGGTTTATTATCTTCGATAATGAACCATTGGAATCGCCCAAAGAAAAAAAAATTTTTACCCCCCCTCAAAATTTGTTGGTTTACGTTTCAAGATACGTAGATTCAGAAAATCGAATAAAAAAAAATCCGTCCGTCCGCCGTACGCCGTCCGCCGTCCGCCGTACGCCGTCCGCCGTCCGCGCCACTTTGCCCAGTTAGCGTTGAGTTAAAATTACGAAATTTTTTTATGGGTTTCGACCAACCCCACAATGGTCCTCGAAACTTTTCATAACCCTAGGTCAAGGGGAAGGGGTTCAAAACGAATTTTGAAATTTTAAAAATTTCATATCTCGAAAAATTCATATAGAACGGTATGTTTTTTATTTCATATTTAGATAGAGTTTGTTCCGTAGAATTTTTTAAGACCATCCGCAGCTTCGTACGACCAGCCGTTCGTTCACAATGAGGGCTCAAAGATTGTGCCTCACAACACGATCGTGTATCAAAATGTTGAAATACAGGTCCATTTTCATACTAACAAGCTCTTTGGAACATCATATGGCTTAAGTGATGTCGAGTTTGTTGTTCTGAGGTGCGTTTCGTGCTACGGAAATGAAGGTAATTTCGAATGTTTGTTGGTAGGTACTTCTTTTATAGAAAAATTATTACCGACGTAGTATTAAAAACCCCAGAATTATATCGTATTAATTAATCATAATTAATAATAATTATTATTATTAATAAATACGAATTATTAATACCTAACAATAAATTATAATAATTTTCAGTAGGTACTTGATAAAATTGTTAATAATTAGTGATAATTGATAATAATAATTAATCTAACATTTAGGATCTAGACATTTAGACCTAGTGATCTAGACAGAAGGGTGATCTGTACAAAGAAGATAATGAACCGTTGTGTCAAGAATTTGCAGAGTTTTTGGTTTAAAATTCATATCTTAGCATTGGAATCAGCGAATTTCAAACTTCAAAACGTATCTGATACAAAATAAATTTTCTACAATTTTGTCCTCATGACATTTTTAAATCAGAGCGGTTATTTTCATCCTACAGGTGTTAGACGTTGAGGCTTGTCAACTTTTTAGCTCAAAGGGAAATTGAGGGTTCAAAATCCCCAATTTTTGAAGGGCGATTGCGGCTGAGCTGATTTCAATTTTCGAATATACCATTCGACGCGCAATTGAATGCTCTTAAAAAAATAGATGTGACATTTTCTGTAGGATGCGTAATTTTTGAGTTACAGGAGAAAAACTGAAAAAGTGCGAACATTTCGCTGTTTTTAGGCTTTCAAATCTAAATCTGTCTGCCTTGCAAAAATTACTCGAGAGCTGGAAATCGTTGTAATACCTCTTGGGGTCCTGAAACATTTGTGGGGAGTGCTTCTGGTTTAAAAGCCTAAAAACCGCGATATTTTCGCGCTTTTTTCAGTTTTCTGCGTATAAATCCGAAATTAATTATCCTCACCACCTTCACCGAATTACTTGAAATTTCGCACAGAACTTCGTTTCAACTTTAGCCAGTTCCTCTCAAAAAAATTCAAGTCACTAGGTCTGAATGGAGCGGAGTTATAGAACTTCAAAAACCCGGTTTTTCGTCCTTAACATTTTCTTCTTGTTGTTCAGTTAGCCTCTCCACCTTTGCCGATTGACTCGAAATTTTGCACAGAGCTTCGTTTCAACTTTAGCCGGTGCATTTTAAAATATTCAAGTCGCTAGGTTTAATGGGGGGTTTAATCCATGTATTATAGATGTGTAGTAATAAAAACGCCTTGCCGTCGCGCCAAAGGAAAATTTCGAAACGGCTACGGTGCTTTTGATGTAGTTAGGACATCTCGCTAGTTGGAAGGAAAAGGGCGGGCAGGGAAAGGGGATTTCATAATATTTCTGGCTGCTGTAGAATGATATTGCCGACAGCTCTCATCTATCAAAATTGAAATAATCGGTGTGTGCAGAAATCATCTGACAATTCTTAAATCTCGAATTGTGACGGTTTTTATACTTTCCGGTTAATTTTATAAAGCAATTAGTAGCCTCCAGCAGATGAGAAGAAAATCTAGTTGATTCTAGAGGCTTTACGATGGTAGTAACGACAAATGCACGTTCCTCATGGAGTCAAGCGCTTTGAGTGCTGTGAGAGTCTACAGAATTTTGTCGTGATGTAACTCATTCATGGAGGTTGCTTCAAAGGCGATTTCTCCTCCTACTAAAGATGTAAAGGTGTAAAAATCATCGATATTTTCCAATATTGGTTTTAAACAGGAATGCATTGTTAACTCTCAACTGTGCTCTCAACAGGTGAGGGATGAACCTGATGAACATGGACGCGGAGAACCGTGTCGTGCTGAACGTCGGAGGGATTCGGCACGAGACGTACAAAGCGACGCTCAAGAAGATCCCGGCCACCCGCTTGTCCAGACTCACAGAGGCCCTTGCCAATTACGATCCCATCCTCAATGAGTACTTCTTCGACAGGCACCCTGGCGTCTTTGCTCAAGTGCTCAATTACTACAGGTGATATTCTCTATGATCTATTCTCATTATACACCTTTTCAGAGTCAAATAGATAGAGACATTTTTATTTGTATAAAGACGTAAGGGCGTTATAAGGTTGGCAAGCGGACAAAAGAAATGATATAAAAGTAAATAGGGTCTTGAAGCGTAAATTAAATGAAACCCTGATCATGTCGAAGAATATTCACTAAGGTCACTCACAGAGATAGACATGAAATGTTCTCAGCAGTGCTCAATAAACCGAACCCTCACTCACGGCAAACATCCTCAGGACCTGTTCAGAGTCAAATCCCAGTTTCTCCGAATCAAACTATCGGTTTTCCGAATAGAATCCAAATTCTCCGAGTCAAATTCAAGTTTTGGTTTATGTTCGTTAATGAACCATTGGAATCGACCAAGGAAGAAAAAATTAACCAACCCTCAAAATATGATGGTTTACGATTCAAGATCTTCCGCCCGCCGTATACGGCGCCACTTCGCCCAGTTTAAGTCATCCAAAAATTATGAAATTTGGCTTATAAGCCAAATTGCATAATTTTTGGATGTCAAGGATCAAGGTATAGTTTTTAGTTCATATTTAGATAGAGTTCAATTTTTAGAATTTATCAAGACCATCCGGTATTACAAAGGATTTCAATATGACTACTATCATAATTATCTCAAGCAGAATTACCTGCAATGTCTATGAACACCAGACAATATTTGACAGTAGTGCAGTATGAGGATAATTAATATGAAAACCACTGAAGTTGAATGGGCCGGTCGTGTATGTGCTGAGTAATTTCCGTAGTCATCTACGAGTAAGTTTGTTTCTGGCTCTCTAAAACCGCTGCAACTCAGTTGAACTCAGTTCCCGCTGGGTGAAAGTTTATACTAAGAACGTTACTGTGTGATGATAATGCTCATTGACCTTCCAATCAATGACTCGTAGCCTACTCAAGTTCTCAAGCTCAATTTGCACCCTCCTCCATTTGATTTGGCGCTGTTGAAACGGAAAACAGTGACGGTATCATACGCAGTCCTAGGGAGCGTACTTGCGTATAATAAGTTAATGTTCCGTACAAGTTGAACCAACAGAGAGTTGTTGTTCCATAACACTGAGAGTTACACTGAGAAATGCTTGTTAACTTTGAGAGCAATAATAATATACGAAAGAAGTCCGCTCCCGTTATTGAGTAAGCTGAGATTATGAGTAGGAAAATACAATAGGCCTTGGTCAAAGAAGATACATTGCCTGGGTCAGTGGATGGGTTTCATTGTTCTCGGGTTTATACTTCGTATTCTCGTATGAAAATTACGCAGATTCACAATGAGTTCAGGTTCTAGGGCTATGTCTTGTACGTACTGCTATACGTAAAAACATGGAAGCTCGACATTTTTATGTGTACTGGCCTACAAAGGCAGCCCCGACTTGTTTGTGATTTGACATGTGAGAACCAAACCAAATTTGTTTCATGTGGATTGTTTCAGAACGGGGAAGCTGCATTATCCAACGGATGTGTGTGGTCCTCTGTTCGAAGAAGAACTTGAGTTTTGGGGCTTAGACGCCAACCAAGTGGAGCCTTGTTGCTGGATGACATACACACAGGTATTACATTTCACTATTTTCAATTTCACCGCCGGAATCCTAATCAATTTGCCGACAAATTGGCGCGGGTGAAGCTTCCAAGGGTCACCATCCCAACAGGATATCTAATACTAATGGACATTCAGAGAAATAATTTCTAGCTCCTTGGATTAGGCCCTTGCTGAGAAAATAATAGAAATCTTGAAAACAGCCGCTAATGAACCCCAAAATCAGCCCGGATCTGTCCACAGAATAACACTGCTCTACTCAGTATCCGCACTCATTCTGAAGACAAATTCACAGAGGCAGGAGATCCCATTTAATTACGAATTTTGAGGCCATTTCATCATATTTCGCTAAAATCAATTCGATTTGTCAAGCTTTAAAAAATCGTAACATCGCTAATTACAAGTTTTGAGAGTTCCGGTTGGTCGGAGAGTGTAAAACTTCGAATGGTTGCCCTCGATATTTTTTTGGCAGGTTCGTTGGAGTCAACAAACATGAAAATTTAAGTCAAAAATAGGCAAAAAAAGTATATTTTTACAGTTTTTCAGTAGGTTTTTGGGGGATTTGTAGGGTTTGGATCAATGTGAAGAAAAAAATTGGGGTCATATTTGAATTTAGCATGAAAGTTCCTACAAATTATAAGTTCCTCATTATAATTATTTTGGACGAAGTTCGTGATGACCAGGAAAATACACCGTAAAGTTGTAGTAAAAAAGCATAAAAACGTCGAAAAATCGAAACAAAATCGCCCAATCGAAAAAAACGGACAACGGATTCGAATGCAGCACCCTCGAAAGCCCCCATCCATGATAAAATGAGGCCGGCAACTTGCAGGTCACTTTTGGTTTATTATCTTCGATAATGAACCATTGGAATCGCCCAAAGAAAAAATTTTTTTAACCCCCCCTCAAAATTTGTTGGTTTACGTTTCAAGATACGTAGATTCGGAAAATCGAATAAAAAAAATCCGTCCGTCCGCCGTACGCCGTACGCCGTCCGCCGTCCGCCGTCCGCCGTCCGCGCCACTTTGCCCAGTTAGCGTTGAGTTAAAATTACGAAATTTTTTTTATGGGTTTAGACGAACCCCACAATGGTCCTCGAAACTTTTCATAACCCTAGGTCAAGGGGAAGGGGTTCAAAACGAATTTTGAAAATTTGAAAATCTCATATCTCGAAAAATTCATATAGAACGGTATGTTTTTTATTTCATATTTAGATAGAATTTTTTAAGACCATCCGCAGCTTTGTACGACCAGCCGTTCGTTCACAATGAGGGCTCAAAGATTGTGCCTCACAACACGATCGTGTATCAAACTGATGAAATACAGGTCCATTTTCATACTAACAAGCTCTTTGGAACATCATATGGCTTAAGTGATGTCGAGTTTGTTGTTCTGAGGTGCGTTTCGTGCTACGGAAATGAAGGTAATTTCGAATGTTTGTTGGTAGGTACTTCTTTTATAGAAAAATTATTACCGACGTAGTATTAAAAACCCCAGAATTATATCGTATTAATTAATCATAATTAATAATAATTATTATTAATAATAAATACGAATTATTAATACCTAACAATAAATTATAATAATTTTCACTAGGTACTTGATAAAATTGTTAATAATTAGTGATAATTGATAATAATAATTAATCTAACATTTAGGATCTAGACATTTAGACCTAGTGATCTAGACAGAAGGGTGATCTGTACAAAGAAGATAATGAACCGTTGTGTCAAGAATTTTTGTAGAGCACTGTTATGAGAATAGTGAACCTCTTTCAACGTGTTTCTTTCAAGTTTGTAGATACCTACAGTGGCTTTTCCTCACAAGGTCTGTTAGAAAGAAGAGATGAAGGAAATCTATCGAAGCTGGGAAGACGATTTTAACTCCTTATCAACGATCGAGTACGTACTGCTTCATCTGCATTATTGACCTTTGACTACCCGCTCTGATGCTGTAGCTATCAGGAAAAAATTAACCAATTCTACGTCCTCAGGCTGTTTGAAATGATTCGCGAAACCTGCATTTATTTGGACAACATGAATTTAACGGTATATATACCGATATATCGCCAGCATTTCTTTATATTTCTGATTTCGCTGATAATTTGATGATAATTAATCTGATATACTTTGACGTAGAAGATCATGGTGTGTATAATTATTGCCTCATACGTAATATTCTAACCGACACGTCCTTTTTCCCGAGCCTACATCGCAACGGGGCGTAGAAACTGCTGCTTTGGAGACTTGGTGCCATCAATCCGAATTTCCCACAAATCACCGGTCTTGAACGATTCCTCGCCAGCGCCTCGCGCTCTAATTTCCGATTCGTCACCGCAGACCTCCCCAGCATAGGTACTCTCGTGTGATGGCGTCCTGAACCTGGTCGGTTGCTTCCAAAACCCACTTTGCAAATATAAGATCATCATTGTCATAACTTACCCTCTCATTTCTTTTCTTATCCGTATTTGTTGACTGTTTTATATGAATAGAACCATTAGGTATGAAATCTTTTTGGACTTATCCAACAAAGTAATTGGGACTCTTTTTCCAGTTCAGAGGGTAAGTTTAACTTCTTCGTATCGTTGCATCCTGACATTTAATATAGTAATAGAACGGTGTATCTAGGATATAATAATTGCCGTACCGGTAGTCTATCAGGAACACGAGCGAGCTGCTGTAGGGAAAAGGTGAGCCACTACCATGGAATCTGCTCAGAAAACAAAGTGTAGTCTGCTTCAGGAGACATGACTTTCAGGCCAAGCACCTGTGCAGAAACGAGTGTGCAAAAGTACAGTATGTCCGCTAGAGGAGATGGCTCTACTCGTGTCCTTTGCTGCAGGACATCAGAGGTAGTTTGAGGGAAGACGACAACATTTGGTGTGAAATGTGTCACTTCAAGTACGAACGATTGTACCAGCGTACCTTCGAAGTGGAACCAATGCTGTTCAGCTGGTGATTGTTATCAATTGATGTTCACGATGCAATTTTATCCGGAATTACGAGTTGAAAAGGGTATGTAATTTTTCTGTTCCTGTCCAGAAACTCATTTTGACAAATGTTTTGAGTTGGAACTTGCCTTCCAAGATGTTATTCAATCTGAAAGTTGGTGGTGTGTGGAGTGTCGTGAATAGGTATTGTAAATATTCCCATTTGAACTCTTTATCTGGCCTGAACTAATAGTAATATTTTGGGCCGATGGGCAGCAGTTATTCTGACTTAGAAACCCCACACCATGTGGCAGAATTGCACGCTATGCTAGGAATTACAAATGAGATGGCTGAGGATTCTGACGCGGAATTTGGTGAAGGAGCGGAAGAGGAGTTTGAAGAAACTCTACCAACCCCAAGATCATCAAAATTTTCATTTCAGCGTAATAGTTTTGGTGAACAGTTTGGGAGTTTCGCCCACCAAGAAGGTAACGCTAGAGAACTATAAGTAGATAAAGCTGTGGCAATGCAGGATGTTGTGGTGCCTGACGTTGCCTCTGACGCAATGGAATGAATCGAGGAATGTGATTCATATCTGGATGAATTTCGAAGTGACGATTGGAACTCACAGCAATCCCAGTAAATTTATCAATTTTACTTGCACTTAGCCGAAATGTGTGATCAAGAACACCTTGCACATAGATCCAGCCCTCTGAAAATAATCTCGAACATTGTCGACGATGACCAAGTTTCGCATATTGTTGACAAATCCAACAAATATGCTTCTAATCAGTGCCACACCTACCATGACATGACAAACCATGGAGGACTGTATCCGTGGAGAATTCGGTTGGTTTCGACGATAATGGTCATATTACAGCAAAATTGAAAAAGAAGAAGACGCGCTTATTGCGCTTATATAATTATTATTATTTTCACGGGCAAGCCCAATTACATTCGTAGTGTAATCATATGACATTCATACGAGATCCTAAAGAAGAAAATGAAATGAATAGAAGAGAAAATTAATTAAAAAAACTTCTACCGCAATCAAACCAAGAAAAACGCTGCGCCCTAAATTCCCCCACCCCAAACCCTTTCCAGTCATCCAAATTGACTTAATTACATCCTATTGGTTCTATATAAAACAAAAATTAGAAGAAAAAATCTTTAATTTGCTTAAAAAACATATATTCTATTATAAACGAACCGGCGATGATGAGGACGTCCAGGAGCTGTCTATAAAATTTATAGCTTCATAGGTGGGAATACTTTTAATGATTCCCACCAATGAATATGTCCCTAATAATTTGAGCACATTTGAGTGGAATCGGATGACGATGTAGGATCTATCAGTCCAACCTGTGGAATTAACCGTAGATACGATTGCTACAACCTCTATTTAATTCATGGAATTGATTGAATTTATCGCTATTATTTGAGGAGAACCGTACGGCGGGAATAGTGAACATTCCATTGAATTGGTCGAATTGAAATAGAGCTATGTGCATAACAAGCATACTTACCCATGCCACTGCCAAATACTTAACAGCTCACCGGAAGCCAACTCTGTGTGTGTGTGACTACAAATTTGCGGTATCTATCAACAAACTGACTTGCTGACACTGTACCACATAACAAATCCATCTACTTGTTCCAACTAGTAGCGGATTCAGGGCGGTGGGGGCATGGGATGAAGCCCAGCCTTATTGCTCTATGGCCGCTTACTTTTCGGCAGGACACCTCCCAAATTTCGAGGGGCTACTCAATAGGTCCATATTAAGGCTGAGTTCAAACACAGACGTCTTTGGCGCGCCGAAAGTGTTTATCAAAAAATTCAAAGAGCAAAATGGCTCCAAAACATTGATTTGGCCAAGTACGACGCCAAGAAGCGTATACCTTGACCTGAATAAGTGAAATATAAACCACAATGAATAAAACTGCGCTGAAACCGTAATAAAATAAGTTCCATGAAATGAGTCGTGAAGGTGGCGTTAAATTTGAAATGAAAACTCACTATTGAGAAATTCAATCTCACTGGAGGTGGAATTGGTAAATAATACTCGTTTTGTACATGTGAACAAATCTAGTGCATATTCTGAGAAAATACAGAACATGTTCGGTTGATCTTATTTCAACAGTACATCAGGAGGAAAATTATAGATTAAGAGTGAGAATATTGTAATGAAACAACAGCAAAATGCTCTTCAAGAGCGAATTCCTGGATTCTGGGACACAAGAAGAATTATAAATTAATAATTTACGAGGGGAGGAGGTGATAAAAATGGGAGCAGTGTGATTTCCCGAGTTGCCATACTGAGATGTTGTTGAAATGAAAGTTGTAATGAGAGCCCGCATTACTTCTGTTGGCCCACGGGTTCGCGTCGGGCAGTTGTAATCCGAGAGGATTAAAACCGCTACCTAAACCGGGATTATCTCGTCTCCGGAAAACTCGGAGAGGGCGTAGGAGCGTTCGGGAGGAAGACATTTTTAAGTCCGCGTTTTAATTTCATTTGTCTGATGGACCCACGCCCTGCGTTTGCCAGGTGTCTGCGCCCTAGTTGGAATTCAAATTGGTGCACGTGTCGTTAAGGTTTTAGAGGTTTTGTAGTTAACGAGCTTTCTTAAAGATGAAATTCAGTTTGAGGCTTTACATGGCACTTGAAAGAAGAAGGAAATCACTCTCTCCAAAACTTAAAATCAAACTATCGTACTGCTACAGTTTCTATGTTCATTGGCTTGAATTAACATTAGACCAGGCATAGAAAAAGAGGTGTGTAATTTTTCAGGTGTTCTAACCTTAAAAACGCTTTTGGATTTGTGGACTGTTACACTGCTCAGAAGTTCCGCCTGCTCTATTTTTGCGTACAGGGCTGTGTGACAGGATTCAGCCTGTCACTTGCCGGGACTGTTACCCGAATCCCCTTCCTCTTGATTGTGGATCAGGGTGATCTGATTGGACCACTCCTTTATGCAGTCTTTACTAATGAACCCCATCACATCTCCAGGTACCTACATGGAAAGATCAATGTTTTTTATTGACTTTATTTTTTTATTTATTTTTTTTTATAAAACTGTCACTATCTTGAAAATCGAGAATCATGATCCATAAGGACCCCCCCTCCCACTGCATTCAGCCATTCCCGTATATTTTCTCCATGGTGGATCCATTTGACATTTTAATCTTTGGCTCAATAAATGTTTAATAATTATTAATATTGATGCCAATAACCAATTACATAAGCCTTCAGTTCTCATTGAGTTGATGTGTTCACGTGGTTCGGTCATAATGAAGTGGTTTTAAGCGTGCACTTGTATTGTGTTAATATTCTCACAACATTTAAGTTTATCACACTCGGCCATAAATTACATCATGACAACCAAAACCCCTTCATCCATAGGTAAGAGGATGCGGATAGAAAGGAGCGCTCCAATATTCCCTACAATATTCGACGTCTGGAGCGAAAGTAAAGTAGTGGTACGAAGTGTGCTTTTCAAATCAAAATGTTGATTTTTTTTTTTTTTTTTTTTTTTTTTTTTTTTTATAAATATATAACTTTATTATTTTTACAATATTACAGTTTTTATAGTTTTGTATATAGTAGACTTAACCTAATTGACTGGGTACATGTTTTAAGGTACAGCCCAATGACTGCCCTTATCCAGAGAACGTTTTAAACGTTAAATTATTGTGTATTGCACTTTGACTTTATAATAAATTGTCTTGGGGTAACTTTCGTTTCAAGCGGCGGTTTGTTGGATGTGGAGGCAGATTGGTTGAAATAGCTTCTATCAGTGGGTTGCTATGTTGTAACATGCTGGTATGGATTTTTGCGTATCGCTCTCTGATCAAAGTTGCCACCATAGGGATGTCGAGGTCTTGATGGATCGTACTGTTCCTGACGTACCATTCTGCTCCTGTTATGAGACGGAGTACACGATTTTGCGTAACTTGGAGCTTATTAATGTGGGTTTTTGCAGCTGATCCCCATACTTCGCAAGCGTAAAGCCATATCGGTCTAATTAGTGTGAGGTATAGAAGTCTTTTTGTGACTAGTGGGAGTCCTGACCGTTTATCCATCAAGTGCTTCAGTTGCCTGATTCTGCCCCGTAAAATGTTGATACATCAAAAAAATGAGTAACGGCCATTTATGCAAATAAGTGAAGTACAGTTTTTTTCTAACTGGGCGATCCAACGGAAAAAAACTCGGTCTAAGCGAACGAGTTCGAAAATTAGTTTTCTTCTGTCCCTATAACGTAATACAACGTTATACAACGTAATATTAGAACTGCGGGGAGAGACTAAGAAAACCCTTATTTTTGAAATATAAGGGAGTCGGTCTTGATGAGTTTCCTCGTCCATATTACAGGATCGTGCTGCAAGATGATAAATGTACTCCTGCGTGAACAAACATACTCGTATGTATGAGCTGAACACACCGAGTAAGTTTCGTTCTTCACTTACATAGGGAAGATATCTTCGGTGTCAGTTTGTTACAACTACTTCGATTCCTTTTCGGAACAATTCTGACACTATTGTGAAATCTAGTGGTCCACTAAGTGTTTAGGAGATGTTAATATACAATTAAAATAAGGCACAGGCCTACTGTAGATGAGAGAAGAAGTGTATGACTCATGAATGCCAGAACAAGCGATAGTTAACGGTCTTCTTCAGTACGAGCGACTCGTAGAAGAGGTTCTTCTCTTAGGACGTCACGATAATATGTTTGTATGTTCGGAATCGAGGTAAAAACTTGTTTACAGTAGGAAAACTTATTTGTAAGTAGGAAGTACAGGTTAATTGAAAATATTTTGAATTGAATAATGAAAACGTAACGTTTGTAGAGTTGTGACGTGCTATTTAGATTCATCTAAATGTAATAATACATTTAGATGAATCTAAATATTTAAATGCAATAGTTTTGACCATCACTAATAATTAGTGATGGTCAAAACTATTGCACTATATCAAATGGTAAAAACCCCTTGGGAACAGGGTCGGGTTCTGGCGACCATATGAGCACAACTGAAGGAACAATAGACAAACATGATACGAGTAATTATACTACTAGGTTGAATGGGACATTCCCACCAGTTATCAACTCAAAATTCTGCAAACTCTTCAGTAACGGTTTATTATTTTCTGTGTAAATTAGTGTATTGTCCGCGATACCCTTGATAAATATGTGCATAACTAACCACATACACGCAAGAACAGTCAAATATCGCTGGACGGCCCTCGGCCCTATTGTTCCAAATGAAATACATCAATAACCGACGAAGTTTCCTCGTCTGCGCATCTGCGAATCACTGAAAATACGAGAATCATGCAGACCAGGCAAAGAGAAAACTGTTTTGATTCGGCTTTTGGATACAACAAACTTTGAAGATTGTATTCATCGTTCATTCCTGAAGTAGTGAGTGACACAAGAAACAGGTCTGTAACAGGCACTGAAAGTTTTGTAGTACTCATAGCGTTTCGGAGACAGCTATTCACAAAGAGAAAAGGAACTGGTTGGCTTCAATTTGTAACTTGCATGACCGCTACAACCGCTCGAAGGGCTGCTGTATCTACGCCGATGTAGTGGGAATAGTTTTGCTCGACCATTTATTGATCTTTCCGTAGGCACGCCTTGTTGTTAAACGGTGTTTTCAATACTATTGCATTCATATGAAATTTATCAGGGCGAGTGGATGGCTTGGAGGTGTATCAAGTCCAGGAGAGAGGAATCTGAGTAGAGGGAACGATTGATCGAGGTAACCCGTTCCAACAGAGAAAACTTTTGCCATCCAACAAACTTCTTGCATCCGTCAGCGGTGGCAGTTCTTCATATTATATGAGTTAACCCGAAATGCCCATCAGCGTAACGACATGGATTATTTATGGTCTTTCGACTACAGAAACTTTCCCCGAGACGAAAGAGAAATGAATATTTTGATAACATTGAGTACCCCATTCAATGTGAAGTAAACTGCATTTCGTCATTACACCCTTTTTGTATCCCCTACGTGCATACATTGCATAGCAGTATATTTCAGATTCAATAGCATGAAATATTTGACATTTAAAGGTCACGTTTGAGGCTACTAAAAACGAGCAGTTCAGCTATGTTTCTTCTCCCTTAAAGCGAAGCTTGTAAGTATTCTATTTGCATACATTTTGATTCGCTAGCTTGTCCTACGTTCTCATTTCAATAGAATGGGATCCGGAATTGAGCCAAAGTTCACGAATTATAATCAGTCACCCCTTGAAGAACTTCTGTTGTTTTCCTACTGAATGCAAACTTGCACTTGTGCATCTTACAAATGAACAGTGGGAATGTGTGCTAGCGAATTTTGAAAAGATGAGCGGTCACACTCCTATGAGGTGTATTTAGTGAATGAATATTCAGATGTACGGTCTCGTGTTTATATTCCTTTCTGAAGAGACTTGTCCCTTGAATTGATCTACAATTTAAATTGGGATCCGAAGTGTCGGCATTTTGTTGTTCACTTTCCCTAAGCCAACATTCGTATTCCGGTGTTGGGGATGAACTCTTAACTATTTCATTGTTTATTCACAAAAAGAACAACAAACGTTCGTCAACTTCACACTTTTCGAAGCCGTCCAAAGCGGTGGCCGATGCCAGTACTTGACGTTTGTATAAGTCATCACAGTCAATCGCCGCACATACAAAGGACTGCATTCAGCCCTCATCGGAGGAGATAACGCCGCTGTCCGAAGATGCTGCGGGCACAGCAGATCCACATCAAAGAAATCCCCTGTTTAACTTATCCGTTATTGCGCTCTCATCAGAGAAAAAATATTAGTTTTAGTAGTAAGATAAGCCCTCTAATATTCGAGCTCCTGTATAGAAAGCTCTGTAACCACAGCCCTATATCTTATTTATTTATTTTTTTAATAGGTAGGTTACCGATGGAACATGGAAGACATTCGGTTTCAGCCTGTTATGTTTAAGCCTTCACATAACATGCTGAAACCGAACGTCTGTTACGCTGACGCCATCCTCTCACCCGACACCAATTCCCGTGGTGGAAGAGACATGAAATTTCGCATGTAGCCTCATTAGGGCTTACATTTTGAGCAGCATTTTATTTTTCATCATTACAATATTAAAGATTAGTGATGATAGACAATTAAATTTTGAGTCCTACTTCTTGAATAAATGAACACATGCCTTTGAAAACCTTAAAACGCCGCGAATCAACATTTCGGGAAAGTTCACCGGATTGACCACATCATGCACGCACGTATCCAGCAGTCGACGTCTCGCAAGATCGAATCTCGGGCAGATAATACATTTTTGCTCTAGGTCGTCGTCCTGATCCTGACCAAATTCACACGCTGATAAGTTAGCAATTCCGTTCCGGTGCAAATACACACAACGATGCAGACAGTTGGGGGCTCGTTACATTCCTGTGACATGACCACATAGGCGTCGATTGAAGGTAACAGATGTATACATAACCTGTCTTTTCTGTCCTCGTGCTGATTATGGAGAGCTGTTTGGTTAATTTACATAATTTCTACATTTTAGATATGCAGAAATCCAAAACAGGTGATGAACCAACCAGTACTTCTAGACACCTATAGCAGAAAACCTTGATTCATATTGGAACAAAACGCCATCGCACTCGACCTATTTTCGACTTGAAAACGACGAAAAAGTTCGAGAAAAGTTGAGACTGACAAAGTTGGGATTATGGAAACGCATTGTGCGACAGGAGTGTTCTGCTCAAACTTATGTAGAAATAGGAAGTGAAATCGTCGAATAGGTCAGGCCCTGACAATCGTGAGTGATGTTGGGTGTTGAAAGTTGTATACGGTTGTTTTCGGAGTTTCGAGGTTGGAAAACAGTGGCGCTAGAGAAGAGCAAGTCGGAGGATGGGGGGGAACACGTAGGAAATGGGTTATCATCTCTATCCCCCAACATCCACGTGTTCGGTTCTCAACTCAGACGAATCTCTTGACTGCCCAAAGTTGAGGATTCAGTTCTCCTTCATCCTCACTTGAGCACTCTCTTCCCCCTCCGAACCCCCGTTTCCAACGAATTAACAGTCAACCCGAGTAAACACGATACAGTCAGAAACCCTGACCTCCCGCCCGTCTTGCCCGGACCAAGTTCCTAATTAGATAAATAGTTTGCCAGCTATCACATAGTTTCTGGCCAACAGGAACCTTCCTGGAACAAACCCAGCGCTGCCAAGTCAAGAACGCCAACCTGTACGGACCTGAACGACTCTTCACGATTATACCGCGCCGCCAATTTCAGAACGTTCAAAGTGGGCTTACATCTCCGGACCACTCGAGTGAGATTATCAGATTAGCTGCCTCGTTCAACGAAGTTTACTCCCCAAGACGGAAGCTGCGAGATTATAATCTAATTCTCTGTTAACCTAATTACTGAAAACAATCCGTTCCTGTAGCTATTCATTGGGCCTAGTCTGTATTCATCACGATATTTACCGACGTGCGTCGCGGGAGGTGTGGTGCTCAAGCCCGTACAAAACGTCTGTATCGGGGAAATGCGGATATTATACTCAACCGCCTCAGCGGAGAACAGCTGCCACATATTCCAACACTTGGTTCAGAATAAAGTAAGGAAGTAGAACTGAGGTAGGAGAATTAATATGACACTTTCACCCTGGAGGGTTGTGATTTCAAGGATACAAGAAGAAGAGGAGGTATTTATTGGCATTTAGAAGAGGGAAATATTGAGACAAATTAAATAAATACTTCAAAATATATCAAAGCGTAGGGACATGACGTTGTGTAAACTGACAGAGCCACTCGTATTTGCTAATAATAGTATATTATGGATAGCGTAGACCTAGATAATATTTATGTTAAAAACGTTGTAGAACAATTATATAGAGTCATTATATAGCCAATTCTATGGAGCTCGTAAAACCCTCACCAATGTTTGACAAGTTAAATTACTTGGATTAGTGGGCGCGTGCAGCACAGCGTTGCCTCCACGTTTGGCTTTGACTGTTGGAAGGGTGGAAAACGACGTCTAGCGCCGGGATCGTGTTACCAAATGCAGATACCCCATCCGATTGAAAAATCTCCACTATCGCTTTTCTAGTAAATATTAATGATACACCATTCAGTGCTGATACGCGCCCACCCAAACAATAATCAAATTACCCTTACAGTTGGTCTGTTAATACTTGAACCATTGACCCGACCGAATTCATCATCGAACTCATTCTCTCACTCCGGCAGTACGTCGACTCGATTTACAACCTGTTTTCAGTTCCAAGGAGAACAAAAACGGAATAAGATGCGGTGGGAGGAAGGCGAGCTTTTATCGAATAAGGACTCAACCTGTCAGCAAAGGGGCCGGTAATGAAGAGTTCTTGGAAACTCGCCAAAAACATATCCTCGGAATTTCTCGAGCTCTCAGCTGCCTCCAGGCTCTCTATTGAGGGGAGACATAATTGATACTCAACGGATGATTGCCAAATACGTTGAATGCTGCTTCTGGGTATAACATGATGGCTATAACTTGAATTGATTTTTTGTAACAAGATACAGAAAAGACTATCCGCCGTTCAGAATAAACTACGAATTATGGAATTCGGGATGCGGGTCGAGAATGAAATAATCCCAGGAACTATTTATAACCCTTAATCAATACGGAGAGCTGCAAAATAGGGGTTGAACTGTTGAAAATGCCGCAGCTCGGACGTGTCAAATGAAACAGAAATTTTGTGTACGAATTTGAGAACTTTTGAGGGCTCGGAGGTACAACTGAGAAAAGCTCATTGAAAACGCTTGCATACAAGTCTGCAACGCATTAGGACATTTCATATCTTTCCCCTCCCTCCTTCTTCCCTTCCATCTTCTAGCAATCTTTTCTTCCTCTGTGAATTACATTTTTTTCAATATAAAGAAAACAAAAATTAAACTCATATTTTTATTTATTATTTACATCCATACATATATCGTCGTGGGTAGTAAAAGAACGGTCTGTTATATGTTATATGTTCTACATGACAGTACATTAACCCTACTAACCATTGATTGCGTAGACAACAATCAACTATTTTCATATTTTGATGCTTGGGTAGCATTGATTACGTAGGTAACACTCAACTGTTTTCAAATTTGGATGTATGAGTGAATACTTCCATATACTTCAAGATTTCGGTGTTCCACAATGGCTACGAAAAAGATAACCAAAAAAAAAACTTTAAAACGAGATTTGGATGTCTCACACCCTCCTGGTTCCGCCGAAACTGCTGAACCGACTCCAAACACATAGCGTCCTAAGGAGGCTACCAGCCAAATTTCAGCTTCCTACGGTTGATAGGGAAGAAGTTAGCTTCAGGAGCCACTCTGCTGATCAAGACCCTGTACACCTTATTGTTCATGTCCTAAGGAGGCTACCAGCCAAATTTCAGCTTTCCACAGTTGATAGGAAAGAAGTTAGCTTCAGGAGCCACTCAGCTGATCAAAACCCTCTGCACCTTATTGTTCACGTCCTAAGGAGGCTACCAGCCAAATTTCAGTTTCCTACGGTTGATAGGGAAGAAGTTAGCTTCAGGAGCCACTCTGCTGATCAAGACCCTGTACACCTTATTGTTCATGTCCTAAGGAGGCTACCAGCCAAATTTCAGCTTTCCACAGTTGATAGGAAAGAAGTTAGCTTCAGGAGCCACTCAGCTGATCAAAACCCTCTGCACCTTATTGTTCACGTCCTAAGGAGGCTACCAGCCAAATTTCAGTTTCCTACGGTTGATAGGAAAGAAGTTAGCTTCATGAGCCACTCAGCTGATCAAGACCCTGTGCACCTTATTGTTCATGTCCTAAGGAGGCTATCAGCCAAATTTCAGCTTCCTACAGTTGATAGGAAAGAAGTTAGCTTCAAGAGCCACTCAGCTGATCAAAACCCTGTGCACCATATTGTTCACGTCCTAAGGAGGCTACCAGCCAAATTTCAGCTTCCTACGGTTGATAGGAAAGAAGTTAGCTTCAGGAGCCACTCAGCTGATCAAAACCCTGTGCACCTTATTGTTCACGTCCTAAGGAGGCTACCAGCCAAATCATAATAATCATATAGCCAAATTTCAGCTATAATCATATAGGTACCTACCTACCTCACTTCTACGAATCATAATAATCATTGAGCATATTTCGTTACGTAACGTAACGTGACATAACGAAAATTTGGTTGTGTGCCTTAGCAAAGACATGAAATGTCAAAAACCCGGCCCTTTGGGACTCGCAAGGCCTATTAAATGACTATGATGTGCTGATTACTCAGCTTCCGTTGAAGTACGAAGCTACAATATTATCTTGCTAATCTTCGATAAAATTATCCACCAACGGTTATAAGAAGTAGGTGATCCATCAACCAAGAGACAACAAGACATTCACACCCATTGTTTAGTACCCATTCTTAACACCGGATTACTGGATTAATTTCTCATAAATACAAAGAACAAGTGCGAAGTAAATGCGTGATAAATCGAGAGCTTTCCATTGAATGGTGAACGATTTTTCTACGAACACGAATTATGAAGATAAAGTTCCGTAGTAACGATCATTGCAAAATTTAGTGACACATCGCTGTCTCCCAAAAAACGTGACTCTTTTTGCGAGTCAGCTCAAGGCTAAAGCATGTTTCCTGCTAAAATTGTGGAACTTCAGGGCAATTTTGACATTCAGGAACGTCTGATATCGAGTTGTGAGGTACTTCTCGTGGTTAATTTTCATACCATGAACACACAAGGACATTGCAGGTAATGAGGAAGATCATGTACATTTACTATTATACTGTGCTGGTTTCGTAATGTTCTGTAATTTATTATTGTTTGACACACAAATACGTAATGATTGGACCATTTTCTGTCGTTTATAATGAGTACTTCTGTTGGTTAAAATTCCTCTGTTGCGGATGAAAAGTAATTCGAATTTTGAATTAATTTGAGCGAAGAATGACATAATGGCAGGGACCGTCGTAAACTCAAAACTTCGGGAAAGGAGCGTTCTCGAAATTGTCGGAGCTTCAATAACGTTGTCTCGATATCCGCCCTAATCCACTGAGGCCGCCACATCCTTTCTAAGCACGGGGAAACACCGAGTTTAATGCCGCTGCCGTGTTACCTCCAAACTTCCATCGATCGAGTTATTTTCTTTTTGCGCAAAGTTTATTTTGCCCGAAAGATCACTCTCGCCTGGCTTATGAAACTCTGAACACTTTGAATATTTTGAAGGGGATCAGCAGGGCGTCTCCAAAGAACTTGTTACTTGAATGGGATCGAATAATCCAAGTGTGAATTCAAGTGTCACAACAAAAGTTTCTGTAGAACTGGAATGGTAGAGTATAGAAGAAAAACCCGCAGTGACTTCCAAATGTTTTAAACATGATTTTGGGGAAACTTCCGCTGACTAATTCTTTCCGGGGCCATCTTAATCCAATCTAAAATGTCTCCATTTTGCTTCCAAATCTTCAGTGGTAGAGGAAGATCACCTTACATCGAAAGATATTGTGGCTGTGATAAAGGATGTAAGTTATCCCCTATGTAAGTGTAAGTGTTACGTAAGTGTACTCTCCCACTCAGCCTTTTAAGTTTAGTTATACACTGGAATACACTGAAGGGGATACAGTAATAGTTCAGAATATAGGAAGGGTGGTTGTAAATGGGTTGGGGTCTCTGCATAAAATCGTTGAGTCCATTAAGATGACTCGATAAATATGCTGACCAGATTATCAATGCGACAAATGCCACTTCTGTGGTAAAGGAGCCTATTGTTGTCCGATGCTCCCCCGATTATTAAATAAGTCGAACTAAACCACCGATGTAAAACTTTTATAACTACATTATCGCAAATAACTTAAAACACGGGAAAACTATGAACCTGCATCGAAAAAAGGGTCCCTAGACACGGACTGCTTGACGGATTTCGGAACTGTATGAACATTTTCTTTCCATTTTCATTGCTTTTGAAGTCATTTAGTCTCGTGAAACCGCTTCAGAATTGAAGCTTGGGCTTCTTAGGGTCTAATAATATGTTTGCATCAGGAGACCCTTCAAATTTATTATTCATTATATTGGCAGCATGTTACCCGACTGTTACCCAACAATAAACAGCCCCTAGGAGAAAATAAGTAGTACACCTCTTTCGTCTGAATGCAGGGTTCTATAATCAGAAGTCGTTCTACGGTCCACTACGGTTCCAAAACTTGCGGAAAATTCTGTTCAACGCATAATTGTCACTGTATTTGATTTGAGCGGTTTCATGATTTCAAAACTGTTTTCTCGTCTGGTCGTATTTTGACTCGCCTCCATGTAACGTAGACAAATATGAATCAAAACCCTGTCTTTGGGGCAATACTTATTTCACTACTCTCCTCCACCTGTCTGATGTATGAATAATGTATGAATATAGGGACAAAATTAATATGTCTCGTAGTATTTGATACATTTTCAGGAGTGTAAATCCCTCTGGAGGATTATAACGTCTAGAGGCAGTGCGACAATGCGGAACATTGTATAATATTGTGATTGTACACACGACGACCATGTGTACACCCGAGTCCTGTGTACATAGAACGATCGATTGAATATGTAAATCGGGAGTTTGAGACCAAAGTAGATACATACACACACAGTATTCAATCGTGTTAATTCTACCATCTCCACCGTTGACACTTCTATTAAGCTATTACTGCAAAATTGTCAACGGTCCAATACTATAACAACAATTCCTTTACTGAACGTAATTAACTTATTGTGTTATTACAAGATCGAGTGAGGTATGTGAATTTTCTTCCTCGCATAGTATTAGACTGTTATTGAGCAGCGTGGCATAACAGCATTTCGGGTGTACATAGTGCACTCAAACTACCCTCATCCGACACTTGTTTAGTTTTCTCTGTCGAAACCCCAATGGTGAATATTTGTTCTCCTTATTTCGTATACCTAGTTCTACCTAATATCTTTATATGTACATTTACTATCCATCCCCCACCATTCGGAGTTTCTTCTACAAAATTCATTTCAGTTTTTAATTTTTTTTTTTTTTTTTTTTTTTGCGTTTATTCAGATAATATAAGAACGAGTTAAAATTATAAATCAGGTAACTATCTAGCTATTTAGTTCACAAATTAACACTTTTTGCGGGGGGAGCCATTAACTTCTGCTGCACTTAAACTGCACGTCACTCATTGTCAGCACAGAAGGTTCAGGGGCTTGGTTCTCTTAAGGCGTTGAATTTGTTGAGAGTTATCAAGGTGAATTTCAAGCTTATTTCAAATGGATGGTTCTGATTCAAATAACTATATCACAGTTTTAGAACAGTGCGTAGTGACTTAGTTCAAGGAACTCCTCGACATTCGTCTACACGACGGTTCCGAATAGAGTAAACTGATACAATGACTTTCAATGGAGACAATCGAAAAATTCGAATGTCAAAATTTGGATTTAAATATAGTTCTCGGCACGTAGGGTCGGTCCTAATAGCCTCAACCAAATGAAACCTTCTCTCCGTGATCAATCTCATCAATGTAATTATCATCTTGCATGACTCCCACCATTCAAACTCTACTGTTTGTACTTACTTAACCCGGCGTTACTGACTGTGACAAATGTTTGTGGCGTGTTGCAGCATCGAGACACGCAAGAGACCTTGGCAGTGCTTGACAGGCTCGACCTGGACTCCGAAAAGCCCAGCGACGAGGAGATGGCGAGGAAATTCGGGTTCGAGGAAGACTATTTCAGGGGGACCGTCTCCTGGTGGCAGCGACTGAAACCTCAGCTGTGGTCACTCTTCGACGAACCCTACTCTTCCAATGCAGCTAAGGTAAATTAATTTTACCGATTATAACCACCCCGTTTCCAGTTTGTTTTGAAACGACGCGCATGCTTCGGTATAGCATGTCGGTATGCTATGATCCGTGGTTTACAAAATTTGTAGACTTAAATTATGTGGCTTAGCCATATTTGCATAACGATGACAGTGGAACTGTACGAACTGCATGTGGGCAGGACTATGTGGAGAACGTCTTTAATTCTCAATACTTGTTCGTCAAATCTAGCTGCTATTTGGTAGGGAGTAGATAAGATAAGATGTTGGGGAGTAAGTTCCGTCTGTTGCAGAAACGCCTTTATCTAGCAATGCGTCTTTCACGCGTCATATGTTACAAACGTGGCAGGAAGAATCGGTGTGTTAGGCACCTCTTCTAACCTGGGTTTTATCTCTTTCTATTTGTTCTATCTTGTTCATCTGTTCTATTAATTCGGCATATGGTTTGGTGGTACTATATAGTAGAATAAAAAGTAGAATCCCCATACCACCCCTAACGCCCAGGTTTAGATGCAAAACGGGTCAAAAACACTTTTTTTCAGGACGATAAATACAGTATTTAGATATGTTTCACTCAAATTTGAACCAGCTTGCAATGTACATCTTCGTGGACAATAAGAATCAAGACTTTCTACAGTAATGGCTGCTCCTTCCACTTGTGAATTTGAAAGTATATTTAACGGTAGCAATAAACAATTATTGGTGATGATGTGACGCGGTCCGTTGAAATTGAACATTCAAGTTTATCAATCCAACTCTCATTGTGATGTTTGCCTTGGAACGGTTTGTGGGAGCCGCCAAGGTGACTGGATCCGGTCGGACCCCAGATCCCCTTTAGAGGAACCTATCTCTGTTTCCACCCAAACGTACTTTCAGGTTTTTGCAATATCTCACAAACCGCACAACTTTATTTGCTGAAAAATTGATATAATACACTTGTTATACGTTGTAATGCGACATCCAGGTTTTATAAACTTCCATGCATTTTGCGATGAACAGTCACACTTTTTGCAAGCTCATCTTTTTTGACGCAAATGACGGCCGTTTCCCAAGACTGTACTAATGCTACAGATTTGAAATTTTTAAATCTGCTCCCCCTCTATCAAAGAATAGGATACAAAGGAACCCACTCTCAAAATTAACGAAATCGGATGAGTAGTTTCCGACATACCTAATGGGTCATTTGTGAAAGAGAATCTCTGGTAGAAGCAGAAGCATCTGATGCTACATCATATGGTCAACAGTTCATTTTAGGGGAGAGAGACATCACCAGTGTTCTTGTTAAGCCCAGGGGGCTAAACACCCAAAACTAAACTAACGTCGTAGAAATAGGAACTATGGTGGACTGTAATTGTAGGAGGGGGCTTTTGCACTTAGAGTTATAACCAATGACTAGATAATGTGATGTAAAATAGGAATAAACACAAAATTTATCTGTTTTGGTGACAGATAAGATTTCCTACTTTATTAGTGGTAACCAGTGATATCACTGGTTACCACTAATAAACCATTATATAATGGTTTAGTAGATCTAAATGGATGAACAGGGATGAGGTATTCGGTCGGCCTAGAACAATGTGGTGCTCAATATGGCTGCTTGATAACTAATAGAATAGCACTTGCTTCATATGGTCAGTGTTGCTTCTGGTGAGAGGTGGTAAAGGTCACTACACGGTTTCACTTGGGTCAATTATGCTGACAATACTGAAGGAATAATAAATTAACATTGATGGGAGGTCTTAACACTCCGTAAAAAGCAATACATTTAATTGATAAATAGAACATGGCTGATAATATCTGATAATATAATATATTATAACAGATTTGGCTATGATTCATTGGCAGCCCCGGCACGTTCATACGGTTGTTTCGTAACTGTCCTTCGGTTTTAACATGGATGAAGATATAAATAAGGCAATTACATGAAGCTCAGGTAATACAGGGAAAGATAACAGGTGAGTATAGCGTTGAAATTTAAGGGTTTTAACAACCAGTATTGGAAAGATGATCCAGAGGTTCTCAAGCCCTTAAGGTTTATCAATAAAGTATTAAAGGTCACATGCAACATGGGTTTATACACGTTTCCCATCACCAGATGATTGGCTCTAATATTTCATTCCCATGTTGAAATTCGTAGAAAATAATCTATTTCCCTGTGATATTGCATTGAATTTCATTTTGTCACGTTTCATATAACGTTGACGGTAATAAAAACGGTATATCGAGCTATTAACTTTCGGTGATATTTGACGTTACGAAGATAAAAGTCGACTATTTGTACATATACGCGTGGGTAGAACAAATAAATAAATATCGCTCTGTCAATGAATCGAGTCATCAACTCGAACCACTAGGTCCTCACTCACTTGAATCCCATCAAGTAATTAAATTCGTGGATACTTGAAATCATCACTAGAACTTGAAATCACGAAACATGCTGTGTCGATCACCCTTCTGTCTAGATCAATAAATGGTAGATTAATAATTATTATTATTATGAGTGATAATTAAGTTTTAACGATTACTATCAAGTAGTATAAATTATTATTAATTGTTGTAAATGATTTTTAAATAGAGTTAGTTATTAATAATTATTATTAATAACTAGTCAGATTACCCGGACGTTGCCCTGGTCGGGGTGCGTGAATAACTCAGTGTATTGATAAATACCTTGCCAACTGATAAACCAAAAGTACAGGTTCATAGAGTGAATAGCATAGAAATTAGTTTTAAGAGCCAATCAGCCGATCCCGGCCCATGTAATTATTGGTAGAATCTCAAATCTGTTTTTCCTCCGAACTGCGACTATTACGAAGACATTTGTGACATTTGTTATATAAAAGGAGCGCTCGCAAAAAGAGAAGGAATTGTATCATAATATGATACAATTCATAATATGATATATTATATTCGTTCAATATACCACTGTATGTCCCGAAAGATTCCACGACTATCGATGATCGAAAGTATTTCCCTAAGGTGTTAAAGTCATGTGGAGCCTCTAAAAACATGATCACACAATGTGTCATGTGAGTTTGCGCGCTGATACGAGGGCCTTGCCAAAAGTAAGTTTCCCTATCGCTTATCTCCGTTTAAAATGAAGCGGAAAGCTTGAAACTTGGAGGAAATTTTCTTTCGGGCGTTGTGGCCATACTGCGAAAGTTTCAACATGATACGATAACCACCACGTTTGTAATAGTCTTGCAAACATGGAGCTTCCCTTAATAGCCTGTCCACCTCGGAAATTCGTGGAGTGACCTGTTTTTTTAACCGCGGAAGGGATATCTAGAGTTCAAATTGTCCAAAGATTCGCAGGAGCATACGGTGAAGACGTTATAAGCATGAGCATTAGTTATGACGTTATTGTGAGCATTCAGGGTGTGCGGAAGTGGCGTAAATTATTCTTAAATGGACGTAAATTATTCTTAAAAGTGTTAGACGAACAGCGTTCGGGAAGGCCATCAACCTCTCGAGTTAGAATCGTTGTTGATGCTGTTCATGCGGAATCGTATTTGATGCACATTCAACTCGATCGGTTTGGACCAGAAAATTCCAGAAAACCGAAATTGGTTGTTTCCTTTTTTTTTATTATAGTGATCTGGGAATACAGTAACTATGATAAAAACTCTGCCAATTCTTGACACGCCGGTTTACTGTCTTCTTTGTGCAGAAACTGAATGATAGAGATGATACGTCGGCGATAATTTTTCTATAAAAAAGAACCTACCAACAAACATTCAAAATTACCTTCTTTCCGTAGCATGAAAGTACCACAGAACAAAAACCATGTGATGTTCCTAACAGCTGGTATGAACATTATTTAGGATATTTAACCCTCTCCGCGGAACACCGGTCATTATGACGGGTGTGGTACACCATTTTCCCTCTAGTGGCGCGATCGGCAGCAATTATTACTCTATTATAATAGAGGTCTGGCTTTCCATGACATCTCCAGTTGGACCAAAGTGAACCCTGAGGAAGCATCGGCGTGCTTCTGGTACTCATCCCTCAGCGGTGACTGGACGGCGAGCCGAACGGCGCGAAAGACGCGAAATTGTTGAGTCGCTCGCTACGACGCGGAAAGGGTGTCCTACGTGGACGCGAATGAACGAACGACGAAACTCGAGTGAAATTTCCTTCGTTCGTTCCCTGCCAATATTTCCCGCTATGAAGATGTTATTTTCGAAACATTTATTCAACATTACGAAACATTCGAAACATTACTAAATATCTCCGCAGCCTAGCTCTATTATGTAGCTTGAAAGAATCGCCGTAGTCGGCGACATTCTGCGAATGAACTCGTGATCAGTATGGGGAATTTCACCACCTCGTTCCCGAACATAGGCAATATGCTGATCAATATTCGAATTTCGGTCTCTGTGGTACTCAGTGGAACTACCATTATTAGGAAACTAGTAATTTCCTTATAAAAAATGGAGAATAAAAACGAAGAACAGAAAGATTAGCAACGAAACAGCGAAAAAACGAAAGCAAGGCACGAACAAATGTAAACAAATGAATGCAAGCTAGCAAAAAACAACACAGCCAACTAACGCGAATGGCGAGCGAGCGTCGAAAAATCAAGCCTGCTTGATAATCAAACTTCGACGGGCGTTCTCACGGCGAACAAATGAGCATCGGTTTTGTGCGCGCGATCTCAAGCGAATAACAAGATCTCAAGCAGTTGAAGGAGGATTTCGACGTTTTTATCGGAGGATAACGTGATCGGATAGGGATAGCAAGAGTTTGTGTGGGGGGGGGGGGGGTTAGTAGGAGGTGACGGGTGTGGGTGGTGTGTCCGTGACGATACACTGTGGAGGGGGGGGGGGAGGCAGTGGGTGTGGATGGGTTGTCCGTGACTCTAATGGAGCGACGATCCACTAACGATCGTGGAACTCCACTGACGATCGTGGTAGTGTGGTTGGGGGGGGGGGAGGCAGCGGGAGTTGATGGGTGTGGGTGGTGCTGGGAGGGAAGGGGGTTGTCCGTGACTCTAATACAATCAAACTGTGCTCAAATGATTGGCTCAGTAAAAGAGAGAAAGTGCTGTACATAACTCTCATATCTCAAAATCAGGGCTGATGCGTATACTGCATTTTACTAGGAGTGGGTATTGGGTGAAAAACATCCACGTTTACACATCGATTTTTGTTTACTGCAAAAATCGATATCTGAAAAATATCATCGATGTTTTGAAACATCGTATCAAAAACATCAATGTTTTTTTCCGAAAGAACCTAACCTACTTTGGCTTACCTAAATACAAGTACCTACCTAGCTGTCATTTTTTTGGGTAACATACTTTATTCCAAATATTTATTGTTGGCCTCACGCAAAAAAGCAGTTCTGCAACCATATCTTCGGCTAGGCGATTTCTAAGAGGGTTCAAAATTAAACCCGCTTGAGAAAAAAGTGTCCCCGCGGGAACGAAAAAGGCAACTGCAGTTACACAGTTACATACTTCATCATAAAGATTAGGAGATTTCAAATCGAGGGTCTCACGGCAACTTCCCACATCGTCACTTTTGGCCAAAATGAGTTACCTACCTGTGCATACCATTCGAAGCGTCTTCTCCCGGCGGCTCGATCTAACTAAGTATAACTAAGGTAGGTACCTAAGTTAGGTAACTCTAAATCTCCCGATTAATTTACTGAATTAGTCAGTAAAAATAGTCATTGGCAGATGGTTTTTTGGCTCTGCTGAAGAGTCGCCAAAATGACAATGTGGGAAGTTGCCGTGAGACCCTCGAAATATAGATGAAGCTCATCAGGGATTGAAGCGTGCGAAATTTGTTTCTTCATCTGCCACTGTTTGGTATCGGCAAACAATAAACGTTAACATAAACGTTGTACGGTTACACTAGACGTGGTGGTGGTTTTGGTTTCATTCCTACTTTCTTATCTTGAGTCAACCATGACTGACATGAAAAATATGCAACCTAAAATGATGCAATTACTGGTTATGTTACGTACTGAAACGTACTCGTACAATAGGGTTGTTTGTGAGAAAGGAAAAACATCGATGTCTGACAAAGACAACGGAAGAAAAACATCGATGTGTGATAAACATCCATGTCAAAAACATCAATGTTTAAAGAAAAACACCGAATGTTTTAAATCATCGAGTATTCGATACCCATCCCTACAAACAAGCAAAATTCAATGACACCCTTTGTTGGCTAAACCTCTCAAGGAAATCTAAGAGAAAAGTAGCCTTCTTTATTATCAAATCATTTGAAATGTGTGACGGATGGTGTCAAAGAGGAACCCGTCCTCCCTGTAGGAATAATGTTTCCAACACGTTTATATCACTGGTCCAAAACCAACATCCTAATACCTTTTTGAATGGAAATTCGTCGGAAATTTGATACTATTCAAACATCTCTGTGATTTAATGCTTGCCCATATCAATAGAACTCGTGGCACAGAAATCATGCAATTATATACTAAATTATGTGTAGGTATTTTGGGTGCTAGGAAAAACATCGAATGTGTGGTAAACATCGGAAGAAAAACATCGATGTTTAAATAAAAACATCGAATGTTTTTAAACATCGAGTACTCGATACCTACCCATCCCTATATATTCCACCAGTAGGGCAAATGAGAGATTCGTAAGTTGAATCAGATTCAATATGAGCTACAGATTTTAAAGCTCATAGGTGATGCTTCATGAGTGTCAGTTGGTCCGTTCTAATCAAAGACGAATATTAATCTTTGGACATCCCCCTCGATTGGTTTTCGAAAGCCGTTAGGCAGACAATAGGTACCTCTTGATATTCTAGCGGCTGCATTCAGATTGAGCGACTGAGTACAATTGGAGCACGGCCTTATATTGATCACGTATAGCGGGACCACACATGATTGATTCTGAGTGATTGACAAGGATGAAGTCTGCAAACACAGGAACTCAGCATTGAGATAATTTGAAGATCGACCACAACAAGGTCACCTCAATGTCTGAATAATGTTTCATGCCCTTTGAATATTGTCTTTACAAGCTTTCAGGTGACAGTGTGGATTTAATGATACGATTGCCCGAATTCAACGGGGAATTCAGACTTTTAATCTGCCCGATCAGCTGTAATGTCGCGAGGAATAACACACTACCTACTGTCGGTACAAGAACAACCAATAAATTTGTTAATCGATGTTCGAGACCAATAAATAATTTTATTTGCCATTTTTACAACGTTTAATCGATTTTTTCTTCAATACAAGAAATACGTTGAATCAACTATTCAATTAGAAAGTTGAGGAAACTCGAGTCTTTCGTTAGAGAAACCATTGCAATAAACCAACGAAAATAATTTTGTAAACCCTCTCAAAATTTGGTGGTTTTACGTTTCGAAGTGGAGAACGGGGTAGGATGATAAATGGAGGGTGGGGAGGCAGTAGGAGTTGATGGTTGTGGGGGGTTGTTAGTGACCCTAATGAGGCGGCGATCCACTGACGATCGTGGAACTTCACTGACGATCGTGGAACTCCACTGACGATCATGGAACTCCTCTAATAGAACTCCACTGTGGTAATCAGACGTGAAGAAGGAAGTGGAAAACGGGGTGGGATGATAATTGGAGGGGGGTGGGGAAGGCAGTAGGAGGTGACGAGTGTGGGTGTGGGGGGTTGTCAGGGACTCTAATGGAGCGGCGATCCACTGACGATCGTGGAACTCCAATGGAACTCCTCTAATGGAACTCCACTGACGATCGTGGAACTCCAATGGAACTCCTCTAATGGAACTCCACTGACGATCGTTCCAAATGGGGCGGCGTGGCGCGAAGTCAGGGGAGAGGGGAGCAACGAGCAACGAAAAACTCTGGCAATTCTCGACACAACGGTTTATTATCTTCTTTGTACAGATCACCCTTCTGTTTAAATCACCAAACGATAGAATAATTATTATTATGCATTATCATTAATTATTAATAATTATCATCAAGTAGTGTAATCATGTGTATTGAGATGTTCTTCATGGACATCATGTTTTTTAATAGAAACATTTTACATACAACCAATTATTTCTTCGAAAATTTGCTCTTATAGCCATACTGCATGACTGTGGATTTTCAATTCTTATTCTCGTGGTATGCAAAACTACACGAACAAAATGTCCTTTCATTCGATTTTCGGTCACACACGATGATGGCTACAATACAATGTCTCCGTAAACCCATCAAGTCGCATATCATCTTGCACCATTTTTCATTTTAATGGAAGCAGAATAATCCAAAATGACCTCCTTCCAAGCCTCATGAATTCAACCGTTTCTCTCATTTATGAGGACCATCATGTACATACGGCACCCATACGAACTGGCCTGAGGGAATAAGGAAATCTGAAAAAGTCATTTTCAAGTTGGTATCGAACGCGACTAAATAAACTTTCCTCATGAATAACAACTCGTCGAGGGTGAAAAATCATTTTAATTTCTCGGCACTGTAGCACCCCCACGAGGTGTAAGGGTAAGACTCCTCCTCGGGGCTTTATATGAAAATAACTGCGGTTATGTAAATGTTGGGAAACAATTTCGGGTTCATCGGTCCCCCGGGCGTCGCTGAGAGATGAGACGGAAAGTGAAGTATTCTTGAAATCCTCCTCCTCTTCTTCGTCGTTCTATACCGTTGAAAAGTTGGCATCTGCCACCCTACAAAACTATTCTTACCAAATCAACCAAATCTGATAATGCACGCCAAATATTCACTCGGTTGAGATCACGTTTTAGATCAATATTCAGATCAATATCAGTCACAGTCATCTTAGTGATATTCAATCGAGGGTCTCACGGGAACTTCCCACATCATCATTTCGGCAACTTTTCAGCAGAGCCGAAAAACCATCAGCCAATATTCAATTCAGTAAAATAAAGCGTGAGATTCAGTGTTACCTAACTTAGGTACCCACCTAAGTTATACTTCGTTAGGTCGATACGCCGGGAGAAGACGCTTCGAATTGTATGCATCACTCATTTTGGCCAAAATGACGATGTGGGAAGTTGCCGTGAGACCCTCGCAATATTATCCGTTTCAATTGGTGAGCGGATTGGTGGGCGTGGTTGCCTTGCGGTTCTTGTTATTACAAACGATAGGCCAAGGAACGAGAAACTAGTTTGAAATAACCGTCATAATCGTTTCTAAATTTGAAAAAAAAACGGCACAAGTAGTTCTTTGAATTGAACTATCAAAATTTGATAATTATTTGATATTATTTAATAATCAACAGGGAACAACAAAAATAACAAGAGGAAGAAGAAGAATGCACCTAGGTGGAATCGTGTTAAATATAAATAGTTGCTCCTTCCGTAACTTGCGAAAGGGATTTTCCAAATCAGGCAATTTTATTAGGTACACCAAAAAGAGCAACCCTCAGTTCCTCCAAAGTTGAAATGCTCATGTTCCTCAATGGAAACAACGAATATTGCTCTCAAACATTGGGAGACTTTTCCTAGTAACTCGTTCTCGCTTGGTGTTATACTATCGTGTTTCATATTACTTTTACTCCCGCATTACTGTTGAAAAACTAATCTCAACTGATTGTGCGACAGGACTGAAAATAAAATAATGTTAAAGAGATCCTATTTCTTCTATAGTTTTTTCTAAATATAAATATATAGGTACGTAAACAGTCACATAGAAAATTAGTGTCCTTCGTTCGTGTGTTCTCAGAAAAATGTGTTAAATTAGTTATTGTTGGTGTGGTAGGTGCGTCCAGGCTGAATGCGGTTATTCATTGTTGTGGAATACGTGTACCAGAGTGGACCACAGAAGACATACAAATCAGCTATGGCCAAGCACATTGCTGAGACCAGCCACCACCCGCATTTTGATGAATGGTCCATCCTGTCCAGGGACCAAAACACGTTTAAAAGGAAATTTAAAGAAATGTGCCATATTGTCAATAACCATAATAACACTATAAATTACAAACAAGACGTCAGAGGACTGAGTGTTGTCTACCAGGGCCTCCTCAAACCTTAGACAACCTCTAGTCTCACCATACTCTCCAGCACTTCATTCTTTACCCACTCACCCTCATTATATCATCATCCACAACACCACACACATAGGCTATGACTACATGGATACTTTTAAAAAAATCCATGTAGAACAAATCTTCTCCATCCAGTAATTCTGTTTCGTTGGTTCCCATTCCTTCACATCCGTAAACCACTGTCTTCATCTCATCGTTCATCGTGTGTATAAAACTCATTATTCATTGTGTAAATAGTTACCTACAATTATCTCAGTGTAAATACATCATCGTAGTATAATTTATCAGCTTGTAAGGTAAGCCTAGATCTTGTCACTTAATAGTTACGGCAAATTCTACATGTAGTTTAGTCGATCTGAGTTGATTGTTTATATATATTTTACTGTTCACTAGGTATGATTAGGGTCTACACTGGAGACCGAAACGTCACCCCTCCATTAAAATTATTGGCTGCTACAAGGTGGTTTTATTAAAAACACAACCCACAACAATAAATTAGTTATGTTTTCTCATGACATGAGAAACATTGTTTGATCGGTTTTTATTACTTTCTACTTCTACCTAGTAGCCTCATTTCTCATTTCTGTTATCACCGGTTTACTTATATTCATGGTATATTATACCAAGGAAATTTGACCGAATGTAATACGGTTTAGATTACAGTGCTGGTAGATAGATCAGATAGATCATAGTAATAACAATCCGTTGCGAATTTGAGATAAATTCGTGTACCAAATTTGTCAGTAACATTTTTCCATCGGTTGTGGTGTGGCAGTTGAGAATTATCTGCATGGGAAAATCCACCACAGGATGCATTGTCACCGGTAATGGCTGAATTGTTGTCTTGACCTCCTTCCAAGGCTTGACTGCGTTCTCTAGACTATTGTTTGGCAAGTTGAAATATTCTTCAAGAGTTTAACTAATCTCAATCTAAACCCTTCCATCCCGCCGTGAAATAGCTTTGGGGTCCTTCGCCTCCTCATAAATATTCATCAATTCGACGATGATACTCCTTTTAAAAGCAGTGGCGAGGAAGGTGTTTCGTTTGTATTGAGACCTCGGCCGTCAGTCAAAGCGGATTTCAACTCCCAACTGCACCGCGTCGTGGAAAATTCGACGTCGGGAGTTGAAGAGAACTTGATTTATTAACATCGATTTCTTTCCACCCTTTTTGAGTAATTGGCTCATTACTCGTCTTACTCTCGACCTGAAAGTTGGAAAAATCGATTAAGAGACTTTTCAAAAGCCCCAGTGCTGACCGAGAACACACTATTCGAGCTCAGAAACCAATTGAGGTGACGGGCAGCTCCAAAGGATTTGCACCTCTGATGAATCAAAATGCGATTCCTTTTTGATTTATTATATTCGACAATGAACCATTGGAATCGACCAAAGACCAAAATTTCAACAACCCCCCCCCCCCCCTCAAAATTGGTTATTTTACGTTTCAAGATATTCAAGATGTTTCTTTCTTTTACTAATTATTTCATATGTACTATTCAATTATTTCACTCACTCATTATTTCATACGTATACTCAGTTATGTACTACTGTACCCACTTGTCCTGCCACACATTTTAACGGCCATAGGACTCTATACAATAAAAACATTTATCTATCTATCTACGTTGATTCCGAAAATCCGTCGGTACGCCGCGCACTTTGCCAATTTCGCAGCTTTGTACGATCAGCCGTTCGTTCACAATGAGGGCTCGACGTTAGAGCAGATCAAAAATCGTGCGGTGAATCATGCGGCAGCCTGTCGGGTCAATGTTCATACCGGCCCAGCTGATTCGAACAGCACATAGTTATCATACATCGAGGTAATTAATAACAATTATTTATAACTAACAATAATTAATAATAATTTATACTACTTGATCTATCATTTAGTGATCTAGACAGAAAGGTGATCTGTACAAAGAAGATACTCGTAATAAACAGTTGTGTCAAGAATGTGCCAAGTTTTTTCACTTCTATGATTCTATGATTTTTTCATCAAAAAATATTAAATCATGCTTAAAAACTTATGTTTCTTCACATAATTCACCCCGTACAGATTGATGGCAGTCGATACGGCTGACTGTAATCAATGAATCGTTAGTGTGACCAGGTTCAGCTGTTTATCTCAAGTTCAGTCGAACCTAAATTTAGCGAGCCGCTGTTTGATGAATTCTTTGGTTTCACTAATCAACGTCCTGTGGAACTACCCCAACTTTTCGATGGCACAACTGTCACGATGGCTTGTGATCATATGTAAATACCTTCAAAATCGACTTGATTGATTTAAATCATCTTTGTAGACTCTAATTTTGGTTCATTAGAATCGATAATAAACCTTTGGAGTGGATCAAGAAGATATTTAAGGAAAAAAAGAGTATTGGAAAAAAGTCGTCCATTTCCACTGAAATATGAGGACGCTGTTCAGTGGAAATAGACAACTTTTATCCAATGCTCTTGGTTAGAGTCACTAACAACCCCTTCACACCCACCCACGTCACCTCCTACTGCCTCCCCCCACCCCCCTCCACGTGACATCCTACCCCTTCTCCTCTTCCATCTTCACGTCCGACTACCACAGTGAAGTTCCATTGGAGTTCCACGATCGTCAGTGAGTCGCCGCTCCATTAGAGTCACTGACAACCCCCCACACCCATCAACTCCTACTGCCTCCCCCCCCCCCACCACTTATTATCCCACCCCGTTCTCTTCTTCCTTCTCCACGTCCGATTACCACAGTGGAGTTCCATTAGAGGAGTTCCACGATCGTCAGTGGAGTTCCCCACGATCGTCAGTGGAGTTCCCCACGATCGTTAGTGGAGTTCCCCACGATCGTCAGTGGAGTTCCTCCCACCCTCCACTTATCATCCTACCCCGTTCTCCTCTTCCTTCTCCACGTCCGATCACCACAGTGGAGTTCCAGTTTCTTTGCAGCTTTGATCATTAAAAAAAAAATCCATTTAGATTGTCTCGAAAGAAAAAAACTTGTTTCGTAGCCGAAAGTGTATTTTCTCTTTGTGGCTACAATTTCGACGATGTCTTGCAGATGTGGTACCAGTTTTTTCTATTTTCGGTTCAATGATAGAACTCTTGAAGACTCACCTCTTTCACACAAACTCTTTTCGAATTAGGTGGCTCCACACACTTGACAAAGTCAGTGAAGTCGTGAATGTTTTCATGGTGTTCATAGATAATTTTACTTAATGTTGAAAACTATCAACGGACATAAAAGCTCGATCGTGAGAGGCAGTGCACTTCCACTATAACTAATAGAACACTAGAGAGCAGTATATCCACAAAGTACACTGTTATACTGCACTATAACCTATTAACTTGACTTACAGCATTTTAGTTTAATACCGAAGGAATAGTGGCATATACTGCAAAGCTAATAATCATGTACAATAAGAAAGATTTATTCTCCTGCATTGTGGCTTTGTGAAGTGCTAGAAACGTTGAAATGAACCTATGGAGTACCTAACTCATTATGGCTAAATATTCGATATACTGCGATTTAGACTAGTAGTGCAATCATTACGTCAATAGAAAATGTTGATGGTCAACATTTGATGGGCTTCATAACGAACCGAATGTAGATAGTTATTTCGAATGAAATGGACCGAGGTCGATTTGACCTCGGAAACTACAAAGAAACGAGAGAAAAGTTGATTTTGAACCGAATCGAGGTATATAATTGAAAGGAATTGGATCTAGAAAACGAAACTTTCAAAATGCCTGCAAGATTGCCTTTCGTCGCTTTCAACGGACTAATGACGTCCAATCAATCAGGTTTGATTTCTTGAGGTGTAGAGTTACTCCTATAATCAAGTCATATTTTAAAAGTCTCCTGTGCCTCCTCCTATCGGCCCTCCACTGGAAATGATGGAGTATCAAATAACTGCAAATATAATCTTCACATTGTTATCTAACTATGTACCAGATTGTTACGCTGAACATTGTAGTTCTGAGTTATTATATCGATAACCGTGCTTGATCCAAGCACTTTGTTCTGGGTAAGTGGGTACCGTAATCGAATATCAATAAACTATTTATTAATACTGATCAATACACAATACATTGCGTACACTGATAGAAAATCGCCTTCTGATACAATTAATTAAAACAAGAATCCTCACAGACAGTAACAACAAGAAAATCAACCGTTTTATGGAAATATGTCATGAGGTTTCATTAATGGCAATTCAGTCATACCATAATATTATTATAACTTGTGAAAATTGTCTGTTGATAGGTGTTGGCTACGTATTTCTCTTGACTTCTACATTGACTCAAATATACTTACTTATACATTGACTCGTCTATGAGTATTATTGTGTTGATCAATAGATTGTGATTGTTCCACTGTCCTGAATGCCATAGTCCCAAATCCAAAATTTAATATTTTGAAATGCGAGGAGTAGAGGAGAAAACAGGAAATACAAACCCACGCATAATATAGTATGTTGCATAATAACCCTCTACATATTATGTATCATAATAATCAATGAATGATTGGAGTGGAATGTATTCATACATTTCCCTTCGAAAAATTCACCAAAAATTAAAACATTTTAAAATTTTGCTACCAGTTTATAAATTGTGTTACGTGAAAAATCTTGAGATGGACTTGGAGCCATTTTCCCAACTTTTGAAATCACATATCATACTGAAAGATATTTCAGAGTAAAATACGAAGGAGCCTTATACTAAAAAAAATAAGGCAGGTGTCGTCCAAGGAAGCCTTACTATACCTTCTGTTCGGTTGGTGACTCAGTAGAGACCGCAACAAGGAAACTACAACAGCATTCTGTTGAATATGTAAGCACATGGACCAAAAAATGGCGCATCAAGTTAAATAAACGAAAATCTACCCATAATAGCTTTACAAACAAGAAAATAAGAACGATACCAGTCATGATGAATGAACAAATTAATCCCCACACTAATACTGCAAAGTATTTAGGGGTGACTCTTGATGCCAAATCAAGATGGAAGGAGCATGTATTTAAGAAAAATAACAAATAAACATAAATAATTAACAATTAAAATAACACAACAAAATACAATTAACAATTATAACAAAATAACAATTAAATATGATATTCAAAAAATTGTACTGGCTGCTCGGTAGATATTCTGAACAGTATAATACATCTGAAAACTTTATATTTTATATTTGAACAATATTCAAAATTTTCAGAACAAGTACTTGAGAGTTTGACAATGCCCCTTCGTACGTCAGAAATAATGACCTCCATAAAGACCTCAAGATGGAATCTGTCAGCCAAGTGATAAAGCAACATGCAAAAAAACACGAGCATTGGCTTCATATGGAGCCGCCGGGTGATGGGTATATGAACACATGAATCCGAAGTTGAACACATGAATCCGAAGTCCTTCGACTCCTAGATATCAGCAACGTCACCCGACGGCTTGATAGAACAAGAGATCTTGATCTTGTGGCGGCAATGTGACATATGTAGTGATTGAATTACCTGCTCTGAGTTACCTACAACCACTGGGCTAAACAAACTCTTCAAACAGTAACTGTTCATAATATAAACTGTTTATTATATTATAGGAAATTACCTTGATGGGCCGAAACTCAGTTGTTATGTTATTGATACGCAAAATCAATATCGATTATGAATTTAAAAAATTGTATAACGTGTTACAATTAAAGCGCTATTTATGGAACCAGCAATTGTGACTTATTTATTTGATGGCCAAAACGAAGGCAGGAAGACTGTTGGTTGCAGACGTGTAGGTCTAGTCCATTCGTGGATGTCTATTTTCGATTCAAGGTACTGCTCACTTCAATCCTCTGAACGTAATACATGTGATAGTAGGCTTCGGATTCACATCAAGCTGTCCTCTTCCTCTTTAGAGAGGCTCTTCGTGCTATGGAACGGTGTTTTCGCCTCTTGTAGAGCGAACGGTCTCAATTTGTCAGCGTACTCGTGCATAAATTGGAAAAGGACCCCGTTGCTCCAACCGAACCCGACCTGCTCTTCGTATTCCCCTCCGAACCCCGTCATTCCAGGACGGCGGCAGTCGTACTTCTCAAAAATAACGTTGTGCTTCAAGTAACCCATGTAGTTGTTGTTCACCCAGTTGTTGGCTATTTTATACCCCAAGACAGGCAGCCCGACGTTCCTGAAACCTTGTGAAGCGATCAACTGAAGCGGTGCCCAAGAATTCGGCCAGTCCCACTGCTCCCCAGAGAAACACATAGTAGTCGGCAGACCGCCTTTGAACTTCCACAAATTGTATTTGCTGTAATATTCCAACATTTTCTCAGCGGTTTCCACTTTCGTTTCTTCATTGAACGACTTGGTCCAAAGGGGTGTGAAATTGGACGTAACGTATTCTTTATTCGAGGTCCCATCCCGTATGTCCCTGTCGTACCATATGCCGTCCATGTCGTCCCACAACACATCCCGAATCGCTTCCTTTATTTTATTGGAAAGCGCCGTGTACTTCTTGACCTCATAATCCATTTTCAATCGCTGAGCCCATTTTTTCAATATTTCGTAATTCATGTGCATAAATGCATTCAAATCAACGGGGATAATTTCTTGTGTGTGCAAATTATGGAGTGTGCTCCCTCTCTTGCATTTGAACCATCTTGAAGAGAAGTCCCAGCCAGACTCACACGCTGAAGCTATCGCTTGGTACCTGTACATTTTATCTTCTTCAGTTCGATCTTTTTCCGCTGTGGCTATGTCCTCTCTGTAGGATTCCGGTCTTGGTCCTGGAGTACAACAGAAATACCTAAAAACATCGTATTGCTTCCCATCAACTGTTACTTCTACCCTCCTCGTTGTCTCCCAGTACAATACCTCCTGCTCCATCACTTTGAAATTCTTCTCGACCAATGAAATATCTTTGGTGGCATTCACATATTCGTCTACCATTTTCAAAAACAGTGGTGGTTGAGATCGGAACTGGTAATAAATTCGCGTCCCGTTGAATATAGATCCGTGAATCTTCACCAAGTGTATCATGTTCTCTATCAAACCTTTTGCCGTCTCGAACATATCACACACGATAAGGCCTAATAAAATGAAGTAAGTGTCCCAGTAATAGAGCTCTCTGAACCTCCCGCCCGGAATGATGAACCCATTTGGGACGTATAGGAGTGTCGTTCTACTACCGTCCGTCTCCACTTGTGTATTCATCTTGCGACCCAATTTGAGCCACAAATGGTTCAGCTCTTTCGCAAAATACTTGTACTCGGCAGCATCGATTCTCTCAAGTATCTTCGGATTTGGTTTCCAGTCAGTCGGTATCCATTTCTCAAGTTGGGAATCCCCTTCCACCGTCTCGAAGTGGCTCTGCAGAAACTGCAAAATTGCCGTCATCGGAATGGGCTGCCCGGCGTACAGTGACGCGATCGTCTTCCAAGCCCCGTGAACGGCCGTTGCGCTCGTTTTGACATTCATGTCGACGAAAGTTTTGCAATCCGGGAAGACGTTGCTCATTTGAACGGCGTGGAGTATCGGGCCGTTGCAGAGGATGTTCCTGATATCGTTGGGATCTGAAGCCCATTTGCAGGGAGCTTGAGAGTGAGTTTGCTTTGACAGCGTTGAGTAGCATTTTATTAAACCTGGTATCCGATTTAATCCCTTCAACATGTCCTCATCGCTTCCACACTCCTGCACTTATTCACTCATGCACCTGAAACAACAGATAAAATTCTAAGACTGCGATCGTTCATTTATTTTTCAAGCAATTACAAACACAATGTTTGGAATGTATACACAAACTAACATTTGTTTAATTTAATAGTAACAAAGTACTGTTGAAAAGGCTGATGATAGTCACAGAAGAGCAAAATCTGATCCATGATCACCAGTTCAGGTTTCGTGAACAATTTCTGATCAGATTTATCGAATTTCTAACGCAATAAAAGCGTTTGATGAGGTCTGGCATGATGGCTTGATGTGCATACAGCAATTTGATTTGCCTAGAAGATACTTCGAAATACTTTAATCCCACACCAGCTGAAGACACTTCAGAGTAAGATATGAAGAAGAGTATCTTGGGCTTATAGGCATAAGTATAACATTATAATACTTATAAGTATAACTGCGGAGGGGTCTCTCAAGGTAGTCCCTGTGCTATACCTAATGCAGGTACACGAGGAATTTTCCATCGGCTGAAAGTGGAGTTACAGCAACGTTCGCTGGTGATACAGCATTTATGGACGAGGGGGACACAGCAGAAGAGGCTGCTCACAAACTGCAAAATCACCTTGATAAAGTCAACAAATGGACCCAACTGTCGAGAACCAAACTCAATGAAGCCAAATCTATATAAGAAAGATAGAATGTGGTCTTCAACTCCCAAATCACACCCGCAGCAAACACAGCTAAATATATAGGGTATATATATGCTAAAGTAAAATGGAAACAGCTCAAAAAAATTGAAATTCCGAGCTCATAGAAAGATGTATTAGTTAATTGGGAGGCAATCAGAACTAGAGGTTCATAAAAAGTTACCGCTGTGCATGTCACTTCTAAAACCAGTTTTGACGTACGGTATACAAATTTGAGGTTGCTCAAGAAAATCCAACATGAAACACATTGAAACATAAAGCTCCTCGATTTATTGTATTCCGCGAAATTGAGGACCAAAATGAACGGTCCAATGTGCTTGTATTCGGGCTGTATGCATTGTTTCATTTCTCATAACTTCTACAATTCAGGCGTCGAATATGTTCAGCCCGCAGCCCTCTGAGTGATATTGAAGCGTTCGAGTGAAAGGAAACAAGCGAAAAACTCTCAGGTGAGTTGAGAAGAACAACGATCGAGCTCAGTACAGCGGTCGGTTCTGCTCGGTTTTCCAGGCCCGTTAAGAACACCTCGGCTTCCTGCCTTGATTATTGAAGCATTACGTGTGGAAGGTTTGCACCCCCTTTCGCCCCAAAGGATGACAAACGAGACCAATGGGACTCCCGAGGTTGGAATGACGTTGACAAAGCTCGAGGTCCCATCGATACGCCAAGTGGATGAAGTGGGGCAACGCCGGGTTATACTGCCCCACCAGTTTCACGAGCGATGTCAAATGTATCGTCCCATTCACTTTGAAGGCTCACGTCAATAATATATTGGCTACTTCATTTCGGGCATCGGAAATATTGCCCAAGGGGGAAATGTTATGAGCGTACACGAGGAGACCTTTCATATGAAAGTCCTGTGCTACGAATAAAGTATCAGTACTAACTAGACCTCATTTGTATCCTTTTTTTTTTTGGAATCCAGTGCCCTTGACAATCAAAATATCACATACCATCCCCGTGGGAGGAGTGTTACCAGGATCGTAGTGTGACTATCGTAATGACTCTAGTTATAGCACTTATAAAATCATTTGAATGTCATGGAAGATCCCTTTAAAAATCGTTGCCGTTTTTAAATGATCTTCCAATGGCTGATCGTAATCTTTCAGGAAATTTAATGACTCGATGTAATTTCCAATTATGTCATGTCATGTCCCCTAAACGGCAGCTACTGTCTATCCAAGAACATAATGCAGTCAACAAGCGATGCCATAATCTCCTCTTTTTTTACGTTCTCATTCTGGATCATTATGATTATTATTACAATACTAATAATTGTACTTGTCAACATCAAAAAAATCAAAGAGTAGGTATGTTTGCTAAAATTGACAAATTCGCGGTAGAACAGAATTTCGTTAACGTTTAAATTCGGAAATAGCGGGCCTCGAAACCGTAGTGGGTTATTAACGGCTTCTGATTATAATAGAACTCTACACTCTAATCAATAAATAGAACCCTACACTCAGACGAATAAGAAGCACTTTCTACTTCTAGGGGCAGGTTATTGTTGAATAACAGTCCGTTAACAAGTAGCTAACGTAATAAAAGCTAATTTTAATGGGTCTCCTGATGAATAACAATTGCCTTCCGTCTTTCATTCCCGTTACCGTATTGTCATCGCCACACTAAAATAATTATTATTGACATTTTATGTCATTACTCTGGCACATAACTCAAAAAACGTTACACAATGAAGGCGCGGAATTCCAGAGGCTTATTAAAACCCGATCACCTAGCCAGCCAGCCCTCTGACGTCATAGGCTCTTACGGCATAGGCTGTGACGTACTAGTTGGCCTCCTGCCAGCCGTCTGACGTCATACGCTCGTGCGTCATAGGCTCTGACGTACTAGTTGGCCTCCGGCCAGCCGTCTGACGTCATACGCTCGTGCGTCATAGGTGCGTCTGACGTAGTGGTCCGCCTGTCGCTTGTGTTCTGACGTGATCTGAGGTAAAGGGTGAATCAAGGAAACAAATTTTTGGCACAAAATTACGTGCCAAAGCAAAGACATGAAAATGTCAAAAGAATGTCAACTCCATCCTGTTGTTGATACAGTCGAGCATTAAATGCTTGCATACGAGTCTGCAACACATTGGGACATTTTATGTCTTTAAAGAAGTGATTCAAGAACCTTCGAACAATGCTACATCACCTACCCCAGTAGCGTAGTTGTTATACTTAATTGTAGGGTTCATCATAAATTATGAAGCTTGCATTCGTATAGACAATATAAATTATTGAGAATGATCACCTGTGTGTAAACAATTATTTAAACAATCACGCTCATACCGCAGCTTGTCGGCCACGCACTCCGCAGTGGTTAACGTAATATGGTTAGGTAAATCGAGAGCTATCCAACGAGTGGTGAACGATTTTTGTACGATAACTGGCGAAGATAAAGTTCCGTAGCACCGAATCGGTTGTATGCGAAAATCATCAGAAATTTTCGTGACGATTTCGTGTGACGCTTTTGTGTAACGTTTTTTGAGTTATGTGCCAGAGTAAAGACATAAAATGTCAAAAACAAACAATAACAACACGTAAAGATAAGAAGGATATCTGGTCACATATTTCTATTGATTCGAACATAGCAATTGACGGGTTGTGGAACTGCCAATATTCTAGCGGGGTTCGCACCAGGAAGAGCTCAATATCGGACAGCTTTTAGAACCACGGTGGTCACAGAACCACAGTGGTCACAGAACCACAGACCACGAGCCTCAAAACCCTTCGCTATCCGCTCCCAGTTAACCACGTACACTGATTTTTGATTACTCACGGTGTCATAGGGTTTCGTAGTTCCATTCAATTGCGCGCGCACAAAAGAACATAACTTTCAGAATAATCGTCCTCTTCCTCGAATTACGCATCTGGTTGCGTGCGACAGTCGCCAGCAAGTTAGGAGTACCGCGCTAATCATTGTAGCATTTTGTGAGAAACTAACGTTTATAATTAATACACTACGCTGTATACCTTAAATGTTCGGTTAGTTGTTATATTTAAGAATCGAGAAGTGACGGTAATGTAGCAACGCTGGGTTGAAAAATAATGCATGTCGCCGTGATTCATTACACAAACTATACCAAGCACTTTGAAATTGGCTCGCAGTAGAGTGAAAATTGTGTTTTCCACATTGAATCGCAATGATCACACAATTTCTAGTGGTTCTCGCTTACTCCCAAGCAGTACCTTTGTCAGTCTAAATCCGTCAAAAAATCGTGAACGATTCCTTGAACAACTCGATTCATCTCAAAACCTCACGCTGACCTAGGGTTGCCAACTTTTATTCGGAGAAAATAAGTAGGCAGAAAATTATCATTTCAGAAAATTACATTTCAGAAAATTATTCAGAAAAAAAGTATTTCCTTAAAACAAAAGTACGGTCCAAAAGAAATTTTGAATTTCTTGGTTCATCATCACCACCTCAACACGCGGAAATGAGCAGAATGATCAGCACCTTATTAGGTACCTAGAATACCAACTGTTCATCAACAATTTCTATAACTTCGTTTCCATACTTGGCTATTGGTAAAACAACTCAAATGGTACATCGATTTCATAAAAGAAATTTTTATTGCAGCACATGCATATTTATTTATTTACTCGTCTCATCAGTGGCGGACACTATCGGTCGGGGTCGCTAGTTAGGGTAATAAAATTACAAATTTCAGTTTTAATTAAAACTGAAATTTGTAATTAAGACGATAAATAAGCCCGATGATGAGAAAAAGTATTTTAGCGTACTTCTTTAACTTAAGAAAGTACAAAGTACAAATCATCAAAAAGAAGTACAATACTCATCAAAAAGTACGGTTGGCAACCCTACGCTGACCCTTCTCACTCCTCCATAAATCACATCACGATTTATACATTCGTAAACGAACTGTGACATCATCTATTTGTTTTCCGAAACAGCGTGTTGGCTAGAAACGGGTGCCCAAGTGGTGACGTGGTTGGGGAACATGGGAGACTTTGGGATCGGAACTATGACGTCACTTGTTCAGGTTACGTTTGTATTGAAAAGTGCCTTGTGATTGGTGGGTAGAGCCCATGGGAGACTTTGGGATCGGAACTATGACGTCACTTGTTTTGGTTACGTTTGCATTGAAAAGTGCCTTGTGATTGGTGGGTAGAGCACATGGGAGACTTTGGGATTGAAACTGTGACGTCACTTGTCCAGGTTACGTTTGTAGTGAAAAGTGCCTTGTGATAGGCGGGTAGGGAAGTCAAGAGACTGGGATTGGAACTGTGACGGCACTTGTTTTGTTTACGTTTGTATTGAAAAGTGCCTTGTGATTGGCGGGTAGAGAAGTCGAGAGACTGGGATTGGAACTATGACGTCACTTGTTCTGGTTACGTTTGTATAGTAACGTGCCTTGTGATTGGAGGATAGACAAGTCGAGAGACAGTGGGCTCGGAACTATGGCGTCACTTGTTCCGGATTTCACTTATTCGGGTTAAATTTGTAATAGACCAGTTCCGTGAAACACAAAATGTTCAATGAAAACAGCCAGATAATCTATGAAATTGTTGCCTGTTTAGAACTCACTTCATGCAACAAAAATTGATTTCTTGCAATTCTGGAAAAATTCGATTTTACCTTACATAGATTCTCTTTAGAATTTGAGAGATTCAGAGAACTACGAAGCCGACAGACTCCGCTCTGAGCTTAATTTTCAAGCTAATCAAATTGCCTTCAACTTTCAAGATACGGATTCTACTCGTAGGATCAGTGGTTTAAGCGCAATTTGGTTCTAAAGAAGGTCTATTACTATATTTTCCTTTTTTTTCGAAAAAATGGTTTATTTTCAAAGTGCCGTAATCCGGTAGCTAATTACCGGACAACGCTCCGGTTTGGCCGAAATTGTCACACATTCAATGTTCTTTAGAAGCGAATATAATAGCGTTTCTAATGCTATTATGAAATATGAAATATAGAGCAAACGCGGAAAAAAGTTCGAATATTACGCGGTTTTTTGTGTGCTACACTTTTGTAACATCTTGAGAATTGCAAACTTGGGTATACACTGTGATAATGGGTCCATACCACATAATATTATTAGAAAATCAGAGATACATAAAGTTTTGTAGATTTATTCTCGATTTTGACAATCCTAATATTCATGGAACGCACTGTCCTTCTTCGGAGTACGGCCGTAGTCGGGTGAAAGTAGCTGGTTGATAACTAACCATTGAGTCGTAAGCCAAGTTCCGTATGGTCGTTAGATCGAAAAAGCCGCGTCGACATGGAAATTAAATCACATTATCGGCAGATTATCATCGCAAACAAATCACTCGGAGCACAAAACGACGCGGCGATTGGATCGCTGATAGGAACGGTACTGAGGGAATGTGGGTCAGTAGTGGCTCCGCTAGGTCATACGATATCAACGAAGGTTCTGACGTCATCCGTTCCCTCGGCAATGTGCGTTGAACGGACTGTTCGGAGTTGGCATCGCTCGTCGGGTTTCACGTAATCACTTCCAGCTAAATCTCCCGGTAATGGAGGGGATTTTTCCCAGATGACGCTAATAGGCCACAGATGACGTCTGGTACCTACACTTTGTAGGATATCGCCAAAAACTGACACATGTATGGGTGAAAAGGACAGAGGGAGTGTCTCATTGTGCCCGTTATGTTGTTCCGTTTTCAGTGGCCACTATGGTTTCGACCGGAAAGCAAAGTGCATAATTTGCAGTGCACACTTTTTTTTTTAAATGACCGTTCTGTGAGCGCCACGTAGAGCACCTTTTGACTGCAAAATTTTCTGTACTGGGGTCTCCAAAAGTGGTGTGCAGTATACTGGTATATCAATTTGAGAACGGTAAAACCGTTGAAGTGACTGCACAACGCCATGTTTCGTTGATGGAGACCTTTTTTGATTCCGAACTTGAGGAAGTGACTGAGTAAACTGATCTGGGAGACATCTATTTTCAACCACACAGCCCTTGTTTCAATGGCCAAATTAAGGCAAACATTCCCCACGAGTACCTATGGTTGCACTGTGGGGCGATGTGAAGTGGCCAGATTTGAGCAAATAAGTATGTTCAAGGAACGTGTTTTGTGAATACTGAAAATTTTAGAAAAATTGATATAGACCCTTTTGACACGGAACGCCTCATTTGTCCGATATCGACACAGAACTTAGCGGGGCTCAACAACTCCAGATTGGCGAGGCCGTGACTTCCTACCAGCAAGCCATGGCCGTCGTTTCATTATACTCCATTTCTCCCAATCTATTTCACTACTAACTTGGGCAAACGGGTGCCAAACATGTTCTTTACTGTACCTGAGATGTATGCAGAACGTAAACAGTGAAATAGGGTGGAGCTCGGTCTGCAGATACACTAAATAGGCATGCAGTGTGTGATGAATGGTTTGCTGAGTTGACCCTGTAACCCGGGGAGGTTAGGCAATTACGCCCGACCCAGAGGGATAGCCTGGTCTGCCTATCCACAGACCTACCATCCCCAGAGCGGTCGAATCAAAAACACGAGAAACAAGGGTATCTCTGTAAACCATTACAAGTGGGAGATGAAAAAGCTTCTTAAGAAATAAGAGTTGCACTCCCTCGATGCAAGCAAACTCAACAAACCTCCAAACCTGGCCACCATACGTCAAATGGCCCTTGCTACCGCGTTAAACCCCTGCAGCTTTGCCTGCAATGGAATATCCGCCCTTCCAAACGCGTTAGCCCAGACATAATTCACAGGGAATCTGGTCGACTTCGACTTCAATTCTATGGGTTTCGTGAACGAAATACATGGCGTCAGTGTCACACTGGGGCAACTAAATGACACTTGTAAATTGTTGTTGTTAGTTTTAGTAGCTTATGTTCTTATTTTATTTAAGCGAAATCCTCAGATATTTACTAATTACAATGCAATTCATACACAATGTTAAATTATGGTTTCGGCCTCCAGCCAGGTGATCCTTACGTAATGGTCAATCTTGAACGAAAAAAATAGCAATCCTAACGAAGAAATTAGGGCTACCACGGTAATGCGAATAAAATTCTTTCAAAACTTCATTAGGCTCGTACATTTAACCCTTCTTGCGCCCAAGGAGGGAATCGACAAACAAGTGGGGTCGAGTGCAAAAACGTATATTCTCGTACGGCACTTTCTTCGTGTACGTCGAGGAGGAGGGTTCTGTTATTATAAAGAATATGTCCACTTATAAAAACTTTAGAACCATGTAGAGTTTCCAGCGGGAATCACAGTTGGGCGAAGCTGTTAAATTCTAATAAGAACATTTATCTGACCCTCATATTATGAGTTCATCCAAAGCGAAATGAACCTTTTTTTTTTAAGTTTAACTAAAACATTAGTGAGATAAATGTCAATATTTCCTAAAATACTATCCCCCTGAGGTTGTTTTGGTCGTTTTTTCACTGATTTTAGCGAAGGGACGTTCCTCTCTATTTTATTCATCAGGACCATTCCGAATCATGATTTCAGCGAGTGGAACACTTTGATGAATAAACTCACAGATATCTCAATGCCGAAGGCTGTTCCTGGGATATGGCAAGACTAATTAGGGAGGCGACAATACGAGAACACGGTGTAGTGAGCATGAATCCAATCAGCTGCTATCGATCCGAGAGGGCCTTACATCCCCGCGATATCCCACTGAGAACCAGACGAGATAGAAAGGCTGGCAAAGGCGTGGGATACGAAGGAGGGTTAAAGGGAGAACAGGCCATTGACAAAAGAGCCGGCGGCCGATAGGGACCTACAAGCTGAAATGTGAAATCAATTTTCAGCCAGTTTCTTTCCATCTCCGTGTAACGTATCCTTTATGTACGAGTATATAGCAAATAACAGAGATTTTGTTACGTCGTCCTTTGAAAGTTGTCGGGAAGAGCGCATTTCAAGGTTAGAGCCAACACATCGTATCATACTCGTGGATGTAGATGAGGTTTCCCAGACCTATTTTCCAGGGCAATTTCTAAAGTGATTTGGCGGTTATTCGACAAAACATTGACTATAAAGCGTCTAGATCAGTGGTTTTAACCTCTTTTATGGAGAAGCAAACCATAACTCCCTATCTGTTTCTGCCCTTAGTTCGAAGCAGTGTGCGCTAAGAAACTTGTCTCGCAGAGGTGAGGAGAGATGAACTGAACAATAACGGCCAGTGCTCTTCCACGCACATTTGAGTAAAAAGCAGAGCATCACACCCAAAAACCACCCTGAAACGTGCACTTCAATCCAATCGCCTCTTCATGGATTTCATGAAGAAGCGATTGGGCAAAATCCCCAGTTCGCGTAACAATTTTCCGTGGATATGTCGAGAAAATGCCTTTTGAACTCTTCTCAGAGGTGAGCAAGACGATCAGAGGCTTTTCCACTCGACAAGATCACAGTTTCTTCGATAATAACTTCATTGAATCGTAGGAACGGTAAAGTGTGAATGGCATCACAAACAGAGATTATTGTCGTACTTCTCTCGAAGTTTCAGATTCATAAAGTTCACGCTTTCAAATAAGTCAACCAGACAGGCGAGGGAAGCTACAAAATTGCCACTTGTCAATGTCTATATTGTAAAGCCAACACTCAATATTGTACATTCGGTTCATGTAAAATACATGACCAATGGAGTTCGGAAATGTTTTAAATTTGTGTTTCTTCTTTAAACAACTGTTGTTCTTACTACAAAGATCCGTTTGATTTTGTTGACAGATCATTGGAGTGATATCCGTGTTCTTCATCTGCGTGTCCATCCTGTCCTTCTGCCTAAAGACACACCCGGACATGAGAGTCCCCGTCATCAGGAACATCACTGTCAACACGACGGAGAACAGCACATGGGGATGGACGCTGGACAAACACATGACGAATGCACACATTGCCTTTTTTTATATTGAGTGCCTCTGCAATGCGTGGTTTACTTTCGAGTTCATCGTTCGTTTCGTTGCGTGCCCCAACAAATGCGTTTTCATCAAATCCTCTGTGAATATCATTGACTATGTGGCCACCCTTTCCTTCTATATAGATCTCATTCTGGCCAAGTTTGCCAAACACCTAGAAAATGCGGATATTCTAGAATTTTTCAGTATAATTAGGATCATGAGATTATTCAAATTGACGAGGCACTCGTCTGGCCTCAAAATCCTCATACAGACGTTTCGAGCTTCTGCCAAAGAGCTGACGCTTCTAGTGTTCTTCCTCGTCCTGGGAATAGTCATATTCGCCTCGCTCGTTTACTACGCGGAAAGGATACAAGCGAACCCTCACAACGACTTCAATAGCATCCCCCTGGGGTTGTGGTGGGCCCTAGTGACAATGACCACTGTAGGATACGGGGACATGGTTCCAAAGACATATGTGGGTATGTTCGTAGGTGCTTTGTGCGCGCTTGCCGGTGTATTGACGATAGCCCTGCCGGTGCCCGTTATAGTATCCAATTTCGCCATGTACTACTCGCACACGCAAGCGAGGGCGAAGCTCCCTAAGAAAAGACGGCGGGTTTTGCCTGTGGAGCAGCCGAGAGCGCCGCGGCTGCCTGGCCCTTGTGGCGGAGGTAGCGGTGCTGGTCCACCTGCGGCTGGTGGATGCCCTCAACAAACTGCCATCACTGCTGCTCAAAACCGTCGTATGAATGCCATCAAAACATCCAAGGAAGCTGGTCCTCCAAAGATGGGTGAGTAGAACCCCCTCCCGCCGCTTTTTCTAATCTCTGTCAAAAGCATGCTGCCTCCAAAGTAAAGGTAAAATGTTTGACGTATAACTATAACAATAAATAAACCGTATTTAATTCACTTTAATAAACTAAATAATCGCAGGTCTGCAATAATCTAGGTATAAAAATTTCTCGTGGAGTTTCAAAGTTGTTGTTACTCGTAATCAGTGTTGCCAAAGTGTGAATACCAAGTGGTTGTACGATGATTCCACAAGATATCTTTGTGCAGTTGGTACAGATACCGACCCTTAATGGGCAATCCCAGTAGGTGTGAAAAGCACACATTCACAATCCTCATGCAATTTCATTAAGCTATAGTGTTAATCCCATTTGAATGTAACGGTGAGCCCTTTTTCAAATAAAACTTCCGTCCAGTCATGAAACGGTTAGAAAGATTGACTGTAAATGGTAGTTTTAGTGCTGGGGATCTATCTCCCCATCTTCATCAGGCTGGTGATGTCACAGGTTGTAAATGGGCTTTAAGTAATAAGAAACGTTTTAGCCCTCTCGTCGGGTATTCCTCTCTAAATAGATTAGAATAGTGATTTATAGTAAATATCTGAATATTGCTTCGAACCGTCTGACGTTCGAATCGAATAAGGAATTTGGTTCTGCGCGATTCTCACAAAAGGGACTTCCTTCATCCTTTTTTGTTCTGTGTTACAATAACGATTTCTAATGGGAAATGCAGAGTCGTATCCCTACCAAACTAACCCTAACGTGCCAGAGGGACTAGGTGCCATTTAATTCATGAAGTAAATTTGTAGACGTGCATCTGATAGGTAAGTGAGTGACCTCCAAAGGATCAGGAGTAATCTTCTTAAATATTCGAAAATAGTAGATTTTGCTCCAAACTGATCTAATCATTTGTAAAGTCATTTGGGATGAAATGGACTTTCGACACGACCAATATTCGACTCAAAAGACAAAAAAGTCGAACCTTCCGACCTTTGAAACGATTCAGGGATGATTTACTCGAATCTTCAGTGTAAGGAATCTATTTTAGTGTAAAGGGGTGCCTTTGACGAGGAGATGATCTACTCACTGTTGGAAATAATCCACTCAATCTTAGATCACCATCTGATTTGATATTTGTCCCACAACTTCAATATTTGCACAACAGCTTTTCCTTCCCGTCAAGATGAGCATAAAATTGTGTTGTGATTAGCAGAAAACACCCGAATTTCAACGTAATTGTTGTTGGAACTGGAATTAGTGGTTGTAAAAATAAAAAACATTATATTCCAGTCCATAAAGCCCACTTTGAAAGGCTCACGTTGTCGCTCAATATTTTGTAAACCACGTACAATTGTTGGATTCTTGCCAACAGTTTGGAAATGGCCGTGTAATGGTTCAACAAAAGTTCAAAAGTCAATTTGAAAACCCCAACCGGAATTGCCCATAGTTGTTAAATTTGAGGTTGTTGTGTTGGCGTGATCACCTCTAGAATGAAAATGGAAAAGGTGGGTAGAGCTGTATTTAGAGTGCATTTGGTGGTGGGATAGTTTCTGTTGTCATCTTCAGACTAACTGTTGAGTAGGTGTTAAAACATGCGTGTTGTGACGGTTCCCGAGTTTTTGATACAACTACTTGAGATGAGGACGGACCTGGTGACACAGATCTGATTCTACTTCCTAATGGCCCGACTAAAAATTTGGAAACCGGCACAATGCATTGGCGCATCATCGGCTCTTTTAGCAATGTTTTCAAAATATATTAAGAAGCCTTTAAATTACTCTTTATTCTACATTATAGACTATAATTTATAGTGATGTGTTGTTACCTGTAGTTGGACGTCGTTAGTTGTGATTGCTGGGGAGAAAATCCTTATATTAACAAAGATTAAATTAAACAGCCCAGTGCACTCAAAGCGTTCGCTGATATAATGTCCAATTACACAAATTGTCAACGAATTAGCAACACCACGGAGCTCGATTTTAGTCCACGGCGTTTATGGTATCGTTGGATTCGTATTTTCAAGCACTCCAATTACAAATTTAACTTTTAAAAGGATGTGTATGGTTCAAAATTACCGGTCCTTTGTAAGACTACGAGTATCTGTAGGAAGATTTGCTAAGCTGCCTGCATTCAACTTGGAGCGTTTCAAACCTTTGAACCTCAGACTTTTAAACGTTTCAAACCTTTAAACCTCAAACTTTTAACTGATCTGATATGAGTTGGCTTCAATATCACCGCTCCACTTGTTGTTCAGTCAGTTCTTGCCAGGAACGAATCTCGAAAAGTTTCTGCTGAAGTGCCATAAATTGCTGCTTATTTAGGATCACACATATTCGGAGTGGGCTAAAATTTCATTGGTCAACTAATATGCCAACCGTGAGTTGAAGTTGGTTTCATGGGTTTAGGGGTATTATAGGGTTGGCATTTAAAACAAATGTTTTAAACACCTATCTTAAACAGAGTTCAGAACACAAGCAAAAGAAAACACGGTGGTCTTAAACATCAAGAAAAATCCTATATATGAATGTGAAAATTTGACATTTATATATAATACGTTTCGCAAATACAGTAGGTTTCGTAAATACAAATATTTTTATTTAATATATATAAATCCTTGTCAAATATATACTTATTTGCTAGGAATTGATGAAATACAAGTGGAATTCGATAAATGTACGAAGGGCAAGGCGTTACTTGTTCCTTCTCACACATTGGAATGTGTATAAGTAATAACGATTTAGTATGGAATTGAAAAAATGTGGTAGTTTTCAAGACAGGTTTCTGCAGTAAATTCGAAAAATTGTGATTTATTTGCTACAATGCCCACCGTTTTTTAGCTGCCTGAAATCAATTCGATAAACGGATAGCACCACGTCAATCAGCGTAAAAAAGTAATGGAATTTCATGTGCCACACTTGGAGTTACCTACCTACACAAAATCTGAATTTTGGTCCAATCTTGGCGGGCTCACAGCGCGGGTTGTGTGCGGCCGAAAAAATCGGCTGAGGGTTCATATTTTCATGAAATTTTACGTAGAATCCAAATCTGAAATAGAAAAAGGGGGTTTCCATTTGAAAAAACGAAGTTGGTATGCATTGGGCCAAGTTGGCACAGACGGAAAAAATTGAAAAAAGCGCAGTTGAATGCAGGATAAAAAAATAGGAAACACGGGTTTTTCAGTTTTTTTCAAAATCCACCACAATAAAGAATTAATATTCATATCCACTAGTTAAGGGCCACCCTGTATATGCCATAACAGAAAGAAAAGAAGAAGAATTTCTTAGTAGGCACCTTCATAATTTCTGAGAATACCTGTGGTAGATTCAATGCAGCCAAGTAGTAGGAATGTCCTATAACAATCCCCTACCCCTTGGTTTCAAGAACCTACGGGGTACCGATCTCGCTTCGATCCGATCCTTCGTCACTTTTTTCAGTAACGCACAGTTTCGTACCGATCCGCGTGGATCGGTAAAAATACGAGCGGGTACCGATCCGTTCCGATCCCACTGCGGATCCGATCCTCGTATCCTTACGACTGGAACGGTCGATCCCTAGTTATGATCAGATTAACAGATAAAGGCAGATGATTCTAACTTGTCTAGTTAGAAAGGTGACCTTCAACATCTCGGAGGAAGCCAGTGCTTTTCTTGTAATCATAGCTGTTCTCAATGGTGGAGGGAGGAGGTGGATATGAGGGGGTAGAAGGGGGAGGAGAGCGGTGGGATGAGGAGAAGAGGGAGGAGGGTGGTGGGACGAGGAGAAGGGGGAGGAGGGCGGTGGGTGGTAGGAGGTGGGTGGCGGGCGGAGGATCAACTCAATATCAAGTGGATAACGTCGCTCATGATGTGAACTCGGCAGAATTTTAACAACCTACAAATGTACATGAAATTTTCCTTTTGGTTGATAGATCGTATCAAAAATGAATAACTCGAATGAATTGAGCGTAAATTGAACAAGAAAAAACAGTTTTTCTTCTCTCTCCAGTAAAATCATAAAAAATGGGCTCCGCGGTGTTGCTAATTTGTCGACGAAATCCGATGTACGATGAAATCTCGTACAATGAAAAAACATATCGAATATAAGAATAATAAGAAAACATTTTTAACGCAGTTGACGAACTTTTGATGGGTAAATGTGTCAACATCTACACAATACTTGGCCTGAAGTTGACAACGGCGTTTGGTCGAAACCGTTCTAAATCAAAACGAAATCATAAAAATAAAAAATAAATCAATGAAGACCCTTGTAATTTTTGATGCGGACCTGTGAGTAAAGTCACTTGCTTAATTTCCACAGCCTTTGTTTGTAAATAGCTTGTTGCTAATTATGTTTTTGTACGTGATGTTGCATTCGCTTCCACGTCAGCATTTACTACACAGTAACACGATCACGACATACTCACAAGAACACGACGCTTTTTGCTTATATCATTAGTTTTACTGTTTAAAAACCATCCTGTCCTGTTTTCCAACTTTAACAGGACTTTCGTTCTTTGTGACGGCGTCTTTAGTTGAATGTAGAAAGTTCATTATGTCAATTCACGATACAAAACGCATATAATATATTCTGTTTTGTGTTGAACGAATAAAATATTGAGTTAAAAATGAGATCTAACTTTGTACGATTAGATAGTCGATTTCATTTAGAAACTCGATAGTCTTTTCTCTTCATGTAACTCGTTAGTTATGTATCGTCTATCTTCTATATATTCTATGTATCTTTGTACGATGTTTAGTGGGGACGAATGAGTATGCTTGTCAAGTGTTCCGTTGTGTGTTTTTGTTTGCAGAATCTGAAAGGGGAAATTCAAACATTAGAGGAAACGGAGCTGTGGGCAGTGAGGATCCCAAATAAGGATGTGAGATTATTTGCGTACAGTTATTGAATATTAAAACCCTCCCTTTCCGGTTGGAGACACAACTTCAGTTTTTTGGGTCAACGTTTTCTATGCACAGCTTGCATAATCACGTGTTCGTTACTGGAGAAAAATTGAAATTCAACTCTATTCTTTGAGGTCGACTTCTGGGGCCCCTCAAATCCGCTGGTGTGGTGGTGTAAGAGGATCGAACCGACGTTTAAGGTGATGGCGAGGAAATTATTTCAGAGAGATAGTTGAAACCCAAGAGGTTGAGGAGGCAGTTTGGAAAACAGGATTGAGAACTTGAACAAAAATACGGTGACGGTGAAGGATTCGAACCCAAAACCTTCCGATTTCCCATCCCAGTCCCTATCCGTGGGTGAAAGAACTCAAGAATCAAGAATAATTTTATTGCAGAAATAAAGCATACAATGTTTGTACAGAGTGATTGAGGCTTATACAATACCGGCCTGACGGCCCTAAAGTTTTAACAAAATGAGGGATGATAAAGGGTGGAGACATGGAGTGAGGTTTGTGGTGGGATGATTGCGGTAAGAGAAAGAACTTGAAATCGAATACACCTAGAATTTGTGCAGTATCCATGTGATATCGCCAACAAGCGGTGGTACGTAGTAGTCCAGTCAATCTAAACCAAAAAAAGGGCAATTAAGGGAACTGATAATACTAGTTCCAATTTTTGCGGGAATTAGTAGGAGGGTCCCCCGAACAAGAAAAAGTGAAGTCCCTCCAAATTATAACTAAAAAACGGTACGTTGCAGTGAAAACGTTCCTCTGTATCAAATGAAAGCTTATTAAATTTTCTAAAAGTTTGGTAATATACACTAATATGAAAAACTGGACCGTTTCCGTGCTACCGGCTCCGGAAGGTGATAGTTTCAAAAAAAATTGTTTTTCAATCATGTTTTTCGTACATTTTTTACTTTTAGATCCTCCCTCGTTCATTTTAGGAGGAGGGTGACACAATAAATCGTGAATACGTCGCAACTTACAGTACTTAATTTTAAGATCAAAAACAGCAATGCAAATGGAACCTTTGATACTCGTGCCAGTATGTATCGCACGTCACTTCTCACGTCCAATCCCAGTTCATTCTGGCGGTTTGGGGTGTGCGACAGGATAATTTCTTTCTTTCTTGGTAGCTTACGGTCATTCCAGCCCTGTAGGGGCGTTTTAGTGTTCTGCCGTTTTAAAGTAAAACCACTTATCTCCGAATTCGTCAAAATTGATGAAATTGCGTAGAAACCACTCACCTTGTGGGTTTTTCATCTAATTTGGAGGCAGAACAACTTATCTGTGGTAGTTTGCAAGCAAACTTGTGTTTGTCATAAGATACTTACGCAAGCTATCGACTATCCCTAGCTATGGACATCCCTAGCTCAAGTGGGTTTTCCAAAAAACGAAGCGTCAGAAATGGCGAGTGTTTGCAGGCAAAACAGCTCAAGTGGGTTTGTCTCCAAACTGAGTGCTTGCACTTACATTATCGAAGGGGAAGAACAACTTAACTACGATTAATCGAAGCGAATCAATATTTTCGATATTTAGTCGATATCAGCATGATCGACAGGACCTAACGCTAACATCGAGCTGCAATACGGATTCCTAACTCTAAACTGGTGTCTAGCAATGAAGGGGCCAGCTGAAAAACCTAGAGGCATTTTTGAACGTCGAAATTTTTGCAGATAAGTGGTTTTTCTTTGAAACAGCAGTGTTGGTCAAGAGTTGTTGGGGCCGAATCCTTCAAATAACCCGTACAATCTTCGCCCTCCATCCTGTTCTTCATACTTTTCGAAACTCCAACGTATCCCGCCCGAATTCGTTCATTGAAGTGTTAGTCTGGGACCCTTGTAAACAAAATCGGGGTGTGCTGGACTCAATTACAAAGTAAATGCAAATTTGAGGGATTGTTTGGGGATGGTGGACGGTATGTTTGCTGAGTTTTCGAACACGAAGGCCCTGAGCTCTTTAATGGCGGGAGGGGGGGTGTGCGGACATTTCGGATTGTTATTGGTTTTGTTGGTTATATCTGAACCATGAGGTGCGAAATCCGGAAGACCTAAACCACGTAAAGGAGTTTTAAATTTCCTTCAAAATGCATTGATCAAATGGTTTTGACCCAATACCTGAAACCAAGATGGCGGTTTAAACAAGGTAAAATTTCTCTAGATGTTCTCAAAGTGCTTCATCTTAAATTTAAACTCCAGACATTGCATGATCAGTCGCATCAGGATCCCAGAAAGTGCTGGCTATGTAGTTGAGGTGGGTGTTTATCAAGCGCTTGTAGGGCCTCCTTGTTTCCAATTCCGAAAGGATCTCGTCCGGTCATCGCATGCAGGAAAAGGATGTCCTTGCAATCAAATTTGAAAGTAAGTCGACATCTTCTCCGGTGAGTGTTTTCCCATTTACAAGGATCCTGATGCGACGCCACATCAAATTTCGGTGTATCATGCAACACCTGGAGTTCACATTTTAGTCGAAACTCACTTGAGAACATTCTGAGAAATTTTATCTTTTTTTTGACCGCCTATATACTGGTTATTGTACGCCCAAAAAGACTTTCGACAAATTGATTTTGTAGGGAATTTAATGTTCTTCCAAGCGGTTTTTCAGGATTTTTGCTAAGCAACATGGTTAAGAAGATATGTGCTAATCAATAACAGTCCAAGAAAATCTCGTCACCCCATCGTAAAGAGCTCAGAGTGCTCGTGTTAGAAAACCCAGCAAACATGCACTCTACAATCCCCAAACATTTCCCAAAATTTGGAATTGAGTCCAGGAATAATGTACATGGCTCCGGTACTATGTCCCCTTCGATTTATATAGTTTTCTTTCGATGTCGATCTCGTTGTTCGTCTACGTTGTATTTTCTGGGTGTGGGCTGGTACAAGTTATTTTGTACCTTTGCTCTTGTTTCTCTACAATGTTCTCAAGGGATTCGAATTACGCGGAGCTAGCTGTATTTCTCGTCTCGTTACCTGTCGTTGGCACTTCCCGCAGTTCTGATTCGTCTCTGTGTTGCCTGGCGTGAGAAAGATAATTCCAAACTTTTTTTCCAAGAAGCTTGAGTATGTATGTGCGTTGAGAGCAAATGATCTGAGAATATATTTCAAAACCCTTCCAGTATTATATCAAAAACTAAATGAGATCTATCCGCATGACGTCAGGTTGTTTTGTTGGCTTTTTGTTGTTACGTTCAGGGGCATCTTTATGTGGAGTGATATCATCCGTCGTGATATCATCCGGATAAAGCCAGGGGATAACGGACATGGGCTTCACTTTGTCCTGAGCAGCCCTTAGTATTTATCATCATAACTCGTATAGATCCATCTTTACAGTCATTTCCTCCACTGATCGTCTTCTATTCAAGAACAACAACACTACAAACACAACAACAAGGGTGTCTTACCGAGTGTTCCGATTCTATAAATATTCTAATAGGATTGGAATGGGATGTCTTTATATTTTCAGATTCGAGATGGAAGCAGTTAGCATCCAAATCAGTTCTTCACACAAAAACGTCATCCGCAGATAAAGGTGATTCACTTACTGTCAGTCGACAAGTCGGTGGAGGTTAGATATTTAAACCTGTGTAAACTGTTATAGAAACCTCAGACAGTGCGAGAGTTTGCTGATATGAGTTTTAGAAAATTAAACAAGAAAACAGAATGCATCATCTGTGTCACTGACTAACTATAGAACACGTTGTATTTGTACTTGATACTCTTAGTTTGGTAGATGAATGCGTGTTCTCTCCAGAATGCCTACCATTAAGCATTATGGTAAATAATAATATGTGTAAACATAGCTGTGTGAAATTTGGGTGTGCAATTGAATGATACCATTTGTTTAGATTTGGTCGGCTCGGCCCATCCGAATTGGCCGGGTCTTACATGTTCCCGGTTTGGCACTGAGTAGAAAACTTGACAATATATGTAAGTATATCTGAAAATCACGTTTCCTTCTATATTTGGCCACCCTGAGCACGATTCCGCCCGACACAAAATAACGTGAATATTCCTAACAGGTAGTTTAGTATTATTCTGAGTGTGTGTTCGTAACTATTTGAAACATTGATTCTCTTCTCGTGAAAAGTTAGTTTGAATTTGGAGAGTAGATACAGATGACACCTGCAATGTGAATAGTGTAACGTTTGAAGGCATGTGCACTGGAAACGACGGTTTTAGCCTGATCCTGGCTCAAAATTTGATGAGATAATATGCGGTAGATTATCGACATTGGATATGATTTAATGGAGATAATATGCGGTAGATTATCGACAATCCACAGACGTGGCAGATCTACATGATTTTAGATTATATTCCAACAAACAGAGGGCATGCTCTAGGAAACGTTGCAATGAATCATCATCCATCTTTAGACAGGTGGAGATCCGCGTCAGATACATTCTGATTTTCATAATACTCTGGTTATGTATTCCGATCGTTTTCAAAATCTAATTCAAACCCTATTTCATAGTGAATCATTCCACGAAGGCGGTTGAACACATAATATACATAAGTACGATAATATCGTACTTATGTATTAAGAAACATATTATGTATTAAGAAACATATTATGTATTAAGAAACATATTATGTATTAAGAAACGCCATGAATGAAAAACGTAATTAGTTCGTAATTAAAACAGAAAAAATATCATGAGAAATCGAAATGTAGTTGTGAAAAAGCGCAATGTTATATTATTGCGCTCATATCATATATCATCGTTATTAAGGAAGAGATAGAACCTAGGAAGTGCGCAGCATCACACAACGTTTTGGCCCCGTTTTCAGTTGATATGGAGGTTAATAAAAAGAATTTAAACCGCAGTTATGAAGCAGGAGTTGTTTGTGAGTGGGTATCAGATCAGCAAGCAACTAGCTCTGGTCCATCTAAATTTCCATACTTTCTTCTAAAAGAGAAAGAAACTTCTACGCTGCCCGTAACGTATAGCTAGTGTACCAGGTTGGTATGTTCTAGATATTCAGGATGGTCTAAAACGGATTTTGGACAGATATGAAATTTTCATTTTCAAAGATTTTTTACGCTAAAAACGATGGTGAAGTCAGAATTACGATATCTTATTCCACTCTCAAACTGGAACACTTTGAAGGTGAAGAAACGTGGTTGTTACTTGAGATTTTCTTCACGGTTCATCTGCTCTAATCTAATAATGGAATGAGATTGTAATTCTGACTTCACCATATCGGGTTCAGCGTTGAAAAATCTATAACTGAGGTGTTACTTGGCCAGAAAAAAAGGATACAAAATTTGTTGAGAAACCAGTTGAAAATGGAGATATTTTACCTAAATCCAGTTATTTCTTCGGAAATTTCAATATTATAGCCATGCTGTGTGACTATGGATTTTTTTTATTATCTTCGATAATGAACTATTGGAATTGACCAAGGAAAAAATTTAACGGCGGCTAGTCGGGTAGATACTTCCTGTTATTGTTTATTGCCGAAGGTAGGTACAAGTAGAAACCCCAGTAGTATGCCAATAGAAATTAATTCTAAATGATGTTTCTTCATAATATGAATATTATGTAAATGCTCCATCTATCATTTATATAAATCATTTATAGACCATCACTGAGCTATTCACCTCCCTTATTTGTAAATTGTATCTCAGCCATACGATTTCTCGCTTCCCAATAGCGTTCGAATTGTGTAACGTGAGGAAATATGAGCGTTTAAATTAGTCAGCTGAGTCAATTCATTGATATTAGTATTATTGATATTTAATTTCAGGTGTTATACATTTTTGGTCGCTGAATCTCATATCAAATTTGCTTGAATCAAGTAGGTTAAATCACGTGAAAATGACTTTCGTAAGACCACGAAGCAAAAAAGTAATGTATTCAATTGTGTTGTGGAAAACTGTCGTCGATCCACCTCGTTAAAACTACTTGTCGAGCGACATCTTTTAAAAAGGGGGTCGCAAGAAGGATTTTAAACAGTTGGGAACCGGCTTGATAAAAATTGCATCATTCCATCAGCTCGGTCCGTTTCCGTGGCCATTTTAAACATTCATGTTCATTGTCATTCGAAACCCCTCTAAGACCTTGAAAGCTCTGGAACCCCCAAGTCCACGCTGTAGGATTAACGAGTTGGAAAATCCGTGTTTTCCGCTTCATCTTTTTAGGGGGATTGGTAACTTGATGCAGGTTTAAAATAATATTAAAACCACTTGAATATTGAGTCAATTTCGTTTTATCATATTCAATATTGAACCGCTAGAATCGGTCGAGGTAGAAATTCTGTTTCAATTTTGTTTCGATATTTGAATTCTACGTATCGTCAAAAGTGAAACCCACCGATTTCGAAGTTGAAAGGATTGAAAGTGCTGTAAAGGTTTCTTGGTGTACTGATCGTTCTTGAAATTGATGATAACCTCAGGTCAATAGGAAGGGGAACGTCAAATGAAATGGTATAGTTTTCTGTACACATTTGAGTAGAGTTCAAGTTAGTGAGGCCTATCGTTCGCAATAAGGGCTCAAAGGTAAAAACCGAAAATTTTCAACGTAGACGTGAACCTAACGGTGGAATTTAGGTCAATTTTTCATAATGAGGAACAGCTGATGTCGAGTGTCCATTTTCGTCTATAGAACATTCGCGAAAAAAAACAAAAAAAAAAAAAAACCTCTAACTACCTGCCGTCTGTATAGATACAGACGGCAGGTAGTTAGAGGTTTTTTTTTTTCGCGAATGTTCGAAATGTTGATACGCTAAAATCTTAATCGGTTTAGTTATAAAAACTATGATATCTGGAATTTTTTCGGATTTTTTGGACCACCGGAAGGGGTCCCTCAACGCAGACCATGCAGATAGCCAACGTCTGCACTCCATAGCTCCGGATCCTTGTCAAGAAATTTATCTCCCATTTTTTGAGAAATTAGAAAATGAGTGGGACCAAATTGGTAAAGTCACATTCTTTATTTTGAGGATTTTTTGTGCTTACAAAAACGCTTACACTTAAGGTTTTTATTCTTTTTATTGGCATAGTTTCATAAACATACAGCCGTATGAAATATAAAAATCGTTCATAATATAAATTACAAAAACAAAATCATAATATCATAATATGATAATATGATCATAAGATCATAATAATTGATATTATCAAGATCTAAAGTATAAAATCATAATGAACATAAACATAATATAACATAATATACTAGTTATATCCAAATCAGTTTGTTAAGTTAAATCAAATTCACACTATTAGACTGTTTTCATCAATAAATTTGTACAAATCATCCCACACATCAATATTTCGACTTAACAGTAGAAATCAATAATTGAATGGGCTGGTGAGTTTTGGAAAAATCGGAAAAATTCCAGTTATCTTAGTGTCCATAACTGAATCGATTACGATTTCAGCGCATCAACATTTCAAACTTTCGTGGGGGAAAAAAAACACCTCTAAAAGGTAGTTTTGAATACTTGTTGGTTAATGCTGAGCGCACCAGGCCAATAGTGCATTTTCTACTAAACTCTTATCAATGAACAGCAAAATGATAATATTATTGTACAGTTCGCTGATTGCCCTTATTGGCGACGTTTCGATAACCTAACACTTTGTGAAAACCTCACATTCATTGATCCGTACGTCTTAATGATGATTAATCATGTATCAACTTGTTGATTTAGACTGGGGGGTGTATTGAGAGGGTCAGGAACACTTTTCTGTTCGTACTCACTCAGTGAATAACTTGAGTACACGTGAACGTGAATAAATATAATAGAAGTAATTACTTCTGAAAAAAAAGAAAACATCGTAGAACTGAAGTCAAGTAATAATGGAGAGAGCCCTAATCGAATGACTTGAGGAAAATTGTACTATTTCACCTTAACCTAGTATATCTTAATGAGCAATAATCCTGGCAATTACCTAAACTTATTAAAACTGCAGTATGCATGTAATTCGTAGAAATGACATTCCATATCTGTCCTTGACGCTAAAAGTTGAGTTATAGCAGATATTTTTTATCGTCGTCACTTATGTCCCACTAAACGGTTAGTGGTGCGGTGTAATTCGTGGTACGATTTAACAAAACGTCGGTGTTTCTCGACCTTCTCTTCAAATTGCTGCGATAAAAACTGGTAGGTAATTCCAATATTTCTCTTCCGTCAAGCCCGTTGGTCCTCCTCGTTGATGGGCTTTTCACCGTGAGATCGGAGCTAATTACGTTTTAATTAGAAGAGTTTAGATTGGAATCTGAAGTTGTGTCTCCGGTCAGCTCCTTTACCGACTTAACGTTCATGCATGCACCGGCTCAATTGCATCAGCGGGGGAAGGAGTTGGTAATCAAGAGGAAATTAGGTTGAGATCGGAAGGTTCGCGGTTGGCCAAACCATGAGCTATAGCGTTTGATGAAGGTTCGTCGTGTACCAGGCAGGTATTTAACAGCGTTGCATGTCTAGTTAGATCGTAGGGCATGTTGCATGCTTTCGTGTGGTGTTACATCCTTTCATTTCCTGTTGCTTGAGCTTCTCCGCCAAACCTCTTAGCTGTGAATGTCAAACTAAAAGAACAAACTACAACACCTTCAAGGTCAACCTGTTTAATAGTCGAAAGACTGAACGCATCGTATCAAATTGAAAACAAGTCCATTCATGAAACAGGTGGATTTTCTTCCAACTTAATTCAATAAGAGTTCTCAACGTAGAATGGTAGGTAGTGAGCATTTTTATATAGGTACCTACTTTTTGTTCTGCCCTAATCAAATAAGAGTTGAATGATGAGTTGGTGTACCAATGTTTTCTGATGTCATACATCACAATGTGGGGCAAGTGCAGAAAAAATTCGAATTCTCAAAATTTTTGATTTCGGTTTATATATACCTACACCAAAAACACGAGCCAGATGACCGAAATCAAAAATTTTGAGAATTCGATTTTTTTTCTATTTTTTCTATATATAGCACAAATTTCAACCGGACATATTTAGGCCCATTTATTGATAGTTAACCCTCTGTGAATATACACCTCAAATCGGGTGATATGGTAGGTATACTCCTTAAGAAACCTTCTTACTTGTTTTCGAGCCTCTATTTTACGGATTAGGTACTAAGAGACGCACAAGTTGAGAAATTGTTATATTATGGCGTAAGGTCGAGGGGCGGATTTAGTCGAAAAAATACGGAAAAAATCTTAACTCGCGAACAGATAGGGACTTACTACATTTGTGATGCGGATTAACAGAAAAACATTTTCATCACTTATCCGGTTCCATCCTGTATAGTTCCTCCAAAAACACGAATACTTGTAGGCTTTCGATACCGCTCCAGATTACAACAGTTGTAATCAACGGCTACAAATCATAGTTACTATGATTTGTGGCCGTTGACGACATATCGCATATCGGATTTTTGACTTGTCACACTCCTATTCGTGAGATGACATTATCAAGGTCGGAGACAGAGAAGGTACAGAAATAAATAATAGAACCTTTCAAACCCTCGGAGAAATACTGCTTGGGAATTTGTTCTAGGTTTCTGATCATCAGTAATTTCGTGTCAGAAACACGCATGTGATTACACTCCGTCGCAGTACATGATTACACATTACTCGTTGTATATGCGCTCAACTGACTTAAATGTTTGGATGACTATTCTAAATGTAGGTAAATTTGTAGTGTACAAACCCTCTGAATCCTATTTCCAGTTGAACTGAGCTGCTACAGAGCATTATTATACAGTACACGTCCCCGTAACTTACTTAAGTATATGATGTTAAGACGGAGTGGGCTGTCTGTCCTACAGCCTGCACGTCGATAACTCTACAATCCATCACACCTCTCGTTTTCCATAATAATCCAATCGACAGATATGAATTTGGAGTCCGTCAGTGAGAGCGCATAAATCTACGGATTCGACGTTTTCTTATGACGTGTACCACGTAACGGCTGCGGAAAGTTTACTGGGGAGAAATGAGTTGCAAATGCCTGTTGATATTCTGTTAGTTAATGATGCGGGTTGAGCACTTTTATAACTCTTCCGGCTCGAAGGGGTTAGGACAGACAGATTTGTAACCTGCAATATTAGCCTGAGATTATCTGGATACGAATTTACTCTCTGTGTGTTGAAGACTCAACTTCGTCTCAACGATCTTAACATCCTTTCGGGTGTTCAGGAACGTAAGACAATCGATTTGGTTTGAAAGAAGTTTGGTTCATCTCGGAAATGATTTAATTTCTTACTTTTTCAAGTTGATCAATCTTATGATACTTCACGGTTGGTTATTGATTTATGGCAGCGGTTATAAAGTTACTTGACTATTTTAAACAGCCGAGTAAGATCGGTTGAATGAATAATGTTGAAATAGGGTTGAGTAAATATCCAAACAACCATATAGAATTGGTACTCATATTTTAATATAGTAGGCCAACTATTATACTAATTCCAGACATACTCGTAGGTTCTTGTACTTGCCTCGAATTTTCTCCCTAGAAATCTTAGTATAAGACTCGAATGTGTCTTTCAAATAAGGAGTGAATTCCCCTTTGGTTATATCTCCTGGGCCCTCGCTTCAAGGGCATTAAAGTAAAAGCAGCCAGATTATTGTGCCAGATGGATTCTGTTAGAACTGATCCACGTGCATTGCGTTAGATGGACGTGTAGAGCTCACGCTAGTCATTTTTGCTACATGTACATGTAAAACCACGAAATCGCCTAATTTCACATGGCGTTTGTGTTCCAGTCGGCATGACGATGACACTAAACCCGAACGGGGTCGGCGTCAAAGCTGAATCCCTGAAACCTGAAGCTGGATCCTCTGGCCAAGCGTAAACTGCATCTTCGTTACCAATCCGCACGGTTCTCCCTGAACCTATAAGGGACCCACTGCCGTTCCTCACCGAGATCGTCAAACAGCTGCAGGTGCTTCAGGAACAACGGAACGATTCTAGCCTGTAAGAAACGTAGGCTGATACTCCGACAAGTACAACTGATGGAACTGGGTTCATTTCAGTAACACACCTCTTGGGCGTCAATCCATGAAACTGTGAGACTGCCTGCCGCTTCAAGTCCCCCAACAAACATTGGTTCAAATATCTGTTTAATCCAAACGACGAATTCTCCTCAAGTATTTGGACGAACCATTACATCACAATTTGGATGTTATTGTTCAATTAATCAAGTAAGGACTCTATTGAGTTACGTAGTATTTCATTTGCATCTCATCTCCTTCGTATGTTTTTGAATTGCATTTTACATTCCTAACTTCTAGTACGACAGGTCATCCTGAAATGAACATTCGAAGAATTCGTACGATGGAGGGAACAACTTTTTATTGTAACAACCACTGTTATTGTAACAATATTATTGTAAGAAACATTGTGTCGAATGCCGAATTCAATAATACTCTTAGGTTGTAATAGTTATCTAAGTTCGCTTTCGAACCAATGTTTGTAATCGGTTAAGCGATGGTTTTGCTTATGTAGTTCAGTACCTACTTGTGAGAATGAGCGGTCGACAGGACTCAATATTCGAATAAGTCCAAACTGTTATCTAATTCTACATGAACAGGAACCCAATGAACAGGATGAGGTCTAAGACGCGGAAGAATGTGATGGTAATAGTGAGCCAATAACAAGTAGGTGCAACTCTGTCAGCGGGTATATCCAGAGAATAAGGTAACCGCTGTTAGACATCTAAAAATAAATATATTTCAACCCAATTCACAGGGAACGTTCCAAAATATGTCTATATTTCTCAGCGCAATCGTCAAGTTCGATGCACTTCTTCAGTCTGTACACCAGCGCTCCACCTTCACCTCCTCGTCGTTGGAAAAACGATTCATGCCAAGGAATTCCTTCAGTGTGGTGTGTGGTGGAAATACGATCTGAGGGCGCTATGTCTGGGGAATAAGATGGGCGGATCACAATATCCCATCCAAAGTGTTGAGTCACACGAGCGGTCTGGCGTTGTTGTGATGGAAAGAAACACCACGAGTCTACATTCTCCTTCTCTTGTATTTGATGTTCTTTTTCAATATTTCCAAGGTCTCGCAATATGCGTCAGCATTGATGGTGGGTCCTTTTGGTCATCAAATCCACCAACCAAACCCCTATTCAGTCCCGAAAGACGGATGCCATAATATGTAATTATGTAATATGTAAGACGGATTACATATTATGTAATCTTCCGCTCTAAAAACTGGACTTTGAAATGTTTAGCTGATGGGTATGGCACCAATGTTGAGACTGCCTTTTGGACTCAATAGTATAGTGACACACCGAAGTGTCACGATAGAGTCAAGGAATCCATATTTCATTCCGTCAAGAACTTGATGATCCGACGAATCTCGCTTCAGCGGTAGGTGGAGCGAACGGCCCCTGCAGAGGTTGACGGAATCGCTTGCTCTGAAGGCATTTCGTAACGGGCTTATTTGCCTGTTAGGAACCGTCTACACATGCTGGGATGCCAACTATGGACAAGAAAAATCTCTGCTGCATGAGGCAACTATCATTCCGCAAAGTTGTACTTCTCTACTCATTCAAGGTGTCTAGTGAGTTCGTCCAAAAGCCACAAAGAGGGCGATCAGAAGTTTTCTTCAAATTAGTCCTAAAATCTGTCTTCAACGCTGGTCACCAAAACATACTGCTGACTAAACTTGTTTAGACACAGTTATAAGTAATTTAGTAGGTATCTAAATGTGATTGACTGATTACCCACAAAATTTCTCCGCGTTCCATTCCTTATCCAGTTTATTAAACCGTTACGAAAACGAAAGTACAATTAAGAAAACTTTTAAATTCGAATTAACATAGTTAACGTTTAAATTGTAATAAGTCCAATGTGTTGGGAAAAACATTTCAGTTGAACTGATAAAAAAGCAATATGCTCACAATCAAGGTGAATTCGGATTACTGCCAACATAAGACCTTAATATAGTAAAACCAGTAACATTTTAAATAATACCTACCTTACTGTTATGTTGGTACTTTGCTCTGAAAACAATGCAAAACCATGGCTGACAGGCATGGGCAACCCGCTCAGGCAAACCATTCAGTTCGTACCGGAATTATTATGTCGTCAGCTCTTCAGATTGTAATTGCCTCACCGACTTCAGTTCGAAACAATAACGTTCTTGCTCAGAACTCACGTAGATCTCAACATTTTACATTTGCTCTTTTGATCAACCTGAAGCCAATTTACTTCGATCTACTCATACTTCTTATATTGTATCACATGTTACGAGTATTCTCATTTCTACTTGAGGCGTTCAGGATCAAAAGCGGATAACTCCATAATTTCAAAAATTTATTTGTTCACAGTTTTGGCAAGTTCAGAAAAGCCTTATTAATAATAATTAATAGTTATATTTACAATAATTAAAAATATAAATTATTATTGATATAAACAATTAGTGAAAAAATCAATTTTTGAAATTTAGGAGTTATTCGCTTTTTATCCTGAACGACCCACTTAATCTACGGTTGAATGGAAATTTCGAGACGGAGGTAGCTCATGCCTGTTCAAGGTGTCCCAACTTATTGCCCAGGAAATTTTGGTTGGTATGTACCAGGTAAAGGTATCCCGTGTATTATATCATGTATATCATTTCTACTTCAAATCATGTAACACTTATGAGTAACATTTACGAACTTGATTGAAATGACTGGAAATTAATAAGCTGTATTAGTATCTCTCACTGCCACAAACTTCATTAAGTCCTCAATGTTGACGTTTACTGATGTGCGAAGCAACAACATCAAGTGAATTCAGATATCAAGTGGAGGGAAGTGTACGTTGGGACTTTACAAACGTTTCAGGGTACTGGCAAAGTTGAACTAAAATCAAGTGTTGCAGGCTTGTGGTCCCAATAACCAAGCACGTCACTAGCGAGTGGGCTTCATTTCCATCTTAAACTTCTATCTTGTTCCTGCCCGGTTCAATTTGTCAATCCAGTTTAGTTTTTTCACTAAAATTAATTAAATGGGTGCCTCTAAATTGGCCGAGGTAGTCCTCGGAGGTGCACCTTGAGGTCTACCTCCACCTCTAGTGAAGACTTTGAATTCCGCCCTATGTCACTTCTCCCGATTCCTCCATTTCAGAAAAACTTTCAGTAGTATATGGGCTGAGGAAGTCGTGCAATGATATTTCGTCTCCATGTTACTGGATCTCTTCATGCCGTTTTGTCCTTCTGGGCCACTCGAATAACAATTACCAGGTTGGGTGCAAGAACTAAATTCCGAGTGGATTATATTCTTCAATTCATTTAATAATAATTATAATAACTGTTGAAACTCGCCTTGTTTTTGTTGAAGCTGTGTGCATCTAATTTTCACGGGACAAAAACTTCACAGACAAAACAGTGGAATGTTTCAGTGACATCAAACGCCTCAAACGACCTACCAGCTATTGACTATGGAGGCGCAAAACTGCGCCAATTCACCCCAATAGACGGTAGCTCAATTAAAATGAACCCTCCCCCCTCCCCTTCATATGTCTGTTCTGTGTCGTGAGAGCCAACCACACAACTTTGGACACTGCTGTCTGCAATAATATTATCATCTTGTGCATAACAGTTACCGTAAGTAGCACCGTTGAACAAAAAGTACCTTTGAAACTAGATATTCATGTAACACCCTCATCCCAAGGTACACTCTTCCCCCACTTCACTTTGGAAGTTTTATTCTAAGTTAGTAATAACGGAATGATCGAATTTTGAACATATTGTAATTCAAATAAGTCAGACATTCGGGAGGAAATTTACGTATACTAGGAGACAAGTGTGGAAACAAAAAGTACCAGAGGTGGCCCATCACCTTCGTAAGGCCTAGGATAACGATCCTTATTCTCATAGAATATACGCAAATAAATTTAGATCATGTTTTGCATACTTTTATATTTTATTTTGTAACAAGGAGAGTTGTGTGATACGGAAAGTGACCAATTCGTTGGTTTCATGAGGGTAGATCAGAGACGTCAATGATCATTTCGAAAAAAACAAAATGCAAATAATTGAGAAGAAAAATTATTTACCAACAAGTATAGATAATTAGAAATTGATTAACTTCTTTACGACCAGTGAAACTATGTTCTAAACACATTTATATAGCTAATATTTATATCCCTATTGGCTAGTCTGACTTATGTAAAATATGGCACATTAGGCTGGAATCTATGGCACTTTAACCCGGTCCTCAGTACTGTAGATAATGTTCACTCATTATTTCACCGCTCTATAAAACTTTTTATATATGCAAACCAAGTTATATAAAACAATATTTATATGATATTGTTATTTACAATAACCTAATATACAAATTGTTTATGAAACTACGATTTAGATTTTAAATCTAAGTAATTAAAGGACGTTACAAATGAGCGTTAATTTTGATTTTCCGGATTAAATAGAGACATAATGCTTTTTCAATAATTGAAATCATGTGATGTAGTTATAGAATAAAAAACAAACAAAGCTTCACTCTTGAAATTGACAGGGCAATTCGCATCTATGAGGTAATTTATTTTTTTGAAGTAAACAAAAATTTTGTAATGAAAAAAAAAAATTAAAATTTGAGTGAATGGCGATTTTTTGCTTAGAACACGTCACGTGGTCCAAAGATTAAATGAAATAATTATATACGAGGATTAAAAGTCAAATGATTAGGTAGGTGGTGTATCAAATTGATATTTATTTCAGTTGTTAATTCAAACATCGAAGAGAACTCAATACTGTTAAATGTTGTATTGTTCCTGGGTTACCTACAACACCCGGCTCTTACAATACGGTGACAATCATGCATAACATTAACCTGAGATGTTACAAAAAGTATTGATCTTATGACTAATTTTATTGTTCCTCACTACGAGTTCATTTCAAGTTGTGTCTTTGTTATTTCTAGAAATAATAAACCTACGTTTTCGACGCGTATCCGAACTGCATTCATGAATAATCCGCGTTGAGCTGAGAGCGATCAAGTAATTGAATTCCTCGTTCGGGTTCGAAGTAATGCACTTTGCAAGAATCTGCCGCTTTCAATTTTCGAATTACCACCGTAAAATTAACACGACATCCCCGTCCCGTCGGATATCCATATGGACGTACTCGCCACAGGTTTTGTTAGAAAATATGAGCTGCAGCCGAGCGCTCGAGCCAATTTCCACATCGTGCCTCGTCAATTTTCATTATAAAAATCGCACGAACTCGGGCGCGAATTTCGCCCGTTGAAATATTGCCGGCGTAGAGTGCGCTCTTTTAGACGAAACTCGAAAAGGCTAGGCATATTAGGAATTTCATAGGAACGTTTTGATCCAGTTTTGATTTCATACCCTTCATGTTTAATTGGGTCGCTGATCACGAAATATAAGGATGTAGGCAAACATTTGGCCCAAAACTTGGTTTTTGAGCACTTTTTAACCAAATGTTGGCACTTTTTCCTATTCCTTATTCATGAGGTTTTCTTGTACCTAAGACTAACCATTTCGCTACTAGAGCGCGCCATATTTCATGCCTTGTGAAATTTACCGCTTAGTACTTGGAAATCGCCCTTCTTGTGATACTTAACATGTTAGTGATTTTTAACATTTATTAAATTTTACAATTTATATTACAATTTATATTACATTTCTCATAAATGACGTTTTTCTTAAAGAAAGACTAAACCCCTTTTGGGCCCGCCCTAGCGGTAAAACAGTTGGTCTCACAAAACAAATGATGCATAGGAAATATAGGACATTTTGTCTGGGTACTTTTATTTTGTATGGAATGGGTTTGGCAAAAAACGCCTCCTTTTTGAGATATAGGCCAAAAAATGAAAAAAGTGTCAAAATTTGGACAACAGTGCCCGACAAACAAAGGGTGAAAAAATCAAAACTATAGCAAATCTTTCTTCTGGGCCCCAATTTTTTCGCTTTATTAGCCCAGCCTTAAATTATTTACCTATCAGACCCAGCTGGTGCCTTTTCCTCAATTTTCCGTTCAATGTGAATAGCAACATGCGAGGTAACACAACAAGCCGAGAGACAAAAGGTAAACATAACGAGATCCAGATAACATTTTATTCAATCACAATTTAATAAATATATTATCAAATACATTTGATAGGTATTAATAGTGTATTTTTGTGTTGGGTCTTTGTGTCAACAAGATTATTGACGTTTATATTGGATTTTTGAATTGTGGTATTGAGCCATTCAACACCCTCAAGTTCATTTCCGACAAGGTTTAATTATATACGGAGTTTTTGAGTTTGGAAAAAAAGATGTATGAAATCAAGTGTGTCCTTTGTCATAAACTTCATCACGAAAATTTTTAACCCCCACAAAATTTGTAGGTTTAGGTTTCAAGATACGTAGATTCAGAAAATCGCATTAAATAAACGCTGCAAATTCTTGGACAACGGGTTTATTATTTTCTGTACGGATCACCCTTCTGTCTGGATCATTGTTCTGTTTTAATTTGACAGATTTAAATTATAGATGAAACATTTATAAATAGGTATTGATGATTAACTATTAAGAATTAATTTGTATAAAACTGTGTACCGTCGTTCCGTAGAACCAAAAAGTATCTCAGAATAAGAAACCGGATATCCCAAAACTATGACATTGTGCTGTTTGAATCAGCAGTGGAAGTATGAACATTTACCCGACAGGCTGCCACATGATTTGGGCTCATGTCGACGACTTTTTATCGTCTCAACCTTTGAATCCTCATTGCGATTGGACGGGTGATCAAAAAAAGCTCTGGATGGCCTTGAACAATTCTCCAAGTTAAACACTATTTAAATGTGAACTGAAAACTATACTGTTCATTCAAAATCTTTCGTTGATCCTTAAAAACGTTCCATAACCCTAGGTCAATAGGAAGGGTTTGAAATTAATTTTGAAGTTTTTAAAACGTCATATCTCGAAAATTTTACATAAAACGGTGTGGTTTTGTTGTAGAAACTTAAATAGGGTTTGTTCAGAAAAATTTTCAAGACTGCCCGGAGCTTTTCACGACCAGCCGTTCGTTCACAATGACCGCTCGCTGGTAGAGACGATAGAAAGTCGTGAACAAGAGCGCGTGAACAAGAGCGGCGGCCAGTCGGGTCTGTCCACACACTTGAACAGCTGTTCCAACAACCCACGGTTTTGAGACATCCGAGTTCGTGGATCTCGTGGAAAGACGGTTACTTCGAATGTTTGGTGGTAGGTGTGTACTTACTTCATGTTATACATCAATGCCGACATAAGTACAAGAGAAATGCCACATTTATATTAGTACAAATAATTATTAATGCTTGAGTTATCTAGACAGAAGTGTGATCTGTTCAGAAGATAATAATCCGTTGCCGAGTTTTTCACTTTAGGGTCTTACCGCATTTCGATCCAACTGTTTATTTGATTCCGCCAAAAGAACAAATTATTTTGTCCTCTTTTGGACGAAAAAATTTTTTTTTAAATTAATCTGAATAGTAGGTACAATTGAAGTGAGATTGCGAAGAATAATCAAATGCAATTTCAGACAATTTCCCGACGTCGATATCCTCAATGTGTTTCAATGAAGGTTGGCTCAATCACAGTTCCAGCGGGCAATATTCATACGGAAGGTCCCAAGAGATGGGACGAGGATTGCACTCATTTTCCAACACATTACCAACAGAGTTGCGTTCCGTACCCAAATGAAATGTCCACTTATTTCGAGAGATGGCCGTGCTTTAATCATTGAATTTTCTCATTTACTACAACAATTAGTTAAAATAACTCCGATCAACTCTTACCTATTTATTAATCTGACGAGGATTTTCTGGGTTAATTGATCGTTTGATTTCATAGTAAATCAACACTCTGCCAGCTCACCGTAAGTTTTCCTCTCAGTAACTGACAGGTGTGCTCCTGGAAAACGTAGACCTTGATCCCCAAACTGGAACTGAGTTATTTCTTTGGCTAAACTAACCTAAGCCACTTGATTGTGGCTTCTATTTAATGAAGAAAAAAGGGTCTAAGTGTATTGAAATAACGCGTAATTTTGTACAGGTAAAATAGGTAAACATTATTGATGAGTCGTTGAATGTACGAGCTAATCTAGTAAATATTTGAAGAACCAAGGACGCCCAACCTACACTCAAGGCAATAATCTGCATTTCCTTCCATTGTGAATATCTCATTTGCTATACTTGATTTGAAGCACTGTGACTGAAAATCACAATAAAAACGATCGAAATTGATCAGTTTACATTCTTATAGGCACGAATCCCGCTAACCACAAAAAATAAACATGAGCGATTGGCAGTTGTGTTAAAATGATACCGAATTTTGGCTCACCAGAATGGATCGAATTCGATGAATCTTGCTTAGGTGGGCCATTTTCATGAGTAGGTACTGGCCTATCTTATCATGAAAGAATTTACGAACTATCGTAGGCCTCCTCACTGCGGCAAAAATTGTTAAAACTATGAACAAGAAGGTGTTATCCGGTCTAATTAGTAGTAAATAATTTTTTTTTTTACGTTTCTATAATTTCAGAATGATTCCATACGACCTTAAAACCAGTGGGGTAGCAATCCTGTAATATGTATGTGATTGCTGCCCAACTGGTTTTAGGGTCGTATGGAATCATTGGGAAATTAAAGAAACTTAAAAATAACGCAGTTTGGTTAATGAACGTTTAGCATCTTGCCAATCACTTAGGTACATTCAAAATTTGTAAGTTCGGTCCCCTGGGGCTTTTTTTCAGATCTTCATCTTATTCTCAAATATTATTTACAGTTGAACACAGAATCAGCTTTGTTTTCATAAATATATGAACTGAACAATTTTGAAATGGTAATTTATAGAAAACTGTTCACTCTAGCATGAAGAAACGGGCAAGGGCTAAGCTAGGCTCAAAGATGAAAGAGGAACGGATTTTGCCTTCAATGACGATGTTCAACAACTTACGCCTTCCCACTCTTCACTACAGAATAATGAACATAAACAACGTTCTACGGGATTCACGAATCGTTGATAGCTTTTTCGATTTTCGAAATAGGATTCACATTTTGTGGAAGGAGGGCCTCTGAAGACAGGGTACAAAAAGCGTTGCGTAAAGGCGAAAGATAATCGGATTGGTTTGAAAATTGAAGGGAACTTTCTTGAGGTGCTAAGGACGCTATTTAAACTATGTAAACGGAAGAAGGCCTCTTCTTCCACCTACGCCCTCCTTTACAGCCTTCCTCAAACACCATCCGTTTCGGACGATTTCAAATAGTCGCCATTACTGAATCCAGCGGCTACGAGCTGGCAGACCGGCGGGTTTGCGTACAAGGTGTTCCCTACGAGCCTCTGAATTCTGAAATCGTCATCATTTCAGAACTGACCCCAGAACTACGAGTTGTGCCGATTCCTCTGGTTTTATTGGTTGAGCTAAGTCATGTAAAAACTACTTGACAACCAAGTTTAGCAAAAAGCCAGGACACAAAATAATGAACATTAGTCACAACAATGAATTTAGCGTGAATGTAAAATGAATCAGTACGTGACACTATCTAGTGTCACGAAAAGTGAGTGATTCCATGGTAAACGTCAAATTTGACATGACTGGTTCTACAACATTTACCTATTGTTGATTTTTTAAAAATTTCAAGACTACCTAGTACTTATCTAATGAGATGAACAAAATGGCAACGAACAATTATGTTTTTTATCAGGTATTTATTTTTCATTAAAACATGGTTCTATAGAAGAAAAGTATTGATTAAGGGAGAAAGAAAATTACTACTGTGAAATCAAAATTGTATACAATACTCGGGAAAACAATATTGAGACTTGTGTCAAATACAGCAAAGTAATTGAAAACATTTATTAAAACAATCCAATGTATATCTGTGAGTTCCTTTTGTTACAGAAATTTAGTCACAAAAATTAGGTAATCTTAAATGACTTTAAAATCCTCTCTCCCTTGGACCAAACCTTTCCTCCCTGGTTCTTAAAATTTCAAGAGAGACCGAGGGAGAGAGAAATTCAAACAACAACTCTATTGACCTTGAGGCAACATATAAAAGCAACATGATACATGGGGATCTTGTAGGTACCTTCCACACAGGGTACAAAATCCTATAAAATTGATAAACTAAAACACACCAATATTGAATGGTGAATTGAAACAGTCACAAAGTTCAGTAGAACTGCTGGAGGTCTGCCTCGACAGGGTTGTTTTAGCGCCTTTTAACAGTATTGCCACATGATATGTTATAATATAATATGTTAACAGATATTATCTGGAAACACAAATATTCTCTTTATTGTGTTGGGTGATTTGAGAAAGCCCAAGGGAAAGAGACTATCTGTGGAGATTGATTTAATGTACTGTGACTTTGGCTTAGATGATGTTTCAACGAAATTAACCAGCAGAATTTCAAGGGTACCTATACATAACTTACCACTATTAATCAAGGGTATATTATACGCTTTCAGACTCACAAAAATAATGTTCATACTCCATACTCTTCAGTACGGAGTATGAAGTCCATCAGCCGTCATATGTAGTTCTGTCTATCTTATTTATTGCGAGAACTGCCTAAGGTCTTGACGCAGCCTTCTGCTCTACCTCGACATCAATGTAAGAAGCAAATCTTCACTAATAACTTTATGCAAGTTTCAAGAATTTGTTCTCCAGCTTGTATGCTACATAGCTGAATCATATGTTGAGTTATATGTGGATTAGGACTGGTTGACTTTCAATTCTAATTTTCTCTCGATTTCTCTGGACTTTTCTCGAAATTTTCTCTGGACTTTTAATTTGGATCTGACCCTCGATAATTATTAACATCATCGCTATTCCTCTATTTTTTTGCCATTCTTCTGTACTGGGATCCCCTCACACTGCACGGGACCTCGTTCCTTGTAGTGGGGTACTTCCACTATTTGAAATGAGCAAATTTTTACAATTTTGTGTATATAAATATGCTTTACATGTTATATTCACACTGTGTCATTTAAACCAAAACTTTTGAAGAGGTGAAATCTTAGAGTTTAATTTATAACCACTGATTACTAATTGAAAAATTCATTATTTCTTGTGATGAAAGAAGCATAATATATAAGTATATTATAAGTATTTTTCTCCTTCTAAAAATACCAAGTAGAAGGCTCGAAAACACCTTGGGGCGAGAATTTGTCGTTTACCATGGAATCACATTGGTCAATTCTCTCATCACACCGGGCAGATATACCTTATAAAGGGTAATTCAATTTGATCTATTTACCTACTGGTATCTTAATATTCTATTGCCCTTGGCGTGCAACTGTTTTTGACCCATTATAATCATTTAAACAAGCGGAGAAATTTTTCAATTTCATATTCAATTAGTTTACAGTAACAATCTTCGTTGGTGATATTAAAAGTTTATGCAGGTTAGGAATCTAGAGGGAAAACCATGAGAGTATAAAAGTATACTCGTCTTCAATTTTTATTTGTCTGTGCCTAAACTCAAAAATAAGAGCTCATCTGAAACAAACATGTTGATGATTCAAATTTGGCGACCCAAAATACTATCAGAAAATTAGCGATCCTTTCTGTTCCCGTACCCATCACGATTCAACACCAATCGACATTGACATTTTACATTACTGCCTTCGGGTAAATAACATTGTTATTTACCAGAAGGCAGTGGAAATGAAATGAATGGCGAATTTAATTGACATCTGTATTATACCGGCGTATTTAGTTTAAATTATTCAATGCAGGGGGTTTCTAAGGTTTAAAATACGAATCGCTCATATTACAGAAACAATTACACTGGCACGATAACATAGGTTTATTGTTTAGAAAATGACGAACCAGAAGTGGAATGACTTTGGTAATTCCGGTTGGCTTTAACATTTGTACTGTGCAACAAAAACAGTACAGCCTTATTGTTGATGTTTACATTTTTTAAAAGTGTCTGTTGGATGATTGATTCATTACATTATTTATTTTTATGCGTAAAGTAAATGAACAAATAATTAGGTTTTCTGCGTAGATCACCTTTGAAACAAAACAAAAAAAAAACGGAAAAAAGAAAAGATTTATATTTTAACAAATTTAGTTAGACGGCATGTCATGTATAGGTGATAAATGTTTAACGAACTTGTACAATAAAACCAGAGTAAGTTATAGGCCGAGCTATATCCACTGCAGCTGTTAATAAATTGCTGAATTCATAAACGAAACAAAAAATATACTTATAATGAAAAGTGCATTAGGTAACTGATAATGTATGCGAACATTCAACAAGCTTCTAATCCATTTAAATTTTTTTATACTCCTTATAATTTTTATAAATCATAAATTAATTAGAGTGGATTTAGGAGAATAAATGATTGTACAATAAACTTCACATTAAACCATATTGTGTTTGAATTGCGACAAGTTGTGTAATTAAATCATCATATTATGTAAACAGATTCAGGAACATATCACCGCCGTTATAGTTTATGGTTTGAAAATATGAGAATTGCAGGTTTGATAATTAACACACGAACTATATTTTTAATATAGAAATCCAGTTTCCTATTCACTTCTAGAGAACGTGTCATATGATCATAACTTTTGAATTTATTGGTGTGTAATAGCGTAAGAGTTACTGTATCTTACCTGGTCTATAACAACTATCAACTACCTACCGAAATATTTTAAGATGTTCGTAGCTTTTTTAATGCGATCTATTAACTATAGTGTAACAGATTGTGAATTTATTTTCCTACATTAATCTTTTTCGTAATTAATATGTATCAGGTTGGGTAGATCAACTATCATTTCGTGAAGAACACCGATTGGTACTGTTTAAAGTCTGGGGTTTAATACACAAATTACACCAGTCACGCTGTATTTGGATAATTCGGATTTGATCCCTTGCTTGATATGTAGTAATTTTGTATTTTGTACTTTTATTTTTAACTCTTTTATTGTTGTCTATCATCTAAGGAATGTGATGATTAATATTAGATAGATGGATAACAAAATCCACAAAACCAACGTTAGCTTATTTTCATGGTATTTTCTATCACGCAATTCAAATCATAAACCAGAGAATATGAAGTGAAAATTGGATTCTCCTTGTTTGAAAATGAGCTCTCCTGTTTACAATTTTTCACGAAGCCACGCACGGGTAGTTATAAATATCGCATGTTGATGAATTGATTTAATGTACTGTCAATTGTTCTTTCTTTCTATCTCCAAGTTGTGTTTCTAGTGGCGTGTATGAGTATGTGAGGGCAAATCTGGGTGTGCATGGAAGTTGAGGTTGGAATATTTTGGATTCTATGTCATGTCGATGGTACGATGTGGAATGTGATTTTAAATCGTGTTCTCTACAGGGACCACTCTCACAGGGTTGTTTCCCCCGTAGGTTGGTGAGGACATCTTTGAGATCCACAGGGGACTGAACCTCCAGGTTAAGTGGCATTCACACAGCAACAAACATCTCTTATTTTTTCCTACGTCAGAACTCAGCATGGGACTGTTCAATACATTACATCAGTCTTAAAGAAATCTCTTCATTCTTCGCTTTGTCAGTCTCGACCGTCGCACAGTGGTTCCAAACCTTCAAAAATCGGACAAAACTTGGTTTTTTGAAGGTCTCAATCGAAGAGAAAATTTTGCATATTTCGATTTGTACACTACCCAGAGTTGCAGACTATATTTTTCCTCAAGGTTTGTAGCAAAAAATCGCTAAAACTTAGTTTTCTTGTAGGTACACTATTTACAATTTTGTACAATTTGTTTCTTGTACAATTTTGCATTGTTTTAGTTGGTCGTAATTTTCTTGAGAAACGGTACTGAGTTTAACGGCTCAACCAATTTGTCCATCAGTTAAAAATAAATGCGTTTCAGGAAAAAGCCGTATTTCGCTACATAGTTAGAGAATTAAACTTTGTCCGGTGCTGTCCGGTCCTTTCGTTCCTTCAGATTCGTGTTTGGAAGGATCCAAAGAGGGAAAAGAAAACAAAATAGCTGCTAATATCAGATATCAGCAGATTCTGCTACCCCGATTGTCCAGGACGTTTGTTTACATCTGGAAAGCCCCTCTTAGCTCAACGGAACCCCCTTCCTTTTGACAACTTTCCTTAAATTCCATGATGTTCCCAATTGGTTTAATGCCCAGGAATCGCGCAATAAGGAATTTAAGAGATTTCGAACCTCCAACAACGAAAGTTCTCAAGAAAAGCAGTGAAGACATATTTCACAATCTGCTTGTTTCACCAGATCCCCATATTTCATTGATGTGGTCTGAATGGAAACATTAGACCATAGAACTGGAGGAAAAGGCGAAAGTGCTATTGTGTGAACATGAATAATATTCATGTTATATATTATATAGATTCTGTTTATATATTATATTGATTCTGTTTATATAACAGAAAAATGTTCACTTATGTATATATCCACCTGTTCCATCCGTGTTTTTGGGGGGGTTTTAGTGGAAATCATCCTGTATATTTTGCTATAAGGTACATATTTTTATAGAATGTGCACAACATTTCCTATAAGAATAGTACCTGGGAAGTGAAAAAAATGACACTTCAAAAATGGCTAAAAATCGGTTTAAATATTCCTTCGATATTCTGCTTAAACAAATATATATTCCAAACCAATGTTCCAATTCAATCGGGTTTACTTGCATTCGATTCTTCGGACTAAATTACAAGGAGAAAAGACATGAAGAGGACCGGTAATGAAGTTACGGTGGAGATGGTTGAGTTTTGACCGGAAAGTCGAGGTTTGGAACCACGGGGCGTCTGTTCTTAGTCACTCTCGTTCGAGCTGCATCTTCTCCGTGGTTCAAATGCAGTAGCAAAACGGTAACAACTTTTTTAGTGTCATAATGGGTAATGCAGCTCTCAATTCTTCCTGTATGCAAGTCCTTTCTATTGCCCATTGCGTACATCTGAAGAATGTATGATGCACACCTTGCTGACAGCTGCGACATGTAGAAGTACCCACCTCTCCCACTACAGATACAATAAGCCGTGTAATTATATAATAAGCTGTGCCCTGTGAAGAACTGACAGCTTCCTGTTCAACAGTTCAACTCTCCATGCTTTCGCTCCAGCCCTTGGATGTCAGGGACCAGCCGTGCACTCACAGTAGAAGAGCAAAAATCGCTGTTTTGAAGAGAATTGCGACTTTGCTCGTATGAAGGCATTTAGGAATAATAATCGGCGATGAATGATTGTTCCGTCTGCTCGGTCTTTGCCTTCTCAATTCTCCCTTCAATCCAAGACAAACATTTCAAGGAGTCTATGACGGAAGATGCAATACAGTATTTTGTGAGCAAGCTGATGGCGTTTAATGGCCTCTGTTGTCGTAATTTTCTGCACATTATCAACCAGATCTGGGGGAAATGAAGAAGGTACGTAGTCCAGGGGGTTTTTGTGGGAGTGGTTTGGCAACACTGGGAGAGAGAGAGAGAGAGCACGTGCGGTATTAGATGCACCAGTCCTTCTACTGCAGCAACTGTTTGATGCAAGTTCTGCAACTGGCTAGAACGCTGGTTCACCTACCACAGGGCCTGTGGGATAGCGTGGAAAACCAGTCCATAGTCGCTATTCAGCAACGCGAACTCTCGCAAGAAAAGCCTCTTGTGATTCGTCCAAAAAACGACTTTCGTCACATACGATTCACACTAAATGAAGGCTAACTTTCATCTTGTGCTAAACGGCAATTCATAATTTCAGGGTGATGGGCCCATATGTATGTGGCTAATAAATCGTTTGATCGTACATTTCAGTCTAGAACCCTCTCATCTACAGAACGCCCAACATAATCATGAATATAACCAGTAAAATCCCAAAATTGAGTGATGGTAAAGTGCTGCATTCAAGCTCCACATTCCCACAACAAAAATAATTCGATAATTAATAAGTTGAAGGGAAATCAAACTAAGGATCTCAGAACAGGTAGAACTCAAACTAACGGTTCACATAACGGCTCACGGTTGAACTACTAATAAAAGAATCTTGACTACTAGCGCATTCTTGACCATCAAGCTTGAACATTCGCACTCCCATAGAAAGGCATCCGATATTCCAAAATCAACGTACAAGAATTTCATCCGATTTCCAATTTGTAGTTGAAAGTTTTAGGCCTACTATTTCCCGAAATTGCTGATACCGCAAAAATCCTGAAACCTAGTTAGTTCTATTTCATCCATTGTACAATACGCACTCACTGTTACTTGAAATTTGAGTTCATCTCAATGATTAAGGGTATTTTTTGTATTTTTATTTTATTTTATTTCTTTAATGGAAGGGTTATTGATGATTCCTTTCAATTCGAATCTACGTCATCATGTCCAATTGGCAATATGCAAAGATTAACTTTAATTGTTGTTAATAAATAAAATAAGTTGATAATAACAAGCAGTTCCTTTATTGTTCCCACTTATGTGCCAAAACTATGTATGTATCGTATATTTGACAAATTACTTTGGAGTGGATCCAGGATTTTGGGGTTTTCAGAGCACACGATTTCTTGAAAATTCTCTGTTACAAATCCGTTCACATTTTATATTGTTTATGAAGGTTTGAAATTTGAACGACCCTCTGTAATAGATTTAAGAATGGTTTTATCGACTTAAGAAATTAGGATGGAAATTGGAATATTAGGATGTGCATCTCTCCTTCAGGAATGGACATAATATTCCAGATACGCAGGAACATGACGATTCCTGGAACTTCTAGGGTGGAGATGTCCAGTCGCTTCATCTAAAACGGCTTGTGCTGGAGAAGTCGCAGGGTGTTCAGGAGAGTCTGTAAAGTATGAGGGAGAGCTTGGGGATGTTGAGGGGAAGACGTTGTGGTATCGGGAGTGCTTGGTCATATTATGTAATTATAGTCAATTGCGTGGAAGAACCACCGCCTTATTGGCAGGGCACACCACGCTCCTAGGGGAGAGGTAAGAAGTCCCGAAGGGAAATACAACGCCAAATCGCCTTCCTCAACGTTCCTAACTGACCATTTTGTGCGATGGATCTAAGTATGTAAATACTTTCGCATCCACCTACGGTAAAAGGGTTGGGGAATTCAATATTTCAATGGTTATAATTTTCAAGAAGAAAACCATGAAGAGATACCTTAGTTTATTATCACATTTTAGACGATAAAGAAGTAGGTAGTTATTTAATCGAATTTAATACCAGTTTGCGCCACAAGTCAAGTGTACTGCCTTGATAATAAAGCATCCGCTCAAATGTGTTCTTCAACTCTCTTCTCCAATTTAAGCCAATTTCCATCCTTTGGAGACAGTGTAAACTTTTTCACCTCGTATTCCATGGGTATTTTAGTCTTGGGAGTTGGATGGAGTTTGAATTTTCGCAAAACGGATATTATGGCAGTTTTAATTTCCAATCGGGCGAATCTATCAGCTGAAACGAGAACAATGGATGACATCAAACACAAATTTAGCTGAGTGACTCACAAGCTGCACAGTGTGGTATAAAGTGAACGAAGCGCTGCACTACGAGTAACAGTTTATGTACTATTTGCATTTAATCCAGGAGCCATGTATGTTATACCAGGACTCAATTCCAAAGTTGTTTGGGGATGGTAGACGGTATGTTTCGTGAGTTTTCGATCACGAGGACTCTGAGCTCATTATGTGGGGGGGGAGGTCGGTGATTTTTCGGACACCAACTGGTATTTTTGCTCATATCTTCTAAACCAAGGTTTTGGATATTAATATTGGTTTGGGATATTAACCCACTAGAGGACGCTAAGCGGTACTGAATACCGCATCTGTGCAAAGTCTGAGACAGGGCGTTAAATCTTCGTTTGATGTCGGTGACGCCCATTGGAATTCCTAGAACAGACCCCCTCCACAAATGTTCCTCGTCAAGTACTATTATTACCTACAATTAAGCCCATTAAATATAACTACTAAAATAATTTGGCAAAAAAAGAATGTAAGGATCTTTATCCGTAGGTACCTATTTGTATTCTTTCATTTCCCATGGGGAAAACTTGATCTCATCTCTTATAATAAGTTTGATTGATATTTTATATTTTAGTTCATTTTTTATTACAAAATTGATTAATTTTTATTGTTATACCTAGTAATAATTTTGATAATGAATCTAGAACCACTTTTCTAATGTGACTAATACATTTGAATTTTTATATTTTCCAGCTATCTCTATTATCAATCTGACATTTATCAACTACTCCTACCTATCCTATTAATTGAAAAAATATTTATAAGACCCAAAAATATTGAGAAAAAATAACAAATGATTGTGCGGCACAGAGTGCCGCTAGCGTCTACCAACGTGACACTCAATAAAAAACGGAGGTATAGAGTGAGAGAGTCTATTTCCACGAAAATAATGAGTACAATTGTTAAATCGATTTCGACGATTAGGTCATCATCAGTAACAAACATGAACAAAACATTTTGAGAGATTTTGCCTTTTTTTGACCGCCTGTATCTTGGTTATTATTAGGCTCAAAAACGTTTGACTTTAAATGAGTTGACTTTGATGAGTTTAAAAGGAAATTTAATTTTCTTGGACGAGCGATTTCCAAATTTTCGCTAAACCACATGGTTTAGAATGTATGATCAAATAACCAATAACCATTCTTAAAAACTCGTCCTTCCCCCCCCCCCCCCCCCCTTCCAAGAGCTCAGGGTCGTCTTGTTCGAATATTCAGGAAACGTACTCTCTACCATCCCCGAACAATCACTCAAATCTTCGTTAACTTTGGAATTGAGACCAGCAAATTCCGATCTTTTTTACAAGGCTCCTGGACTAATAATCATGTTCTTGTATAAAACTTATATTTCAAGTTTGTAACACTTGGTTTTTAAAAAAGACTTTCGAAATTTACCAGAGACTTTATTAGCACTTTGAGTACAGAGCGTGACACGGAGTAACTACACGAGTGACGGATGGATCGGAACTGAGCTGGAGCCGAAGGGAGCTCGCTTATATACCCTCGGTTGCTGACATCAGCGTTACCGTACTATTCGTGAATGTAACTCCTCCTTTCCATAAGGACTTTTTCGATATTCACTAGAAGATCGAAAAAGTTTACAAAGTTTATAAAAGTTTCATAAAAGTTTACAAAGTTTATAAAAGAATAATCCGTCATTACAAAGAATATCATAAACAATAAAGCATATCGCAGAGACAAAAAAACATCGGTTATAATAACATAGCATAACATAAAACATAGCATAACATGTTAATGTTATAATAACAGAGCATAACTAAAACATAGCATAACATTTCATAGCATAACACAGCATACGCTACAATATGATTTCAATACAAGTTCAATAAAAGTATATAATTCAGAAAGTTGCCTACTGGTTTACAGTCAGTGTTTTTGAGTGTTTGACATAACGATAGGCCGCGTTAGCGATCATTAACAATAGTAAAACATACAGAACTATAGTCCAAATGCTAGGGGTTGCTAATTGAAGTATGACATCGGTAGGCGGTACAACAGGACGGGCTGGATTTGACAAAAGATTTAAATTTTTCAATTTGATTTCGGCTGATGGCCGCTTAGTGACATTCCAGAAGACGTTCATATGCAGAACTAATGTTGGGGTATACGAAGTGGATGTAGAGGGGACAACAAGAGTTTGATCATGAATTTGAACTGTGCTGTTGTCGGGGGATAGCATGAATATTCCTTGAACACTACGATACTCCACATGGTTTTGGGTCGTGATCTTTAATTGGTCTTCATGGGGGAAAATTAGTATATACTGCCTTGCTTCCTCAATGAACTCAATATGCGTCTGGTTGATCTCCAGATAGATAATATCACATTGGTCATTGAGTCCTCTTAACACAATGTCGTGTTCACATTTATTATCGCCAATCAGTTCCAGACTGTTAGGGCAAAGCGCAAAATGAGGACCTGGTTCACAATTGCTTTTTAAGAGAACGACTTTATCAGATGATAATGATTTTAAGGCGAGGCGAGCTGCTGGTATAATGGTAACATATTTTTCCTGGTACACAGTGGGTACGGATTGCAGTAAGATTAGGTCAAAGTTCTCATTTTTCAGGATGGGGACATCAAGAAAGTATATTATCTCCTCAACTCCAATGAAGCATCGTACTCTAATGTGTGTCTGGAGTTCCCAAAGGGAATCACCGTCAAAGTTTGGCAAACGGTCATGGTAGTATTTAGTCAAGTCACGTAATGATTCGTACAAAGCCTGGGGCCTGATAATACTGGGATGGAGTTTCCCTAACTTACAAAATGTAATCGAGTTGTCAATATCCTGTATTATGTCTAACAGTAATTGCAAAAGGTTTTGGTTGTGTTCTAAAGCAACATCTACTTGCCTAATATGAGTTTCTAAGGAGCTAATTTGTTTGAGCCTAGTCATTTCTTTGGCTAAGATATCATGATTGTAATCTATTTCGCTTAGTGTGCGATTCAGCTGATTTATCAAATCATAGTTGATGGAATATTGTTGTTTAATCTGGTCTGCTAGATTTAATTGATTTTTCGCAAGGTGTTGTAAAATACTATCGTACTTTCGACCATCTGCAGCATCCAGATTTCCTGTAATAAATTTTACAACTGAACCTAAGCCATCGATGAGACCACGACGTTGACGTTTGGGGAGAATTGATTCTTGGATTTTATTTTCTGCTAATTTCATCATGTGTTCTAAAAGTTGTGATCTGGAGTGTACTGCGTCTCTTACTGCTTTATCGTCATCAATAATTTTGAGGATGTCTTCGTAGTGGTTACGTAGTGTCTTGATTTCTTGAATTAATCCGCCTGTTCTGTAATAGTGTACAATGGTATGGAAGAAGTCAGTCTGCTTAGCCAGTCCAAGTCGTATGGGGACGATTCCTAAGTTGGTAGTGATATTCGTGATTTGGGCACACCGCACTATCGCGAGGAGGCCCAAGCTGACGCTGTAAAAATGAACACGCTTGATTTTAGTTACCAGATGATTCACTAGATGGGGAATAACTGGATACGCTAGATGCGCTAGATGGCGGTAATTTACGAGGTCGTTTCACATTAGCAAAATGGATTTTCGTCTGAGTGTTCCCATGACGAGGTACAATGTTGGCAGTGGCGGTGGCAGGGTTAACAGATTGTAATGTTTCTTTGGTATATGTTGGCCGGGTTTTACTCTGAAGTTGTTTGGATTTGACGAATATCGTAGAGGGAGGATCTGGTGGATCTTCGCGTCCTTCATTCCTAGCTCCAATGACTTTGTCTTTAGTTTGGGCAATAGCCTCATGAACATCGCGATAGAGGGCGACCATCTTTTCCCGGTGTTTTGAGGTATAGTCATTTGCTAGGCGAGCCTCAAGATTTACCCGAAATAGAGGATCATTAGAAATATGGCCTTGTATTATTTCGAAGGGGGATAGTGAAGTAACAGAATGGATCGAATTGTTATAAGCCAATACGGCGTAGCGCACTTTCGTGTCTATGTCGTCCTTTTTGAATTCGTCCCTACAATTTAGAATTTTGATGTGGTCAACCAGGGTGGAATGAAATCTCTCTACCGGGCCATTCGAGTCAGGATGTTGGGATGAAACGTAGTGAATGTCTATTTTATGGGATGTCAGGAATTCCTTAACTAATGAAGAAGTTAACTCGGCCCCATTGTCCGAAATTATTACTTCTGGCACACCATGATGTGCGAAAAAGAGCATCAGGGCTTTTACCGTGTCCAGGGCTGAGTTACTTTTAACTAAATAAACCTGAGCATACTTCGAAAAGGGATCAAAAATTGACAAGAATTTGGTGTTTTCAAGGGTGATCTTATCGATATGTAGAGTGTGAAAAGGTCTGTTTGGTGTGGGGGTGATTCTATACTTGATTTTGAGTGGGATTCGGTCGTATTTCGTTTGTTGACATACTTCACATTGGTTTACCAGTTTCTGTATCAATTGTAGTTGATTTGGCCAGTAAATGGTGGCAGCTGTAAGGGGTTTCGTAATGGTTGCAAATTTGTCGATGAATTTCCTATAGTATCCCAATAGTCCTAGAAATCTTTTGATTTCAGTTCTAGTTTTTGGTATCGGGAAGTTTTGTACGGCCGTGATTTTGTCGGGGTTCGGCTTGACACCCTCAGGAGTTACAACATGACCGAGGTAAGCAATCTCCTTTCGAAGAAACTCAGTCTTATCAGGTTGTAACTTGAGGTTGGCCTTTCGGAGTCGTTCAAATACTTGCCGTAGCCTGATAAGATGATCTGTTAAGCTGGGGCTGAATATCAAAATATCATCGAGGTAAACCACACATATTTCTCCGTGCAGACCTCGCAGGACGTTGTTCATTAATCTTTGGAATGTTGCCGGGGAGTTTTTCAATCCCATGGCCATTTTACGGAATTCGTAATGTCCAGTTTCGGTGGAGAAAGCAGTTTTTGGAATTGAGTCCTGATCGAGTTCCACTTGGTAATAGCCTGATTTTAAATCAAGGGAGGAGAAGAAACGGCATCTACCCAATTTATCCAGTAAATCTGAAATATTCGGTAAGGGGTATTTATCATCAACAGTACGCTCGTTCAGCTTTCTAAAGTCAATTACTATTCTATATTTTTGTTTACCCGAAGCGTCTGATCGCTTAGGGACAATCCACAAAGGGGCGTTATACGGGGATTCAGAAGGTTGAATTATTTTTTGTGCTAACATTGACTCTATTTGCTGTTGTACCTCGTGCCTAAGCACGTGAGGGTAGCGATATGGCTTGACATAAATGGGTTCTGATGGTGAGCTGGTACTGATGTGATGCTTGACTTGGTGAGTGAAAGTTAGAGGGCTGTCATCATCATGGAAGAGATCTCGGTACTCGTACAGCAATTTTTGAATAGCTGCACGCTCTTCTGTGTTTAAATGGTTAAGTCTAAATTTTGTGATATCCAACTGTCTACGGGATTGCACTGGGGTATGTGAGTTTATTTTTTGATTATCTTCCATAAATAGACTATCAGAAATAGGTTCAGCATGAAATGTTGTGTTCAGGTGAATTCTTATGGGTGTCTCATCGGGGTTAGTAACCTGAACATGTGCATAGCAATTATCGACGTTAGTTACACATTGGGGCAGTTCTACGCCTTGGAACTTTTGTCCGCAAATGATTGCAGTTCCATTTTGTACTCCCTTTACTTTCACGTGAATTTGTTGGATGGTCCTAGCCTCTACTAAGAATGATTCAGTTTTAGATAGGTCATCCAGGTCGTCGGTTTCTCGATAAAATAAAGGCAGGGCAATGTGTTGGGTTCTTAATATGTTTTCCCCTACATCAACGTTTGCTTTTACTAACTTCAAGTTATCTAAACCAATTAACATATCATAAAAATCGTGAAACTTGAAAAGGCTGAAAGGCAGAGTCAAATTCCTCTCGTTAAATAGTTCAGCGCATGGTACATGGGTCTTTTTCTGTACTAATGAGGTTCCATGTGCTGTTCTAACCTTGCATGGGTCATTTTCTATTTTTCTCGAGAAATAGGCTTCAGCTACTTGGGGATTTATGAAACTTCTTGAGGAGCCTGTGTCTATTAATATTTTCAAATTAAACCTTGGCATAATAATAAATGGTAAACTATTACTAATGTTATAAAAGTCGATTACTGGTAGTGTTATGTTAGCCGTGTTGGTAGTATTATGTGTGATAGTGGGTTTCAGTTGAGGGTTCACTGACCCTCCTGTGATCCTAAAAAAGAATCAGGTGAGTAGGTTGGGGTCGCTGAAGGCACTGTCACATCTGAAATCGCAAGATTTTGTAGCTTTGGAAGTTGACTTTCGTCATTGGGAGGTTCGTACGTGTTGTCGATGGGAACAGGTGTTAGGGTATAAGCATAACCTTCACTATCGTACATCATTATTTGATCCGGAGTTCGTTCGTTCGTCTCCGTCATGTCATCAATTTCCACGTTGTTGAAATTTGTTTGCCTTGTAGACATGCTCATCGGACGGGGATAATTGTGCGTCCTGTTAGTTCCACTATTCTGCGAATAGGGGGGACGAGAACCAAAGGAATTTTGTTTCTGAGGGAATTGGTTTCCTGACGGTTGGGAAAAGGTTTGTTGATTTGAGTTTTGGAAGGTTGATGGGCCTTTAGGTTGGAATGGTTGGAACGCTCTGGGTTGTGGATTAGGTGTTCTGGGCACAAATTGTGGGTACAGGGGTGTTCTGGGCACAAATTGTTGGTGCAAGGGTCGTCTTGGAGGAATGTTGGTTGGTGGAGGTTTCGCAATTTTCTTGTGATATTGCATCTCATTCGTGAGGATGTTTAACACTTCTCCTAGGGACGAGGGGTTCCTAGCTCGAATCAAGCTACCTATTGAATCCTGTAAACCCGTTAAGACTACTCGCAGTCCTAACGATTTTACTAAATCCGTTAGGATTTCCTTCCTATTATCCCTTTCCCTTGTTTGTATGAAAGCAACCGCATCATTCACTAGTGACACTACCCTAGTGTGAAATTGATAGCATGTCTCGCCTTGCTTTTGTTCCAGTCTGCCAAATTCTATCAAAATAGTTTGCAAATCCCTATGATCGCTGTATGTTTCCAATAAAGCAGATCTTAATTCTAAATAATTGGAACAACCATAACCTAAAATTAGGTCTAAGGCTGGACCTTGAATTTTTGCTCGAATCGATGCAAACAAAACAAAATTATTAAAACTATTCGGATTAGCTGTGTCATAAAACTGATTGTACAAGTGATCGGTAATTTCTAAAAATTTCGTTAATAATAGTTTTTCTCCTCTGAAAATGGGAATCATGTCTAGGTATTCCCGTTTAATACTGTTCTCGGCTGAGGGCTGAAAGAATACCAGTTGCGGGGTTGCTGGGGTTGGAGTCGGAGGAAGTTGCGCTCCTGCGCCGTCGGTTGCGTCTCCTGCATAGGCCATCTCGGAACTGGGGATTTCCGGAATGGGGTCTAGGAGTCTTCGCGGAATGACGGGGAATAACTCCCTAAGCGAGGGTCGGGATTTACGATCTTTCGGATCTTTCGGAATGTTGAATGCTGTTCGTACGGATGAATTGATGACGTATTACGACAGCTGTGTTCCTCACGTGTCGCTTACTAGGTGTGGGGGCAAGTGCTGATCAAGCAAGGTCTTCGGCTTGGTCTTATCTTTCTCGGAGGGAGAGAGATTAGGTCTTCCGGTGGACGGCTCTGGTAGCCTTTTAAACGAATAAAAGCAAAACAAAAGGGTTCTATAATATTACGCTTGTCTTGAGTAGCTTTACTTGCGTACTTTTTGTTAGTTTTCTACTTAACTTCTTGTTAAGTTTCTTGTTAATTGTTTCTTCTTAATTCTAGGGGTCGTCGCAGGGCAGGACGACAGAGTTTGACAGGGCAGCAAACTCTATCTTGCGGGGGCAGCAAGATTTACTGAATCTCGATCGGGGGGCACTGTCGGGAGTAGATTCTAAGAGAGATAGCAGGGTATAGGCACAAGCTAACCGTTGAATCACTCACCAGACCAGTACGCAGGGCATCCCCTTTCGAAGGTTCAGGAGTTCCGGGTCCAATCGTCCAAACGTATCCTTTCGCGGAGTGAGCACACTGCACTACAGCCGCTATACTACGTTGAATCACGGGTTTGACACTAGATGACTTTCCACACACGAATCGAGCTCACTGCAAGCTCGCGAATGAAAATGTCTCGAGTCGAACTTGGATCGAAAAGTTTGGTCGATCAGTTTGGTTGGGTAAACGGGTCGTTTTCGCACTTTGTCACGAAAATTGTCCTACTGACTGCGCCACTTATATTTCAAGTTTGTAACACTTGGTTTTTAAAAAAGACTTTCGAAATTTACCAGAGACTTTATTAGCACTTTGAGTACAGAGCGTGACACGGAGTAACTACACGAGTGACGGATGGATCGGAACTGAGCTGGAGCCGAAGGGAGCTCGCTTATATACCCTCGGTTGCTGACATCAGCGTTACCGTACTATTCGTGAATGTAACTTAAATACAAATTTTGTCGAGGAACTTACCTATGCATGTTCGAGGTCCAATGCCAAACGGCAGATAAGTTCCTTTGACGAGCGTATTCTTCGTAAGATCGAATCTTTCCGGATAGAATTTCTCTGGATCCGGAAAGTACCGAGGATCACGGTGCAGGCCATAAACAGGAACGCTAACCATTGTTCCCGGAGGAAGGATAATGTTTGTCCCGGGAATTTTGTAATCTTTTGAGATCCTTCGATCGACCGTCACCCCTGGAGGGAACATCCTTAAAGTTTCTGTAAATGGCAAAAAGAACTCTTTAACAAAAAGGAATAGTAAAAATGAATAGAGAGGCAACCTTCAGCAAATCGACAAACTGGCACATAACTTGTTATCGAAGTTCTATTTCCTTTTCAATTTAATATCGCAATTACTAGTTACGAGACAAATTGGCAGTTACCAGGTTTGTGCAATTTAGATTTATGCTCTGGGAGAATTTGTCAAAAACCACGTAAGCATAAAAATATTACTTGGAGTAATGGTTTTGAAATGTTGACCAAACAGCTGGAAAGAGCACACCGAAAAACCCCCAGAGACGAAGTTTAACTCTGAATAATTCAGAGTATACTATGGAAATTATTTCCACAGTAACTACCAAAACTATGTGTACGTTCGTAAAAACTTTGGACGCGTTTTTCTCAAAATCGACTTTTACCATGGTAATTCGCATAATGCAGGTATTTGCATAACGTGGTCCAATTATTCATTTGCAACAAGCAATCGAGTTTCAAACTTTCAAAATGTATTCTCTCATTTTCAAGGAAAAGTAACTTAGTTGGTGTTTTCCTAGGGCCCATCATCTAGGTAAACAAAGTGTCAAAAACGAACGGTACCTATGTGTATGTTTACCGGACGTCACTAAATTCATTTTTCAGGTACCTATCGATATCTCAGCTCCTTTTCGACCGATCAACTTTACATTTGGTGTGGATCTTTTTGGTGTGAATAAAAGCCCTAGTTTCAAGTTGCTAGGTCAAAACTAAAAAAGGTATACATATAACTTCAAAACCGCTGTTTTTCGCCCTTACATTGTTCTTCTTTTTCTCCTCCTTCTCCTTATTCAGACAGGCAAGGCTGCAGCCTCTGCACCTGTACCGACTGACTTGAAATTTTGCACAGAGCTTCGTTTCACGTCAGGCAGTGCCTTTTAAAAGGGTTAACCCATTATCTCAACCCAAATTTATGGAAACAAAACAATACAGAAATTTCCGGCTAATTTTGGCCACTTTGACGAGTCTGAAGAGTGGGTAACATGACCAATCGACTTGAAATTTGGCACAGACCATCTTTATAAGAAGACCCAGTGCCATTAGATAACATATTGTAGTGGTTGCTACACTGTTTATTATTCTTTCCTGGTTGTTGTTTACATTGGACTGTAAAAAGTTAGTTGTGATTGAGAATTCACAAAATACACTTGTTAATATTCAAAAGTTGTTAACATCAGACTATTACATTGGGGGCCCGTCCAAAGCGTTATCAAGAAGAGGAAGGTAGTGGTGATGCCACCGAAACGAACAGCTCGATCAGTTCAACGGACGATATCAACCCGTAGCCACCGCGTTGATGGTCCAGATGCAGCAGCAGTCTCTTCTCCACCCCGTTCACGGTCACAATCCCCGAGGGGAATGCCACTTAACCAGCACCCGTCAGATCTGTTCGCAGTGACCAATTCCATGGCATTTATGTTGGAGAGGCAGACGCAGATGCTCCAACAATTCGGGCACATCTTGAGGGAACTCAGAGAGTACCAGCGCCCGACCGCTGCAGTGAGGGTACAACAGGAAACACCTCACGAAGAGGCAGTTAGGTTACTAAATCAGTCACCCCCTCACGAGGTACGTCAGCCAGGTACTACACGGCGGCAAAAAGAGGTTGTATTGTTCCCCTATGATGGCCAGGAGCCCTGGGAGGAATATCAAGTTCACCTTGATGTCACATCAGTCACTAATAATTGGTCACCAGAGACAAAAGGCTGTCGGCTGGCTCATAATTTACGTGGTGCAGCATTAACTGTTTTGGCTGACTTACCTGTTGGGGACAGAATGAATTACGATGCCATCTCCAAAGCCCTCATGGAAACATTTGGGCAAGCCAGACTAGCTCCCAGCTGCCAATTGCAATTGGAGACCCGATATCAAACAGCCGAAGAATCACTCCCCAAATTGGCTAGCGATATAGAGCGGTTGGTTAGGGGTGCCATACCACAGGAGACGCGGGCTGCCAAGAACAAGAAGGGTGTCCAGGTATTCATTAAAGCCTTGGCCAATAGGGAGCTGGCTAAACTGATAACAGTGTCAAAACCGTCCAGTGTCCAGGAAGCACTTACAATAGCATTGCAGTTGCAAGCTGTGGGATCTGAGTCCAGCAGGCCATCCATAGACACTCGCTGCTGGGGATGTAAAGAACTGGGACATATCAGGTCGCAATGTCCCAAGGGAAATGACAAATCGGAAAACTAAAGCCAGTCAGAGCAGAGGGCCGAGCCCTGGCTGTTAGGTCAAGGCCCCAGGGGGTTGTAGGGAGTTTGAGGTCTGGGACTGAAGCCCTGTTTGTTGAAACGTGGATTAACTCTGGATCAGTGGACCTACTTGTGGACACAGGAGCCTCTGTATCTGTTGTACGACCAGACGTGGCCAAGCGTTTTCGTTTGAAAGTACGTCCCTCACAATTTAAATTATTGACTACAGCAGGACATGGTGAGTTAGGGGTCCTAGGAGAGTGTACTCCAAACCTCAAGATTGGCGGTAAACAAGTTCGTCAGCGATTTTTGGTGGCCAAAATTAGAGATAAGGGTATCTTAGGCTTGGACTCTCTCAAACACCTCCAGGCTTCTCTGGATATAGCCAAGGGCGAACTTCGTTTGAAGGACAAACTTATTCCCCTTCACCGGAGATTTCAATGCGTTGCCCGGTCCCTTCAGATCAACCTCATGCCAAAAGAGGAACACTGGGCAACTGAATTACTAAAGGAATCCAGCCTCGTTCCAGGCTCAGAAGTGCATGGAAAAGTCTTGGAACTTTTCTGTCAGTTTAGAGGGGTATTTGCAACCAAAGGTGCAAAGTTGGGAAGAACCCATATAGTTGAACACTCCATTAACACAGGTGATTCGCAACCCATCAAGCAACCTCCCAGAAGACTCCCAGCTTCATCCAGAGGACAAGTTGACAAGTTGCTACAAGAAATGCTTGATGAGGGAGTGATAGAGCCATCTAAGAGCCCTTGGTCATCTCCAGTTGTTCTCGTACCCAAGAAAGATGGAACAACTCGGTTCTGTGTGGACTACAGAAGGCTAAACAAGGTGACTAAAAAAGACTCATATGCCATCCCTACAGTCCAAGGACTTTTGGATAGGTTAGGAGGTTCGGCTTGGTTCTGCACATTAGACCTGAAGAGCGGCTACTGGCAAATTGGCCTGAAAGATGAGCACAAAGAGAAAACGGCGTTTGCAGTAGACCAAAAGGGCTTGTGGCAGTTCAAAGTAATGCCATTTGGCTTATGTAACGCGCCTGCAACATTTCAGCGTCTGATGGAGGAGATCATACCCACTGATCTTGCCCTTGTATACCTAGATGACGTAATTATCCATGGTCCTGATGTGCTTACCGTAGTGAACAAGCTGGAACAAGTACTCGCACGAATTCAGCAGGCCAATCTACAACTAAACCCAAAGAAGTGCCGGTTTTTCACACAGTCCGTGCAGTATTTGGGTCATGTTATTTCTGGCAAGGGTATCCAAACAGACCCATTGAAGACTGATGCTGTCAAGAAATGGCCTACACCCCGGAGCAAACAGGATGTTCGTTCATTCCTGGGGTTTTGCTCTTATTACAGGAGGTTTGTTCCTAACTTTGCTGAGACAGCCCGACCGTTGCATGCACTGACAGAAGTGAATACTGCATTCCACTGGGACACTACTTGTGCAAATAGTTTTCATCAGTTGAAGGAGCTAATGACCTCTGCGCCTATTCTTGCCTTTCCAGACCTGCAAAAGCCCTTCATTTTGGATTGTGATGCCAGTGGACATGCAGTTGGAGCTGTACTGTCACAAATAACTGAGGGTAATGAAAGGGTAGTGGCCTATTATAGCCAAGTCTTGACGCAAGCTGAAAGGAACTATTGCGCTACACGCAGGGAACTTCTTGCAGCAGTCAAAAGCATCACCCATTTTCATTACTACCTTTATGGCCAGCAGTTTACCCTTCGAACAGACCACTCAGCACTCAAATGGTTGTCATCCTTCAAGAGACCAGAGGGACAGATGGCCCGCTGGCTCGAGACATTGCAGTCGTACTCATTTGAGATAGTCCATCGAGCAGGGAGACATCACAGCAATGCCGACGGCCTGTCGCGACAATTCTGTTACAATAACTGCTCATACTGTACCCGACAAGAGGCCAAAGGACGTGTCACAGCCATCAGACTTTCTTATGACAAGGATAATGTCCAACTGCAAGATACTTCCATTCAGCAAGTCATCAAGTGGAAAAAAGCCAATGAACATCCTGACCTAAAGGAACTAGTCGCTGAGGACCCCCAAGTTCGCCGTTTAATCCTACGGTGGGATTCACTGGCAGTACACGAGGAGAAACTGTTTCATTGCTGGGATTCAAAAAAGGGCACCCGCTGGCAACTTGTTGTCCCAACCTCTGCTGTTCCTCAAGTTCTCCAACAATGCCACGATCAACCTGCAGGTGGGCACTTTGGATATTGGAAGACATTGGCAAAAGTGAGGCAGTTGTACTTTTGGCCTGGAATGGCTGGGGATGTCAAAGCCTGGTGTCGTAGTTGCCTATCATGCCAAAAGATCAAAACCACGAGAAGTCCCCCAGCTCCCCTACACCAATGTCCAGTGGGCGGATCGTTTGACCGGATAGGCATTGACATTCTAGGACGATTTCCAGAAACCAAGCAGGGAAATCGCTACGTGCTAGTGGTCTCTGATTATTTTACAAAATGGCCCGAGGCTATTGCACTGCCAAACCAGGAAGCAGAAACAGTGGCTAAGGCTCTTGTGGAGCATGTTTTTAGTCGATTTGGAGTTCCCCAGGAGATCCACACTGATCAAGGGACAAACTTCGAGTCAGTCTTGGTGAAAGAGGTGGCCCAATTGTTGGGTTCTAACCGTACCAGATCAACGCCCCTGCATCCTCAGTCAGGTGGGCTAGTGGAGCGATTGAATCGCACCCTGACCAAGTATCTGGTGGCCTACATTGGACAGCAGCAAGATGACTGGGATGAAAAGATTCCGCTGTTCCTAATGGCTTATAGATCTGCCCCTCACAAAACAACAGGGTTTTCGCCTGCACAACTGGTCTACGGAAGGGACTTGCACCTGCCAGAAGAGTTGGTCAGACCAAGTGTTGCTCCGTCCGAGCTGGAAACACCCTATGCCTTTCAGCTGCGAGCCGACCTTGAGAGGATGAGAAACTTTGCTAGGGAAACGATGAAGATTAGCATGAGGCAACAGAAGGACTGTTTTGATAGGCGCGCTAAGCAAAGGACATTCAACGTCGGTGATTGGGTTTGGGTCTATGACCCAAAACGCACCCGAGGGCGGTGTACGAAACTCGACCCACAGTGGACCGGACCATGGGTAGTTTCCCGGAAAAAGAACGACGTGGTTCTGGAAGTGAAGATAGGTCGGCGAAACCGGCTCCTGCACGTCAATCGGGTAGCCCATGCTGACGTAAGGCCACATAGGGAGGCAGAAGAGGAGAGAGGGGTAGTGTAGTGGTTGCTACACTGTTTATTATTCTTTCCTGGTTGTTGTTTACATTGGACTGTAAAAAGTTAGTTGTGATTGAGAATTCACAAAATACACTTGTTAATATTCAAAAGTTGTTAACATCAGACTATTACAATATCATTACTTGCCTCCCAACTGGCCTCGTCTGAACCGAGCTTTAAGGACTGCTCAAGGGTGGCTTTGGACTGTTCAAAATTACTAGAGGCACCTGGTGAGGCTGAATAGGCTTTGAGATGCTCAAGGAAGGCTTAGACTCATCTAAAGATGGCATAGTGGCGTATGGATACGTAACAAATTATCCAGGGGTATCTCTGGATAGTTAAGGAAGGAAGCTATAGGAAGGGCTTGAGGGGTGATCTGTATTGAGTTGGGAGAGCTTGAAATGGTCCAGTACGGCTTGGAAAAGTTGGAAAAGTTAAGAATGACGGGATAGTTAGGATGACTGGGACAGGGACGTGACGTAGGGCTGAGTTTAGGAGGGTCACCCCACTCCCCCTTATCAAAATTCTGGCTACGTCAATGAATAATAGCTGACTACGCTCCAAAACTATAGAACCACCTGATGACCAACTCAACTAAGTAGGTACGTATCATCTCACAAACAACTTACCAGATATAACTTGGTCCAGATAAACCATTTTGTTCGTAGTGTCAAAGTCAATTTTCCCTCCATTCTCGCGTATCTCGCTGCATATTTTAGCATACAACTTTTCCTGGACGTCTTGATTGGTGGCCAGCAAATAGAAAGCGTTGCTGATAGTGGTGGCGGACGCTTCAGAGGCAGCTGACAGAAACATGAAGCAGTTCGAGTAGAAAGAACTACTACCAAAAACATCTGCAAATATGAAGTAACTATTAGAACGATTCAAATTGTACGCAGTACATGATTGCAATATGACCATCAATGGATTGTGCTCAATTTTCGATTGAAATTGTTATGGTCAATAGGGGAAATCATTATTGTCCTCACACCACACGCGAGGGTTGCCTAGATGTTGCCACTTTGCCCCCTATTACCAGCAACTGATTGCCACAACTTTCATCATATTCAGTCAACTGCAGTCCAGAGGCTTCTATCCCACTGTTCGGAATCTATCGACAGAACATTGGCTCTGAAGGAACGTCTTTCATTTAGCGACCCTAAGCTATTCAACCATTTAGCGTTTTTAATGATGTCGACTGCCCTGAAGTACAATAAGTACTTACTCATCTCGTTTACCCTCTTCGTTTGGCATTTTGATTTCAAATTACCTTTTGACATCAGAAGAAATCATGTGGAACAATGGATTTGTGGTGAAGAGAGGGAAAATGGCAATACATGAAAGGCGCTATTAATTTAATAATAATAATAATAATAATAATAAACTCTTTTATTATCCAAATAGGAACAAAGTTCCCGCCGAGCCTGGACAATAATATAAAACAACTAAACTATACTATTTTTATAAGAACCCAATTGGGGGTTAGAAAAAAAAGAGATAACGAGAAAAAAAAAAAAAAGAAAACTAGAATTGCGTATTATGAAAGAAGAAAGAGGAAGAGGGAGACTGAAAAGAAAAGAATATAAAGAAGAAGAGTAGAAAGAAAATGCAGTAGAATGAAGCAGGAAAGAGGATTACTGAAACGTGATGAAGAGACTATTGGTGGGTAAAATGTTCTTTTAGTGATTTGGTAATTGCTCCGAGAGTGGGGAGAGACCTGACAGCGAGAGGCAGACGGTTCCAAGCTCTTGCTCCTGCCACACGTAAGGAGTTACTAAATGCTTTAGTTTTTGCAAATGTTTGCACTAGAGTGAACAGTCGAGAGGACAAACTAACAGAAAAAATTCCATGAAGATAAGAAGGGACATTGTTCGTTTTATGGGCGACTTGAAAGATGAATCTGAAGAAACGGATGGACAAGTAATCAAAAAGGCCATAGCCTAATACAGAATTAATGTGGGAGGAGACATGCCCCCGTGGTTTAAGCTTGTAGACATATCTGATGCATCCATTGAATGCAACCTCAAGTTTTCTCCTCGATTCAGCATCACAAGAATTTACATAAAGGAGATCACCATAGGTAAACAAGGGAATTATGAGAGTCTTCACCAGCAGCAAACGGAGATCCTGAGGGGTGCTATATGCAAGTCTTTTCAGAGCATAAAGCGATCCATAGACTTTTTGGCAAATGGCGGAAGTTTGGGCTGACCAAGATAAATCTGGACTTAAAATTATGCCGAGGTTTTTTACGGATTCGGAAAATGGGATGGGAACTGAATAAATTTCGACTGCTGGAAGAGAGGACGTAATAACCGGTTTTGTGGTGCACAGCATTACTTGAGTTTTAGCAGGGTTCAGGGTTAGCGCATGTTGGCGAGCCCAGCTCTCAATGCTAGTCAAGTCCTTGTTTATTCGAGAAATACCGAGCTCGATATCATGGGGTTTACAATTTAAATAAATTTGTACGTCATCAGCGAACTGATGGTTTTACTATACCATTAGCGAACTGATGGATTTACTATACCATTGAAGTCGACCAAGAACAAACAAATTTTAAAACCCCTCAAAACTTGTTGGTTTACGTTTCAAGGTACGCAGATTCAGAATATCTTATAAACCAATCATAGGGAGACTAGGCCTAGACGTCCAAGGGTAAGGAAGTCTCAGTGGCGATAACTGGATAAGTAGAGGGTGTAGGGGAAGGTTGATTGGCTGAATGAGACCTTGACACTCCACAGGTTCCTTGGAGTTTGTTCATTTCTAATTTTGGTCAATTTAAAATACCTACTATAATATAGTATTATAGTATAATATAATACTATAATGTAATATTATACGCTTTCTTTTCGCATCGTTTAGTTTCATAGTGACGATTCTTATTTTTTATAAATTCATCGGGAGTAATTTTACCTGAGAGAGCATCTTTCAATGTTCAACTTCCTTAAAACAAATCTTCCGTCCCTCAACCAGGTATCCAAGACACTGAAAATTCCAACAAGGCAAAATGGGGCAACAAGTCTCACAGCTCTGGGCCAGACGTTTTTAGATTGGTGTGAAGTCTACTTAAATATGTAAAAAAGGAAAACCGCAATATCACTTTCAGAACAAATATATCTAATCGACGTTAGGTACAAAAAAAATGTGACAACCAGCCCAGGAACCCCCTATCTCGAAAATTCCAATTAAAGGTACCACCTATAGTTTTTAGCTCACATTTGTTCAATTCAGAGAATTTTTTTAGAACACCCGAAGCTTTGTACGTCAACAAGAGGGTGATACGTGTGGTCAGTGTTCATAGGGGCCAACACAAGGTTTTGAGACATCGAATTTCTTGTTCTTAGATAGTTTAGGTAGGTACCTAGTTTTCGTTCTTAGATAGACGTCGGAAAGAAGGTTATTTCGGATGTTTGGTGGGCGAAGATAATATCCGTCGTGGAATAAGGGAACAACTCAAAAAACGCCATTTTTGAGTTAGCACTGGAATTGTATTATGGAAGGGGTCTATTTTGTCCGTAGATGGTCGGAACGAGGCTAGTTCATTCCTGCTCCTCGAGTTGCCTCGTCTAGCCAATTGTTGCCAAGGGGATTAGGAATGGCCATTGGCGAAAGAGCAAAACTTCAAACGCGTTTTCCCGAAAATCAGCTTTTCTTGATTGTTCCCTTATTCCGCGACGGGTGCGATATAAGAAAAATCCCTGAATTAAGATCATTCTAAATAAATAAAATAATAAAATTAGACAGAGACTTAGTGTTCATTATGTTCTTTAAAGATCACCCTTCTGTCTAATTGTATTATTTTATTTATTTAGAATTATTGGACAAGTGTTGTCCAACAATTTCCGACACATTTAATCACCGCCAATCGGGAAGGGGAGTGTTCATTTTGTCATAAAGAGTAAGAAATGGGGCGTGCAGTCTTCAAAATCGCGGAACACGTTAAAAGTAGATTTGAAATGGTTTGAAATAGTTTGATAAATAAATATTAAGGGCTTACTGGGATCATCGCCTTTGAGTTTCTTGTTTTTGATCAGCTCGTCGTCTCGTTTCTTCAGCTCGCTCAAATGATTCAAAATGTCCGGGCGTCGTACGTCATTAACTTTCCTGAATTCCACCAAGTCGTCTACGGCTTTCTTTAAATAATCCGAGAGCCTCCTGGGAATCGCGAAACCTGTAGTCGACCTATAAAACGTTCTAAGGAACGGCTGAAGCATGAAAACCCATTTTACGAACAGGTTTGGAAGGAATATCTGTTGAGCGATCTCGTGTAAGATGTGGTCCGGATTGTTGATGATGTCCGGTTCTAATCCAAAGCCGCACGTAGCAATTACATCTAGGCCGAATCTTCCACAAATATCTTTTATCTCCACACTTTCAGTTTCATCAAAACGGCTCAAATACTCGACGACTTTATCGCTGCACTTGAGCATGTCAGAGTGCATCATCCCGAGTTTACCTTTGGAAAACAACGGGGACAACTGGCTCCTCAATATTGACCATCCTTCATCAACCCTGTTCCCCAAATGGTCACACAGTTCGTTAGAGTCGCTGTGCATGTGGTAGTTTCGGTTTCTCAAAAACGAAAAATCTTTTATTAAAATTTGTTGAATTATTTCGGGGTCTTTGACAACGAGATTGGGCCTCCATAGAATGAACGAGCCATAGAATTTTTCATTCGGGAATGCGTTGTACTGTTTCATATTCACTAAGGCGAGGCATTCAGTTAAGGTTTCGAGATTCCCCGTTAGTGGGAGTGGACAGTACGGTACGCCGCGGTCTTTCCAAAAGTATAAATTGCGTCTGAACTTGAATAGAAGCCGAAAGAATAGAACCACTAAGATTGGAAATACGAATATAAAAATGTCCATGTTGGAATCCGAAAGTTTGGAGACCTACGAGAACCTGCTAGAACTCCGCTTACCAATGAACTCCGGCGTAACACCGCCTATGATATAGTCGAGGTAATATTCGTTATCCCGAATCAATTTGTCGTCAAACAGCACGTCGTTTTGGGGCATAATTCCTACTTATTAAACGCTATTTAGTACATACCTATGCTCTTCAATCGTAGTGATAAGGAACTCCGAGGAAACGAGCACAAGCTAGTTCATTAAAACATGAAAAAAAAAATTTCTTTGGCCGATTCCAATGGTTCATTATTGAAGATAATAAACCAAAAGTAATTAGGTATTTATACACCTCTTAATGTAATATTTACCTAATTCAAGTTTTGTATAATGGGCATGGCCCATGCATTGAATAGGCTACGCCTTTATCAATAAAGAATATATTGATTGATTGATTGATATACACCTCTTGCTCAGGGCTCGATTTTGACGGTGCGCAATGGTAAGGTACACCTTACACGTACCGAAATTTCTCATCGGGAGGCAAAGTCGAATAAGTATAAATGTTAAATTTTTGGTGGGACCACTTCAAACCAAAAGTTTTAAACTACGTCAAAAAATTCAATTGAAATAATGGTAGCCCTGTTGTCCTACATTAAATTTGATGTAGACAAACGGCTATAGTAAAGAACAAATTATTCTAATTTTCAAGTGAGGGTTGGGGGGGGGGGCGTTAATCAACGCAGAATTTAATGCTCTTCACTTTGGGAATTATAAGCGGAAAAATTAATTAAGTCCGACGTTTTTGGGGCAGTAACAGTTGAGCTCGACCCCTGGAGCTTACATCAAACTCAGATGACATGTGTTCAGGACTATCTGAAATGGTGTGCGGGAAATTCAAGAGGGAGCTGAAAAAGCACTTTTGCTGCCTAGCATAAAAATTGAGATGTAAAATTATGTTCTTGAGTTAATGTTTAACCTTTGTAGCAATTAATTAATTTCTTGATTGTCTATTTTTCTTTTTTTTTTGGCTCTGTGTCACTAGACGTGTTTTTCTGTTACGTTTTTGATGATCTGGAAATGTTAAGCAAAATATGTATAAATAGAAATAAGGTGTTTTTTCTTTTTGTTATTACAATCATTTTTTGTTTGATGTGGAACTATTAATAGTAAGCTTTTAGTATTAACTACTCCCTTCCACAGCACAAGTCTATGACTTAAAGTGGAGGGTTGCATTTTTCCTGGATTAGTATACTACAATTGTATGCTTATGAATTTCACTAATAAATGCTTTAAAAAAAAAAAAAAAAAAATCTTGTGGTTTTAGGATTTCCAGCTCTTTCCAGGTCACTTCGATGTGGTAATATAATATATTATAGTCTAATTTTACTGGATGTTATATTATAACTAGAGGGCGGATTCTTATGCACTAAAAAACCCCGTTTTAAGTCATATCATAAAATATGCGGTAAACATCCGAAATATGCGCTTAAATATTCACTGAAAAAATCAGAATTACCCTTTTTTTACCCAAGTTTCATTGGCGACAAATAAAAAATGCAAACCAGAACCACTGAAAAAAATAAGTTAATATATTAAAAAATAATTTATCAGCTTGTAAGGTATGCCTAGCTCTTATCAATTAATACTTAAGGAAAATTCTTCATGTAGTTTAGTCGATCTGAGTTGATTGTTTGTATATATTTTATTGTTTAATAGGTATGATTAGGGTCTACACTGGAGACCGAAACGTCACCCTTCTATTAAAATTATTGGCTGCTACAAGGTGGTTTTATTAAAAACACAACCCACAAAAATAAATTATGAGCATGGCGTTGACTATTTGAATTCTTCCATCAGTTGTTTTTTGATTTGCGGTACGTTTGGCCATCGTTCATGATTTAAAAATCCACCCTTAAATATTTCTCCTTGTGTAGTTATGAACCCCGCAGAGGTTATGGGCCCCGCTTTGTGCCCCACTGATAATTCCCTTGTGTACTGCGCTCTTGACTGAGCTATTAAATTTTTTCCTTGAATTCGACGATGATAAGGTATTTGGTGCTGCCTATTTTCCGGGAGCATTATCCTAACTACCTATAATTATATTCTTCACTCAATTACTCTTGACGAACGAACTTTCATTTAAGTAAATACAACTAGGATAACAGACAATTTCTGACCGTCCGGACGTGAAAACAATGATGGCCGGTTATCAGCGATGTTACCAGTTGAGTGGACGCAAAGGAATTAACAGAGTTGGACAAACAAACTGGTACTTTTTTCATGTTGAGCCGACGCTGTGGGGCAAACGAGATTTTCTCTTGTCAGTGTTTGAACGGACCTTGTCCTTTTTATTGTCCTCAAATTTCGAACAAGAAGTCCAATTTGATATTTGGACCAAATACACTTTGAAATATTGTTGGCATCATCAACATATGATAGTGGTTTCTGAACGCATTGATGCCCTAAAATTGCCGTAACCAACAAAACTTGCAGTCTAATTTTCAACTACCCAAGACCACTCCTAAACCCCCACAAAAGAGGCAACCAGGCCCAAGCAGCAATGCTGGGCCAATACAAACGGCCGCACCCGGGAGCGTAAAAACTCGCATAGATTCTCTGGAGGAACTCAGCAAAATGTCCGAGGAAACTCTAAACAATTTCAAAATTGGTACAGTAGCTCGCTACAAAGTGCGGAGACTGGTGGAAGGTGGATCTAATCCCTTGCAGGCCAGACGATTGGTAGTAAGGGGAGCGAGGGGAGCAAACCTATTAGCATGCCCGTATTTGTCCAAGACGAAGACGATGAGTCACTGAGCAAAGACCGAATTCTTGTAGTGAATTCACGGACCTGTGGGCACCATGGGGGAGCACAAAATCGGGAAATGGCCGAGTGTGGACATTCTCGGTGGATAGCGGAGGCCCTCAAGGATCTGGACAGAGTTCCCCACTTCGGTTTAGGTTCCAGATTGAAATGCCGCCAGAACGGTAAGGCCTCAACGGTTGTTCCTGTGGGGGATCCCAGAGAGACAAAGAGCCAACATTGGGTCCCCTGCACCAATGGAGGCAAACCCCAACAGGGAGATCCCGGACATCCCCAGAAAGAGTGCAGCCGGATCTCCATCGCACCAAGGAAGGGACAAAAAGAAAAGGGGGGCAAATGGAGGTCGACCTGGGGGACACCACCTAGACCTCCCCCCTTCCACCCATAACACATTCACCATCACCATGAGGTCCCAAACAGACTTCAGTTCTTGCAGGCGAACCTCCACCATGCCAAAACCGCTTTGGTGGTGGAATGCAGGAGGTACAAGAAAGAAGGCCCAGGAACCGTGGGTCTGAACCACGGGAGAGGAATCAGAGGCCTAAATGCTCAGAAGACTTCCTCACTGTCAGAACTAAGATCACGTTCATTCTGAACCCGACTGCAGTATTACAGGTCCTAATCAATCTTCTACCACTACATATATATGAACAGGGTACTGCTAGGACGACTCATGCAAGAACAATCACCAATAATTTCTGGGCGTGGGGCAATCCAGCAGAAACTAAGGGAGGAAACCCAAACAGACCCAATACTGGGTATGCCTAGTGATGTTATGCCGCCTCAGTACCGCTTTGATAGAAAATTCCACGTCCTCTTTCCCAAAAGGGAGGCACGAAAAAAACAGATTCCAGTGCCTGCTCACTCATTCTGGTACACAGATTGCTCTAAAATGTCTTGCGGCTTTTGGAGCGGGTGTGTATGAACAATTTAAGAACACAAAGATGGACCTACTGACTGGGCACTGCCGACTCCAAAAGCACCTCTGCGAGATCGAGGTGACCGGAGACAGTGAGTGTCGGTTCTGCCTCAAAGAGGAGGAAACGTCAGAGCACGTCCAATACCACTGTGAAGGACTGGCCAAGTCCCGGTTTCTGTGCCTGGGTAATGAAAACCCTGACCCAGAAAACTACATGAAGAATCTTAATATGAAGTTGATAGAACAACTGGAGTAGCTCTAATTACCGAGAGGAGAAAATAAATCTAATTAGGTCGAGGTGGTTTACTTACAGCAAGCCTCCCATCATCTTATCTATCTTTACCGTGAAAATGTGACATAAGAAACGTATGACTGAAGGTGAACCAGGCTGGAAAAAAGTTCGTCTAAACAAGTTAGTTTAGTTTAGTTAGTAATAAAACGACCACTCAATGTCTCAGTTTATTGTAGGTCAGTTTTCCTTGGAGAATACTTCTGATTAGATTGTTAAAATATTTTGTGACAATTAGGAAAAAGGAACTAGCGATAATACTTCAATAAAATGTATTTCAATGTCATTTCAGATCGGCTGAAGTCATCCATTTTTGGTTTATTATCTTCGATAAGGAATCATTTGGATAATGGACCATGAACGGTTTATTATCTTCTTCAGGCAGATCACCCTTCTTTATAGATTATTATTATGAATTATCAATCATTAATAATAATGATGATCAAGTTGTGTGAATTATTATTAATTAATGTTAACGATCAATAACTATTGTTAGTTATTAATTATAATTATTTAACTCAATATCCGAAAAACCATTCGAATCAGCTCTGCCAGTTTGAACATCGACCCGACAGGCTGCCGCATGATTCACCATCATGTTGACGACTTTGCTCCCACTTGTCCTCAATGTGAACGAACGGCTGGTCATACAAAGCTCCGGGTGGTCTTAAAAAATTCTCACAATTAAACTCATTCTACAAAAAACTAGGTACACCGTTTGCTTTGAATTTTTCAAAATTCGTTTTGAACCCCCTCCCATTGACCTATATACCTTGAAACTTTTCATAACCCTAAAATATTTTCTGGTTATTACACTTCTCTTTCGACTTTCCCTCTGATTCTGCTGTTAGGCGCCTCCAACATTTGCCTCCAACCTGATTACAAAGCGTCATCGTACCTGACAAGGATGCAAATAAATAATCGATTAATCGGATAATCGATTATGTGACTCCGGTTAATCGATCAATTTTAATCAATGTTAATGATAATAATCTATTATCATTATCATTTTTTAAGCATATTAGAATCCATCAAATCCGGATGTATTCTAAAACCAATTAATCAGTAACAATATCGATTACCTACTCAGTTATAATAAAAATAATCGCCAGCTAAACAACGACCATTTGTCTTCAATGGTCTAGATTCTACGATTATAATCTATCGTTTCAAAATTTCATTGAATGAAAGTGGTTGACGATGGGATTTGAAAAATTAATGTTTTTTGGACCCTAGGTAACCCCTCCCCCCTGGTGGTAGGGAAAAATTCATATGAAACGGTTTAGTTTTTAGTTCAAATTTTAGAAGTGTTTAATGTTTAGAATTGTTTATGTTCATCCGGAGGTTTGTACAACCAGCCCTTCGTTCGATTCAATTTATCACCCTCCATTTATAATAAAAAAAAACTATTTTTTGCAATTTTATTCGTTTTGGCATTCCTTTATCTTCATTAGCCTTGTAATTTAACAATTGTGCGTTGGAAATAAGTACTTACAAAATCGATTATTTCCTTCCAATTAATCGAACATCGATTATTCAATACTGATGAAGCGGTAACATCGATTATTAGCTTACGATTAATTATTTGATGTTATAATCGATTTTTTGGTTCCGATGTTGCATCCCTAACCTGATATCAATTTCATATTCCTAATAAAAAATCAATACTTAGGTGCTGGGAATATTACAATGAACAATAAACGACTGTTTACCATTTTAATTACCAGAATATTCATGCGATATAACATTGATGACATTGAATTGAAATTATTAGTCGAATAGTAATGGAAACAATGTCCAGGTCATAACTCCTGTATTGCGGGCCGGTGAGAGTAGGTCGCAACCATACGAATTTGATCAAAATCAGTAAGTTTCAATTCGCTGTTCATTAATCGTATGAAGGTCATCTCACGAGTTAGTTTCCCTATTTTGCTGGACGAGAACCAATTGAGGTAGAGAGCTGGGGAAGGTCTCAACGTTTTCGTTTGGATATGGTGGTAAAACTGTAAAAATTTCAGGTCTCTAGGTTACGTTGTTCATAACCTACTCAGTTGTAACCATGGTAGTAGAGGATACAACCCGCAAGAACCAAACATCGGCAATATAACAGTAGGTAGTTGTCAGGGCGAAACCCAGCCTTATTGCCCAGTGATCATAAACATTTAGGCAGGATATCTCGATTTTCAAGATGATTTGGCCATGTACAAGTAGGGGTTAGGTAGAAATTCAGTTATTGTCAAAGATTCCCTAAACGCTCAATATGCAATAAAAAGAATTAATTAGCCAAAAATTCAAATCGAAACCCCACCCCAATATCAAAGTCTGAATCCGCTTCTCAACCATGCAGTAGCGTTCGGACGCAGGAAATTGTTTTTTGAAATGCTTGAGGACGAAACTTGGGGGCCATCACAACACTCCGTAGACCAATAAGCAAGTGAAGAGCATGGTGTGGCAAGTGTGGTACAGAAAGTGAAGAGCGCTACTCGATTTGGGGACAACGTTGAAAATAGCTTTAGAGAAACTTCGAGAAACCCTCGTACATGATTTGACAGTGAAACATTATGCGGAGCTAATTGAAACCCACAATGGGCTTTTATTTGGAAGAACACTATCATGAGGGACAACACTGAATGTAATAACAATTAATTATAATTAACTAAAAATATTAGGGCATGATTTTGATGCACCAGAAGAGTCCAGTAATACTGCAAGTCGTAGGGTCATCCAAAGAACCGACACCTTATAATATAATACATATTCATAATGTGGGATCTGGTCAGCAGTGAAAGGGTCATGTTAAATCCATGTTACATAACAAGGTCAGTTTCATCGAGACGAAAATCACAGATAAATACCAGGATTTTAATGATTTTCCCACGAAACCGACCTTCTTCCGTGTTTATTTGACCCTCATTCAAAATCAGGATGTTTTCGCCGAACCTCCTAATGTCGAATATACGGACAAGCAGTACACGTTAGGCAGTAGACGCCTGCTCGTTGTATGCAGACATCCAATGGAAGGCAGACTACGTGCAAGCCTGTTGTTCATACCGGAGGCACATTCCGATGTTATCTTCGGGATTCTCTTCTTCTGCTCCAGGGCCGAACTGCACGCGAATGTTGAACGGTTTGATGCTACCTGTTGACAAAATTCAGGATTAACTCCGGTTTTCCAAGTGTAAATAGAAAAAAAAAACACATCAAACTAAATTTCGGACAAATGAACTTCTGCGTTGGATAAGACCTACAGCAGTAGGGTGGAGCAAAAAAACTTTTTTCTCGAAACGTCGTGCTCCCCAGGGCTTAAATTGTGACCTTTACCCTCAAATGGAATGCCACAAATTTTCAAGTCTGTAGGTGGTCAGGAAAGTTTGCCAGTAGGGGCTTAAAGTTTCGAAATTTAGGGAGGGAAAAACCCATTTCTTAATTTTTTCCCCAATATTTTTCAAACGAATGTTGTAACTTCCAAAAGGTCATACCTTTCGTAAAATGTACTAAATTGTATTTAATACAATTTACGAATCCATAAAATTATAGTTTTTCACTTATATGCATCGTGAGTTTAGAATGAATTTTTACTGCCAGATTAGAAAACGAGCCTAAAAGCCAGCTGGGTGGTCGAACGACGAACGTGTCTAATCATGCCGGTATGAACATGTTTCTTCACAAAGAACAAGATTTTCTTCTTCGTGGAGATGTGCTGAAGTCCTTCTCATAATATTAGGTGAAATTCCGCCAAGAGTCATTCGTTGGCAAAAGCCTGGAGCGTTCCACCGCCACTTTTAGGGTGGTTCGGACGGTTAGGGATTTTCAGGATACCAGTCCCATAACTTTAACAGATGTTGACTACTAAAATTACAACGAATGACAACGATTACAACGATAGTATCCATTGGAGCTCACTTTCTATTCGGCAAGGCCCATCGCTCGAGCTACAAAATGTGTTTCCGCAGTGCAGCAGGTCACAAAGACCAGGACTTCCAACTGGCTGAAACATCGAAAATTATGTTGTCATAAAATGTTATAGAATGAAAACACAATGTTTTCTGAATAAAACATAATATTGATCCCCCCCCCCCCCCCCCGAGCCACTACAATCGCTTACCGACTCTCCGGCTGGGGAAAACCGCTCACCTGCCTTCCGGCTGCCGAGAACCGCACGTCGCTGGGGAAAACCGCTTAAATGGCTCGGACTTTACAGGAGACAGAATTGAAAAATTTGAAGTCTTTTCAAATTTGAGGCCGATTTTCAAAACGTCGCAGAAAACTCACAACGCCATTTCGGGTTTTCATATTTTAACAGATGGAAGACACGAGAGTGCTTTATTGAAATAGGTAAAAAAGTCATTTTTGCCAAAATTGCCAATTAGGCGGTTCCCCGCCGCGTCCTGCGAGATGTGCGATTTTCGGGAGCCCGGTCGCAAGTGAGCGGTACTCGACAGCCGGAAGGCAGGTGAGCTGTTTTCCCCAGCCGGACAGTCAGTAAGCGATTGTAAATAGGAGGTATCGATATATCAAACACTTTCTGACTGAAATCGTTTGATTTGTATGATAACGACTGTACAATTCAGTTATTCAACCTTCATAATATTATATTACACTCATCTGGGCGGCAGATTGTAAGTACCTCGTTGTTTGTTCTACAACCCTCCCAAATCAGGTGATATATTTTGCCCCTCTCTGTATTACAAAAACCTTTACCGTTATGAAATCTTCGGTGTCGCACGGCATAACAACCCGATCACTGCATGATTGTGAAGGCGATCCTTGTCCCAATGGAGTCCCTTGAGCTCCGAATACCGGACCACCGCCGGATCCGTTGTCGTCTAAAAGAAAAATTAAAGAAAATGAATTGCATGTAGGTATAATATACCTACATAACATATAGGTTTAACCAACTAAAAAACTGAATAAACTGTTTGCGATTATCCAAAGTGCCTAATCTAACAATAAAGAGGTTTTAAGGAGGTTTTTGGGTTAACTCCAATTTTTGAGCAAAATGAGCTAACTGACGTTTCTTCAGAAAAAAAAATCGTTTTTTCTTTCAGTGCAACAAGGAGTTTCCTTCCATTGATAGTTGTCAAAAAATCCGCTAGATGGAATTGGCAACTTCGTTGTTTGGAGCAACATGAAGCTATTTCCAGGGGTTGACGCTTTGATTGAACAAAAAAATTGGAGTTAACCCCTTATTGATGCAGACCCCTCAATTCTATCCAGAAAAAAACTTTTCTTTGGTCGATTCCAATAGTTCATTAGCGAAGATAATAAACCAAAAAGAATACACATCAGATGTTTAAACAATTTAACATTTAAAAAATGAGTAGGTAAATCAGTAGGTATCTTGTCACTTTGCATATTTCTCAGAAGAAAGCATTTTCCTTGGAATATGTGGGTTTTACTTGATCATTTCGTAGAACTCTAGGCACTTCAGATCTAAATTGAATCAGTCATTTCAGAAACCAAATCAAAGTTGTTGGAAAATGAAATAAAGAATCCAGTCATGCAGCATGGCTATAAGAGCGCGTTATCGAAGAAATGGGTTGATTTTACGTAAAATGTCTCCATTTCACTGGTTTTATAACAAATTTTGTTTCCATTTTTTGCCGAGTAATAGGTACCTCAGTTTATACATTTTTCAATGCTGAACGCGATGGTGAAGTAAGCATTGCGATATCTCATTCCGTTATCGGATTAGAGCAGATGAACCGTGAAGAACAACTCAAGCAACAACCTCGTTTCTTCATCTTCAAAGTACTCCAGTTTGAGAGCGAAATAAGGTATCACAATTCTGACTTCACCATCATGTTCAGCCTTTAAAAAAAACCTTTAAACTGAGGTGCCACTTGTCAGAATGTTTCATTAATGGAATGTATGGGTAATGTTTGGTGTCTTTTGACAGTGAATTCAGGATGGTCTGAAACAGATTTTGGTACACAATTTTTTCGGAAATTCGATTTTTAAACATTTTGGACCGAGAACAGAAGCTTCCTTTCCTTCAAAAATTCGCTAAAAGAACACGCATGGGAAATTCTGTGGATTGTTCAAGTTCTAATTCAGGTTCGGTTGGTCCAGGCAACAGTCGGGCGACCGGCCTATCTCTTCCAACCCCTCCACTCTAATCAGTGATTATTACGCCACGTTGTTTTCGGTGAATAAAACTATCATGGACCGTCTTGAGTTTCCTCTCATTAAAATAATATAGAACCTACAAACAAATGTAACGACAGTTTAAATGTTAAAGAAATGAGTAAATCAGTATCTTGTCACTTGGAATTTTCTTCAGAGAAAAGTATTCTCCGTGGAATAACTGGTTTTGCTTGATCATTTTGTGGAACTCTAGGCACTTCAGCTCAAAATTACATTGGACTAATGAAATTGCTCTGAAAGTAGCTATTGTGAGTCGACATTCACTGACAGCAGTAACTGCTGTTAACTGTTACTGTGCCTACCCTTTCGACTGAAGCGGTTGTTCCGGGTAGAACTAGAAAAAACTCCACATGCCTTTTCCCATGAAATGAGTCAAAATCTCCACTCATCGTTGATGCACAGATTTTGCAGGCTACTTGTTGGGTGGTTTAGACCACTCACGGAGTTTCTCCTCATTCACGTAAATGCTCAAATATGTCAGTTCATCAGAGAGTTGAGCGTCATCAATCCTTAATTTCGGATATTTACTAGCAATTTGTTCAATTGTCCCTTAAACACCAGTCAGGGGTTTTCCTCTAACATATCCAGCCATCTTTAGTGAACTCTTCAAGAGGCCAAGCCCACTGTCGAAATCATTGATTGCCAAAAGGCTATTTCATAGGGACTGTTGAGTGAACTCCATATTTATTTTCCGAAAATACCACATGTCCCTATACCAATTAAATTCAGCTAAGTCATCAGTCGGTTGAAATATAGGCCACTCCCTAGAGGCAGCCGGTAAAGTCTACTACGAGTCGACCAGGCGGATGTGCTGGAATCACTTTGGGCTCATAGCAATCATTTTGCCCTATTCAAACGGCAAGGAAACAAACCTAATAGTATCTCGGTTATCAACACCAACTACCAAATTTCAATCTAAATACATATTGTGAAACTCACGTTTCCAGTTGAAACAGTTGGACTTCAAATGAGTCTCTAGTTATCTTACACAATTACATTACTGGTGAGAGGCCTGGGGAAACCTGGAAATCGTTTTAAAACCTCATCGTTTGGTGTCCCGAAAACGTCGAAATTTTCGAACTTTCTTCAGTTTTTCACTTGCAACTCCCAAACAAATTAAAGAACATTAAATTCTGTGTGAATTGATCTCCCCAACATTAAAATTGGACCAATTCATAGGGTAGTAATCGACGGCTGAAAAACGAAAGATTTTTACGATTTTCTGACGTCTGTAGCATCAAAAGTACTGGTCCTATCCAAACACTTTTGGGATAAAAGTTGTAGAGAATTCGTGATCTGGATATTTCAGTGAAAAGTCGAAGTATAAGCTTTATATTAACCTGCGACCAGCCATGTCAGGAAAGCTGCGTTACCAGTAGAAGGTTAACATAAAGCTTATACTTCGACTTTTTACTGCAAATATACTACTAAACACAAATATTCACGAATATACCTTTTAATACACTGCAACTTTTATTGCAAAAGTGTTTTGATAGGACCAGTACCCATGATGCTGAAGGCGACAGAAAGTCGTCAAATGGTACATTCAATGGGGAAAATGGTCGTTTTTCAGCCGTCGATAACTACCCTATAAACTGGTCCAATTTTAAAGTTGGGAAGGTCAATCCACGCAAAATTTAATGCTCTTCAATTTGTTTGGTGGGTAGATTTTGGCTAGTATGCGTTGTTTAGGAGTTATTAGCGAAGAACTAAAGATAGTCCGACAATTTCGAGGTTTCGGGGCACTGAAAGTTAAGCTCACCCCTGGAGGGGTAGGTACACACTCACATTACTCGTTTTCAAGAATATCTTGAGGTTTTAGTACGATTCCCAGCTTTCCCCAGTCCAGTTCGAGGTCCTTTCCTAATTTTACTCGACTATGAACACTTACCATTAGATATAATAGGCGGCCCTATTTTGAACGAATTGTCATCACACGGCTCGTACATTATTGAACACATCTCTGTAACATTGAAAAGGGCCAACGTAAAAACAAGTTGATAAGTCAGTAAAAAAGTTGTTATAAATATTCGCACAAGAGAAAACAAGTTCGCACTCACTTTCCTCTTGCCGAATGCAAATGCTGTAGTCTTGGTCGGCCAAATGTCTCCCGTTGATGGCATAGTTCATAGTCTGGATTACACCTGAAACATTCCTGCTACCGGGTCATAATTGTGACTGTCGATATTGAAGAAGGAACAAGATTCCTACATGTTACATGTTGCAAAATCTAGGAGCTTTCAGGCGGTAGATGAACAACTACCAAAACATACAGATGAGTTTCTGAAAGGTTTTTTTCCATTATAGGGGAAGGAGAGTAGAAACGTTGAAAACGGCAAGTTGATCATCGCAAAACAACATTCAATGTTAACAATATTATGAGGTATATCATAATATTATTATGAGGGCTCATATGTTAACAATATTATGAGGGACCAAATTGTGAACAGAAGTCAATTCCGCAGGTACCGCATTACAACCAATGAGAACGAGGCGTCGTATGGTTCGCTGCTTAAACTGATACCAATAGCATTCAACATTATTTATTTAGATTACATTGTATCTGGGATTCAGGATGGGACCGATCCCCATCCGCCGCACTGAAATCTGGGCTTATTGTGGGGAGCATAGCCCCGTAGGGCAGCCTATAGGCTCTGGGTCCAGTCCACTCCCTCCGCCAGACTGAGGATTTCTCCTACGAGGTTCTTGGCCGACGCAATCTCTTCTGATACTACAGACCTGGGGATTTAGTACCGTTGACCTTCAAGTGCTGGACACTCAAAGAGGAGATGAGGCGCAGTTTCGTCCACGTCTCCCCAAAGTCTGCTCGACGGATCTCCCGCGTATACTGTGATTCAGTGCAGATGTTTCACCAGTGGCGCCATTCTGGGACTCGTTAAGGCATCATAACGGCAACAAAACGTCGTTAAGATAGCGACAAGTGTCAGTGTCGCTATGTAACGACGATTGGTATCCTGCAACCGCATGATACTGACAGCTGTCGCTTAGCTCAACTTGATAGAACATCTAAACCTATTTCAACAAATAAAAACATGTTTAAATAAGAGAAAAAGTGAAATTCTCGCGTGAGGAGGCCTCCAATCGAAAAATTTGTAGAAATTATATTCTGAATCAAATCCTAATACTTGATAGTCGACTACGACTCTGTAGTCAGTGAGCTAAGCGACAGCTGTCGCTATCATGCGGTTGCAGAATACCATAGCGACACCGACACTAGTCGCTATCTTAATGACGTTTTGTTGTCGTTATGATGCCTTAACGAGTCCCAGAATCGCGCCACATGAGTCACATTATCCTTATAGACAGTGTTTCTGAGCTCCTTCTCGTACAAGATGCTGCCATTGTCAACATCCCGAAACTTTAAGCCGGGATGTCTTACCAATGCATCCCTATGCTTTCTGCCACCCATTCTCCCAATTTGGCAATACTCAAGGCTCCTCAACATTTACTCAATGTGACGGTGATTGGGCCTGTAAATGCCAAGTCTAACAAAATCTTGAGAGCCAATTTCAATGTAGGAACTCAGTACAGGTTACTTCGCGTTTGAGATGACAGATACATAAATCAAGGAAGATTCGCGGGGTTGTAGGAGGGATATCCAGAACATGAGGTTACGAGTGCCTTTGACAGCGCAGGCTGGGAAGCCTGTATGTAAGGGGGTTCCTAACAGTCACAATAAGCCCGTGCTCTCATCAGTCTGTTGTGAAATTTCTACACAGCAAGCAATTTCGTCAACCTCTGCAGCGGCCATTTGCTCCTCCCATCGCTGCGAGATCGTGAATGGGGGAATTGAGTTCAAAAGGCAGCACCAATGATGGCGAGAAACATTCAAAGTCCAGAGCAGAAGATTGTGACATCTGTCTTAAGGAACAGGAAAGGGGGTTTGTCGGTGGATTTCATGGCCAAGAGACAACCATCAATGCTGACTCATATTGAGAGACCTAGAAAAATTGAGGAAGGGCATCAAAGACATGAGAAGGGAAATGCTCGTGTAACACAAGGCCAGCTTTTATCCGGGTTATTGTCACCCGCCCATGTTATTCCCCAGAACTAGCGCCCTCAAATGATCATCTGTCCACCAGATTGAAGGAATTCTTGGGTGGTAAGCGTTTTCCAGCGATGAGGAGGTGAGGGGAATGCTGGAGAATTTTCGGAGATGGAGCGGAGAGTATATGACGAGGGTATAAAAAAGGTCAATTTTCATACTAACGAGCTGTTTGGAACATCATATGGTTTTAGTGATGTCGAGTTTTTTGATCTGAGGTACGTTTCGTGCTATGGAAATGAAGGTAATTTCGAATGTTTGTTGGTAGGTACCTCTTTTATAGAAAAAATGAAGGCGCGGAATTCCAGAGGCTTATTAAAACCCGATCACCTAGCCAGCCAGCCCTCTGACGTCATAGGCTCTTACGGCATAGGCTGTGACGTACTATTTGGCCTCCTGTCAGCCGTCTGACGTCATACGCTCGTGCGTCATGGGCTCTGACGTACTAGATGGCCTCCGGCCAGCCGTATGACGTCATACGCTTGTGCGTCATAGGCTCTGACGTACTAGTTGGCCTCCGGCCAGCCGCCTGACGTCATAGGATCTTACGCCATAGGCTCTGACGTACTAGTTGACCTCCTGCCAGCCGTCTGACGTCATACGCTCGTGCGTCAACGGTGCGTCTGACGTAGTGGCCCGCCTGTCGCTTGTGTTCTGACGTGATCTGAGGGAAAGGGTGAATCAAGGAAACAAATTTTTCCCGTTTCAGTTCATGTGCCAAAGCAAAGACATGAAAATGTCAAAAGAATCTCAACTCCATCCTGTTGTTGATACAGTCGAGAATTAAATGCTTGCATACGAGTCTGCAACACATTGGGACATTTTATGTCTTTGAAGAAGTGATTCGAGAACCTTCGAACAATGCTACATCACCTACCCCAGTAGCGTAGTTGTTATACTTAATTGTAGGGTTCATCATAAATTATGAAGCTTGCATTCCTATAGACAATATAAATTATTGAGAATGATCACCTGTGTGTAAACAATTATTTAAACAATCACGCTCATACCGCAGCTTGTCGGCCACGCACTCCGCAGTGGTTAACGTAATATGGTTAGGTAAATCGAGAGCTATCCAACGAGTGGTGAACGATTTTTGTACGATGATAACTGGCGAAGATAAAGTTCCGTAGCAACGAATCGGTTGTAAGCGAAAATCATCAGAACTTTTCGTGACGATTTCGTGTGACGCTTTTGTGTAACGTTTTTCGAGTTATGTGCCAGAGCAAAGACATAAAATGTCAAAAGGTGGATTTGGATATGAAGCTGGAGGATATAATGACATGCATGGGCATAAATTGTATTCATTCATACACAAGTATTGGGATTGACCACGTACGCTTACCTCTAGAACCGTGATAGTACTGATTGCAACCTGCGGGAGCACGACTGTTGAATTCAATCTGCGATACCTAAAATCAGAAAATGGTTTCTACTGTAACCAATGCGATACTATCAAGTTAAACAAAAATACAATACATTTCGTCATCACAATAAATATAATATACCTACATATTATGACATACAATACAGAACGTCACAACGCCACCTCAGCGTTTATACCCATATACTATGTATCCGTTGCATAGCAACCGTAGGGGTATAACAATTTCACTATACTATACTCCCCTTCATGAGAGCAGTCAATCTCCCTCGCAACTCCCCTGTCCACATCTCTTGCCATCTTGTCATTGTGCTCTTTCTTCTTTGCAAATGCGGTATCTGTCTCCTTCGTCTCTCCATTCGCTTTCTTCCTGCAGCCAGCAGCTGTATAGTTGACACACTAGCCAGAACGAGTATTGCTGGCTCTGATACTGTCCTGTAGGCGCATGCAATTCGCATTGCTCCTCTACGCTGTACAGCTATCATGCGCTTCCTGTAGTATACAACGTGTAAAGCATCTGCCCACACCTCTGCCCCATGCAGTAAAATCGAATGTACCACAGACGGGGATAAGGCCCATGAAGATATTCGCTAAGTCGCCCGATTCACCATAGGTGTAGGGATGGAGCCATTACCAGAAACTATTTTTCGAGGGTATCCAAGTCCTGCACCAAGATTTTAGTATATTGAAAACATTACTCGCCACTTCTGCCCATTTTGAGTGCACATCCTCTCCCACCATCCAATTTTTTTTTTTTTTTTTTTTTTCCTTTATTGGTCTCTTTGTCACATACACATAAAAAAGCTGAAGGCACAATTATTAGCAGCAGTATTTGATTGCATTCACTAAGGCTCCGTGAACCTTCTTCAACCTTTTTGATAGGTAAGTAACATGCAGTACACTCACCTTTATTTCCCATATTCTATAGATGTCCTGAGTTAGATTCATCGTGATGGTCACAGCATCCTTTATGTTTTCCACGTCGAAATACACTGTACAGGCAAACGTTAGACGTAAGTTTTAAATCAAATTAAAAATAAATTTATCAATGCATGTACAGAAAGTAAACTCTTCTTTATAATGAGAACGTTGCTACTACGATTTTTTCCCCTTGAGGCAACTTTGAAGGGAAATTGAGCAATTGTAATGCCCAGAGTAATTGTCTCAGACAATGGGCCACAATTCGAAGTGCTAGAGTTCAACGAATTCTGTAAGTGCAGCGACATAAAACATGCAACGTCGACTCCATACCACCCTCGAACAAACGGGCTAGCTGAACGAGGTTTGCAGTGGCGCAAGAGCATGAAAGCAAGACTTACAAAATACTTGTTCTCATATAGAATGGCCGCCCACTCAACCACTGAAAAGTCTCCTGCAATGATGATGTTGGGCCAGGAGTCAAGACCTTGCTTGTCATTGAAGAAGCTTGCCAGAACTTGCCAGCACGAGTCAATGAAGCCCTGCAGAAGCAACACTACTGGGCAACACGGTTTGAGGAGTTTGAAGTGGGGGAGGAAGCATGAGTGAAACGGCGGGGAAAAGGACCGGGCCGCTCCCATATGTTAGGGGTATTCATGGTCCGATTCGACTGTCGAATCGTCGTAAATCGAATACGTGGGGTTCATGAGGCTCCCAACCGTTTCCCCGTCAAATCGTCGAAAACGTTTCGACCCCTATAGTCATGTTGGAAGGAGTCGAGCGACGTGTGCAGACCACATGCGAAAAGGGCCACCGGTGGAGGGGGAGGAATGTTATTTCACTCCAGGGAAACATATTATTGTCAACTGGGTTGGTAACAGATGTTAAATGGAAGCTTGTGAATGTATTACAAAATTTGTAAGTATGTACATACTGAAGAATGAATAATTGCTTAATCCGACTGATGTGTTGGAAAGAGAAGCCTATTTTTTATAAATCGCCGCAATTCTCTTTTTGTGCGAAAATGGCGGTTGTATGAATCGATCCTTTGAATGAGTAAATAATGTGGACATGTGAACATTTCTCAAGTATCCCGTATGTAGTATGGCCGTGTGTTTCTATTATACAACGAATTTAACAGAAACTGTAGAACTTACTGTGCTGTCCACTGTTTTGACCACAAAGGTTGATGTCCCTCGAACTCCCTCCAGTCACTTTGAAAACGTCACTGTCACAAGCCCCAGTTTTCCTGTTTGGCTGACCCTGTCATTGGATAGAAACAAAGAAATGATAGACGATTGGTATTGATAGGTTCGATTGGTGAGGTCATTTTTAAATGTTGTTTTTGAGCTGTTTAGATGATGTCAAGTATTGATTTCACCCTTTAACAATGTTATCTTAATTATATATTAACTTCTAACCCGTCCACAGTGTTCTACAGGTAACCCTGTGAGGGTTTACTTATCAATCGTCTCCTCGACCTGATCCAGTCAACCATTTCTCTTCATCAGGTCTAGTGAGCTCACATCCCCACACATAATGTGAGTCACATTACATGAAATGCCTACGATCAGTCACGTGGCATGTTCCACACACCACAGACAACCAATGCCAAGCTTGAGACTTGAACCTGATCTATAGCAGTGCCCTAAGAGCTTAGGCACTTAAATCGTACCAAATTCACATATATTTACAATCGCTATACTCACATAATCTTGTGATACTTTGTTACAATTTCTAACCACACAGGCATAGATTCCCAGAGTTCAATATCCACTCATCATCTTACCACCCCATGTTTCTGGTGAGCCAGCCCATATATGTCTTTACTATGTCTTTACCCCCTTCCAAGCCATTTCCACTCAATAAGCTCCTGCCGTTGATTTTACGATCTCCAGAGGCAGCAAATCAGATCAAATCTACTACCACTCGCCTCGTGTTCGGGAACTTGCGGTTGGAGGGGGCAGATCAGTCAACACAGCCTTTCTTCACGCGACATCGTCGGTTCAAAGCCAGACCAGAACAATAAACGTTTTGTTACCTTTTCGTATATTTAATCATTGGAGAACATTTTTTCTCTTATTTAATGGGCCCAGTAGGTAGTTTAAGGCCTAAAGAAAATGTCCTTGGATATAATTTTTTTCTATTTTATAATTTCTGCGTATGAAATTTTTTGCGTTCTAAAAACTTTGTATGAAAGGTGGAAAAGTCAATCTATTTATTTAATTTACCCCTGGCTACCGGCAGTATAGGTTTTTTCTGCATCTTTCATAAACTATGATGTTGACAAAGTAATCACCAACATTAATAATTACAGTATTCCAGCCGTCCCTAGAAAGAGTTGAGTTTCGTAATTATTTCATTTCATAATTTTATGGGCGTTACCATATTGAAATGTATGAAGTCCAATCTAAATTGAGTCACATCCGGAGCCATTTTCTTGATTTTGATTTTACACTGCATTTTCCCATTCATGAGGCTGGGGAATCCAGGGTTGACCAAGTAGGTGATGTTGTTTTCAACCATTGAACCACAACTGACAGCAACTGAAAGCAAAATAAAAGGTGGAGACAGAATGTTGAAGGGAAGGTCAAGTTCTTGTGCAGATACCTGTAAAGTGTTATTATGTTGCATCACTGGGGATAATGAATAAAGCATTCCGACACGTTAAGTTAATCTGTTATGACATCCTCCCGGCTGCTATGAGCTTGATGAGAGTATCCAAAGAGAACGATTCATGATGACAAAGGTTGCGCTGGCACTGATGAGGAAGGAACCTGCATTTTCAGTTAGCTAGACCAAAACTCTGGCTATTGGCAAATTCCTCTGACACCTGAGTCAGCTATAATGACTTGCTTCCTCACTCCCTTTGTTCGGTACTTCTTGAAAAAACTACCGATGGGCTTCAGAACACTATGAACGCAGAATAAGAGAAATGCTCTGCGGGCTGAAAGCACCTGGATCACTATAAACAAAGATAAAGGCGTCTTCGACATCAGCCAGACAAAGTTTCTGGGCCACATTGTCTCATGGAAGGGCATCAAGATAGATACTGAAGAGGTGGAGGCCGTTGTCAGGTTTCCTTCGCCAAAACACGTGACAGATATAAGGAGGTTTTGGAAAATGACCTGATTATGCACAGCGCTCGAAGCCATTGCGAGATCTGCTAGCCAATGATAGTGATTGGTATTGGGATGAACCGCAGTGCAAAGCCTTCATACAACGAAAAGAATGCCAGTCCCCAGTGCTTGCGCTGTATGACCCAAATCTCGAGATAAAGGCGATCTCAGATGACAGAGAAAAGGGCATAGGTGGTCTATTAGAACAGAGAGAGAAAGACAAATCATGGCGGCCAGTTTCATATTGCTCTGGGAGCCTTAGCCAGACTGAAGCGAGTTATGCTGTTTTGGGAAAAGCAGCTTTGGCAACCACCTGGGTCTCCGAATGATTTGCTAAGTACCTTTGAGGGACCACGTACGCAATGGTAGTGGATCACAAACCACTAGTGGCCTCCTTGGTAGCAAGGACTTTAATGAGCTCACATTGAGAATCCAGCGTTTCCAAATTCAGCTGTAAAAACTATATCAACCTGGAAAAATTATAAAAGCAGCAGATCCATTATCAAGATATCCAGTGGGCTCACTAGTGTTTAGTGACTTAAAATTCATACAAAAAATTGGAAGCCAGTGTCGCAGGCATCTCAGGCCAAAAATAAACTGCTTGATGACAACATCAAGTTCAATGAGTAAGTTATCAGTTACACTTTGGCTGCGATTCAGATGCAACCGCCACACTCCCCAAATGCTGGAGTGCTGGGGATGAGCTAAAACTCCCCACTTTTGGCTCGCAGCAAACTTTTCTGCCTCTTGAAATGTACTCTTGGAGCGACTGCTCTTCACTGCGCAAGCGCCAAAGGAGAGAATCCCCACCATTTTGAATATCCTCCCTGGTGCGATCTCTTCAGTTTCCAACCTTCAACGTTATCGTGTTGCCTTGTTCTATTGATCTTTTGTGTTTCTCGATTTTAATATTGTTCAGCCATTTTCAGTTCATTATTCCAATATTGGAGTGAGTGACTAAATATTTCGTCAAAACTTTATTCAAAATACTCAGTTGTACCAGAGGTGGTGAGCGCGATCTGTTAGCCCTCACCTTAACTGACTTCACTGGAAGGAATTCTAATTGTACTTCCACACATCTTCACTCACCGATTCCCACCAATGACATCGCTTCCCTACATTCGCCCCAGAGGCAACATTGTGCGATAAATTATTTGATTGTAAATATAATATAATATGTTATGTACTTACAGACACAGCATACTCCAAATCCTAGAGCGCAAGGACCGCTCGATTCTCCATTTTGTATTCTACAGTCATACGGGTTGAGGCAGGTTCCTGCATAGGAAAATTTTATGTTCACGTTATACCAACTTGTAATTACAATGAAATTCCTATTGACGTCAGCCCCAGTTCAAAACCAACGTTGATGTTGGCTTGGTATCAAGATGCCCAAATTCGCCGACGGTTGGGATATGCAAGAGAATATATTTACAAATGTGTTTAGCACCTCTGCTACATGAAAAGTTACATAATTATTGCAGTTAAGCAACAGTGGCAGTAGCCCTCATCTTAATGGCAAACATAGATTTCGCTGAACAACATCCGTTTTTTGCATTAAAACATAATGTTCTCCCTTAAACTCAGTAGGTAGCTAATTTATTTTAAGTACACCGTTGGAAAGGTGAGATTCCAAGCAAGTTTTTCTCATAGATGACACATAGAAAAATGACAAAAAGAGTGACAAACAATTTTAAAAAAACGTCAAATTATCGGAAAATCTGAAAATTTGCAATTTTTGCACGTTTTGTACGCATCAAACCCAGTTAGGAAATTTTGATTGTGCAGCAGGGTAATAAGCAATTTGACGTTCTTTCGAACGATATAATTACACTTGAATTTATTTGACGGATTAAGGACGGATTTATAAGACGGAAGTTATGGCCATTTTAAAGAATTGAGGTGCAGCAGTTTTCCTCTAACACCTACTGCCACTCAATTGTTTCTAGTTTCCAGCCAAGCCAACCCTATCACCAATTGCCATAACAGCACAAAAGTGTGGTCTTTGTGAGGCTGATGGTGAAATTCAACACTGGTCCCACCGTTGAGATAACAGCACTCGATAGCCCAAACCTTTCACCTTGATTTTCAAACAATTTAATCGATATAGGCCATTCCAGTACGAGCTGTAACACCACACTAACTTTATGAAAGTCTAAATATAAAGTTAAATAAAGTATAAATACTGTTAGACTTTCATAAAGTTAGTTACTTTCATAAATTTATGGCTGAACTTACCGGATCTCCGTCCATCGGCTGCAGTGCATTCCTCGCTGACTGGTATCGGAAAAAAGTTCAGAACTAGGAAGAAAAGAAACAACGTTACTAACAGTCCGATTTTTTCAAGTTATTGCAGCTTTTTCAAGTTATTACTTGGAGTTTATATACAATAGGTTGAAGCATCAAAGAGAGATTACAACGATATTCCTACATACTGTTGTGAGTTGTTAAGATGTTTTGAGTAGATAGGTGGAAACCGTCGCATGGAAACTGACTATCTGGTCGAAATTAGGCACAAGGCAGGAACAAATGCACCAAAATTTAGGTGGTGGCCGAGAATCCCCAGTATGACAGGAAATAGTATTGGTGATCCGGTGCCTCCTGAATCACCCTTTAGATCCTCCAGGACGCAGTTGAAATTAACCCCTTTGATGGAACGGCAAACTAGGATGCCTGTCTTATCCTAGGATATCGAGGATATCTCAGATAAGAACGGGTGGGACGATTCCGTAAGGGTGGCCGCATTGGAATCAAAGTTGGTTTTTTTCTGTTCATGGAGATCTTACTTGAGGTTTTATCTTCACGAACTTTAAGTTGGTGCAAGCTTTAGAAAAGCGGTTTGGAGTGACACTGCTCAGAGGTACATCCTCAAAACTGATCAGTGATGCTGATTGGGCGTCTTAATATTTCAAAACATAACGTCAATCTTCTAGGCGACTTTGCCTCGGCCTCGCTATCTTCAACCGCAAGTTCTACTAGTACTAGATAATATCTAGTACTATATATAGATATTATCTTCAGCTGAATCACCATTGAATGTGAAGAACAAGAAGAAACGAAAACTTCCATGAATGCACGATTCAGACCAGTCACTGTGGTTCTCAACCTTTTTGAACCGGCGCGCCGCCCCCCTGAGAAGCCGAACATTTTCCAACGTCCTACATCATTGGAGATCAGAAGAATTATGTTGAAAACTAAAATCAATGTTTCAGTTCTATGTTTTTCTTCATTTCGAGTCCATATCTTTTTTTGGTGACCAATCTGTCACCACGCTGAACCCCGGGAAGGCAATCAAAAACTTTTTGACGAGACTCCAAACTGCAGGGTAGAGGTGAGCAATTTTAGCTTGAATCCAAAAGTCCGTGAGCCTACTACCATCCTGGAAACTGGCTTTCAGCGTCTCATTTGTTGCAAGTTCAGTCAACTCTTCCTGAATCGCTACCGCTGCTGACTCAATATTGACAATAGGATTCATGACCCACTGAGGAATTTCGAGAGATAAAATATCGTCAAAACGTTCAGAAAAGTCCTTGTGCAACGACTCGAGGTGCTCACAGTAAACTTGTGTCACCGAATGGTATTTCACTGACCTTAGGCTTATGAAGCTCCGACCAGATTGTAAACTGATTGAACTCGTTGTGGCCGAAATTCTGCTTCCACAAAGTGAGCTTTTTAACATGGAACATGTTTTAGCATAGAACATGTTTTAGTCCGTTCGTTACGCTAATCTATTTCTATGCTAATCACACTATGAAGCTGTAATTTGGTATTTAGCCTCCTTAGGACTTACACTTTAAGCAGCATAGGGCCAGGTTCAACAGAGTGGCTCCTGCAGCTAATTTCTAAGCTATTCACACTATGAAGCTATTATTTGGCATGTACCCTGCGTAGGATTTAAACTTAAGGCTGCCCAGGCTCCAGATCATCTAAGTGGTTCTTAAAGCTAATTTCTACGTTATTCAATCTATGAAGCTGTAATTTGGCATGTACCCTCCTTAGCACTTACACTTTTGGCAGCAAAGCGCAGGGACCAACTAAGTCGCTCCTGAAGCTAATTTCAACGCTGTTCACACTAAGGAGCAGTAATGTAGCCGGCTTAGCACTTCAACTTGTGGCTGCCAGCGGAGTGGTTAAAACATGTACCACGCTTATAGAAATAGGCAGTAAGGCTCAAAACGAAAAGGGAAGGGTACGGGAGGGGGGGGGGCACAGCTCTGGATGGCAGAAATAACAGATTTTATTGTAATCCAATTGAGCCAATCACCTTGAAGTTGCGAGTTGATACCATTGAATTTTGCAAACAAATCGGTCAAGTAAGCTACACCATTGTTGAATAGCAGCAATTTGTCCCTCATATGTACATCTTTCCCTTCAAGAAACTGAATCACCGCCCTCCGATTGCTCGAAACCTACTCATCGCTCATTAACCGCCAAAAACAAGTTTACCGCCCCCAGGGGGCGTTGTCGCCCCCATCGAGAACCACTGGTTCAGATCCTTTCGAGGACTGTAAACGAACATCCCTTAGAAAAACTTCACTTAGTTGCCTTACCAACTCTCATCCATTCGCGTCGCAATCGTCTCACACATCCAAAGCGTTTCAGGAAATTCTTCCACCCTCGCGTAAAAACTTCCCCAGAACATTTTCACAGACACAACTCACACTGCAAATAAGATCAGCCAAACAGTTTTGTTACAGCCGAAAAACCGTTTTTCAAAAACGAGACATGCCATGTTTGTTTTCATGGATTTAGCCATCACTTTTCGTATAGCATCCATGTATGCAGTTGCTCTCCTTTCGTTCGTCAGTTTGATGTCTCGTCATTTGTGATCATTGGACGTCAGAGTTTGGTAGAGGCCGAAGCAAGGTTGATGGTTCGGTAGAAATGTTTTTTTCTTCTTATTTTTTCTGAGCAGTTAGGTAAATTATTGAAATAGTTGCCTGAGTAAAGCCTATGAAAGTTAGTGCTAAAAAGGGATCTGCCTTCCAAAAATTCTTCAAGACCTGAAAATATCTTTCAACTCAAAATTCAAAACATTCCAGAAATTCGCCTCAAATTGTTTCACTGAAACCTTTGATGTAAGTTGACTGCAACTCATTATAAAAACTACATTTTTGGAGAGATATCGATATGACTTCAACCAATTCAAATTACTCGATTTATAATCGATTAATCGCAGTTAAGAAGATTTTGAAATGTCCAGCTTCCGTCCCCCCCCCCCCCCCTTCAGGTCTAATGTTACTGGGCTAACAGTGAGCTGCTGAGTCTGTTAAATATTTCGAGCCAGTATGTTTACCTACGATGTTTTGCACACGTAAACTGTAATGGACCTAATGTAATTTGTTGTACCTACATTTTTGGTCGTTGAAATCATCCTTTTGTTTGAATCGACTGAATTTGCAAGAAAATTTAATTTAATTACAATTTAATTTTATAAGTGGCGATAGAGAGAAAGAAAGTACTTTATTGACCAACATCATTCTTATTTGAAAATTAAACTTCTTATTTCACTTCTCGTAAATAAGCACTACAGTCAATTTACTCCGCAGCGCTAGACGGTTGTACGTGTTGCTGTGGATAATCGCTGTTTGCTCACCCTTTGGAGCCCATCTCAAATAGAATACGTACCTACTTACCTACTTATGCCCGTGTTGTATATTAGTTCATACCTTTATAAATAAACCACCAATTTAGAAAGAGACTGACTAGGAGGTTCTCACTTTCCTGTGGCCCCACATATATAGTAAAACTATAAATCAGTTGTTTGTAAACCGATATTGAAGATCCGGAGTAAGATTTCTGTAAATAATGGATAATGGATTTCTGTAGTTTGTACAATGGATTTTTCGTAGATCTATCTATAGCACCGGTAACTTCTGAACATTTTAAGGCTCTGACAAGTTTTAGCTGAAGGAGGATTTTTAGCCAAAGCGTTTTGAGGGCCTGCAGAGCAAAGATATAATAATAATAATAAAAACCTTTATTGTGTAAAGACAGTCTGTTGTCCATATTATACTGTACCTATATTATATTGCAGATAAGTTGTAGGGAGTAGGTATCTGAAGCGATCTCCTTGATCGTTGGGGAATGTTGACATATTACGTGCCTATTGTATTTTGTGTGCCTACTATCACACAGCACAAAGCTTCTTCTAGAGCTGGCAAATTAGCCAAAAATACAATACGATCTGACCTCTTACGCATTATAGTAGTACAGTGAAACCTGTCTATAGTGGGAGCAGAAATCCACAGTTTTTCGACATTGTCCACATCAAACAGTTTTCCCAGATTCCAAGGTACGAGTAAGCGAATGGTGGAAGGTTGACAATGCAATGAAAATGAGGAACAATATTCACACATAATATTATTATGAGTGAATATTGTTCCTCATTTTCATTGCATTGTCAACCTTCCACCATTCGATTACTCGTACCTTGGAATCTGGGAAAACTGTTTGATGTGGACAATGTCGAAAAACTGTGGATTTCTGCTCCCACTACAAACATATTATGTTTGTATCTAACAAATTGTGTACATTATTTATGTACCTACATAGAGTACAAAACGGGTTCATAAATTCATCAAATCTTAAAAAAGGATTCATTTCATCTAAACGTTCGTTTTATGTATCAGTTGATTACCGAATTTCTCGATCAGAATTAAATTTTCCATTTTCCCATAGAACTTTTGCCACAACAAGTCCCCTACATCATCTCGAACCAATCCAAAAACTTTGGGAAGAACTCTTAGAAAAGGAAACTTACCAGATTCATATTCCTCCTTCAATTCCGCTTTCCTCTTCAGTACATGATAAACTGCGGACTTTCCACACTTGAACAAATCTATACACTGCTTCACACATGCCCCCTTTCCCTCCACAAGATCAATAATTTTGATTTTATCAGCTAACTTGAGGTCCTTCTTCGGTGCCATCGTAAACAAAAGTGAGCTTCTGTTCAACTGGTGAGTAATGTGCAGTGGAATTGTATCGTCACTGTAGTTCTAACATGGGTAGCATAATATGCTACCTATGTTAGAACCTATTTTCAGCATATTTTATATATAATATATGCTGAACATGAGCAAAAAGTAGATATATCTGCTTTTTGCACATGCTCAGCAGAGTGTAAAAACTGATTCATCTAATCCATCGAGATATTATCACTGGCTTCAAATTTTCCAACCCGATCTAAAGGAACTGTGCATTTGTACGTCTAATGTGAAAAACCTGTCTAACGCGGAAATGGAAAGATCAGAGTCCGCGATAGACAGGTTTTACACATCAGACGTCCAAATGCACAGGTTTTCTTAAGGGACCAAAGATATTTTCCACATTAGGCAGGTTTTTCGCTTTAAGCAGAGTCCACATTAGACAGGTTTCACTGTAGTAGCTACGTCTGAAATAAAATCCCCTTACGTACGTTTTATGTTTATATTAATTACCTCTTGCCGTTCGACTGATAAGGGCGGAGGGTGAAGGCCAAGAAACCGCGAGAGCGATCGCCGAGACAAAGACGAGCGCGATAGCGGAGGAACCGCTTGCCATAGCGAAACTACACGATCTGAACAAGTCTGACCCACAAAACTCCAACAGGTCGGGGCTCAGGACCGTTAGAACAGGAGAAGAGTCGCTTCCCACCCGAAGAACAATTCTGTCCATCCACTTCCGGGAGTGTCCAATCAGGCGGGAAATTGATGGGGAAGTCCGCGGACGAGGGAGTACCTAATAACTATCTTGGAAAAGATTCGTCCGTCTCACAACCGTTTGGCACAAATGCGAGGTTTTTTTCGAAAATCTTTCTTCGCCCCGTTCGAAAGCGGCTAAGACACCGATAGGAGAGAAACCGATAAAGACTAGGTCAATGAGACAAAAACGGAGAGCATTCAAGGAGGATTAAGTAGGTGAAATGTGTCTTCTTTCAAAGGGCATGAGAGGGGGAGTGAAGAGATGAGCGGGTGAAAGTGTTGGTTTTAATCGAACCAATAATGGTATAGGGAACTTGTTGATTTGGCCAAGTCCAGGACGATCAGACCCTTGAACTAAGTAGGTACAACTTATGTCACCAGATAGTCTAGCACAGTACATGTAACACTCTGAGTGAGAAATTCTGATCACCTGTTAGTTGGAAAATCAGAAATCATGGAATCAATCACAGTCATGAACTAATTTTGGATAAAATTGAAGGGAATTTTGGTACGAGAAAAAAGCTGTAGTAATGACGGTTCTGCATAATCGTTGGTTCTAGTATTCAGCGGGCGGTGTCAGAGCCAATGAAACGCTTGAGTTGACAGATAAGAGACAAGAGTTTCTCTAGTTATAGAGTTTCTCACCAGACCATCGTTCTAGAGGCCCACACTGCTGGGATGATATAGCATTTTTCAGTAAACAAAACCTTGTAGGTACCTACCAATCTGATGTAACATCAATTGTTCGCATTGATAATAACCATCACTAATGAACGATTATTTATTATAATAATTATTCAATAATTTATAAATTAGGTATTGAATAATTTTTATTATAAATTATCGTTAATAATTATTATTGATGGTTATTATCAATGCATTATTATGATGATTATCATCTATTTTGTGCAGATCACCCTTCTACCCATATCACTATATAAACCGTTGTCGAGAATTTTTTATTCGATTTTCTGAATCTTCGTATCTTGAAACGTAAACTCTCAAATTTTGAGGGAGGTTATTTTTTTCTAGGGCGATCCCAATGGTTCATTATCAAAAATGATAAACCAAAAATCCGTCCGTCCGCCGTCCACTTTGACCAGTTGGCGTTGTGCTAAAATTACCAAATTCGGTTTATGGGTTCGGACTAACCCCACAATGACCCTTGAAACATTTCATAACCTATGATAGGCCAATGAAAAGGGGTCCCAACGAATTTTAAAAATTTGAAAACTTCATATCGCTCATTGGGTGCAATAGCGTCATATATCCAAATTTGATGCTTCGGGGTAACCGAACTTCAAAAACCATTTGAAAACAACTTTGAAATATTCCGCCACGAATTTCGCAAATCGAGTTTTTAAAGCTCTAATTTCTGAGGTTTAAAAACTGCCTTCGTTAAATTCGTAGCGGAATATTTCAAAGTTGAAATGGTTTTCAAAATTCGATTACTCCGAAGCATCAAATTTGGAGAGATGACACTATTGCAGCCAATGCGCGACATGTCGAACAATTCAAATGGAACGGCACAGTTTTTAGTTCACATTTAGCATTTTTAAGACTATCCAGAGCTTCGTACGACCAGCCGTTCGTTCACAATGAGGGCTCAATGTCGGAGCAGATTAAAAGTCGTCAACATGAGGGTGAATCATGCGGCAGCCAGTCGGGTCGATGTTCATTTCAGCAACCATTTCAGGTTGGATTTCCGTCCGACTGCCGTTTTTTAGGCGTCACGGACGTCATCGGCTGTCCACCTAGGTGGATCAGAATTGTTCCGATGATTTCGCTTTTAAGCTTTAAAAAGCTTTAAAAAGCTACTCATTGCCTCGCCCTCTTGAGTTGAGAGGGGATCGCCGTACAGAAGCGTGAAAGATTACCCACCCACCGGCGGTCACCCATCCAAGTAAGTTTTTCCCTTCCACGCCCGACGTCGCCTAATAACTTCCGTGATCTGACGAGAACGGGCTCGTTGCGACGTCTGACCCGTAGTCGGGTCGATGTTCAAACTGGCTCAGCTGATTCGAACAGCACAATGTCATGGTTTCCAGATATCGAGTTAATTAATAATAATAATGATAATAATATTAATAATAATGAATAAAAATTATTAATAACTAACAATAATTAGGTAATCATCATTAACAATAATTAATACTTAATAATTTATTTTACTTGATAATAATAATTACCTACCTAATAATTAATGGTAATTCATTATAATACATCTATCATTTAGTGATCTAGACAGAAGGTTGATCTGTACAAAGAAAACAATAAACCGTTGTGCCAACAATTAGCAGAGTTTTTGTTCCCTGTGTCTGTAGGTATTCGTTGAATTTGAATGTGTGAAACTGTGTGCAATCATCGTCAGATCCTATAAAATTCTGGTTGCAGAGCAAAGGTTTTACTTCAGTCCTTCGCCCAGTATCGGGCCCCCTACATTTTTTGTGATGATTTGTGTGGGGGGGGGGGGGGTCGCAGGGTTCACAGTCGTGCGGCACCCGGGAAGCAGGATTGGGCCGGACGCCTGTGCACCCCGCTTTACTCTCGGGCTGCCCGGGCCTTCCTCCGAGGAGTGCCCGGGCCTTCCCCTGAGCAGTGCCCGGGCCTTCCTCTGAACTCGGGCCCAGGGAATCCCCCCCCCCCCCCCCCACTCACACCACTCACTCACGGCGGGCCCGCTCCAACATGGTGGTTCCAGATAACCTGAGCTGAATGACGGCGGAGCAAATTACTCAAAGCGTTTTACTGGGGACTGTCGCTGACAAACACTGGATAAACTTAAATTACGTGTTATAATTATGTCTTATAATTTTAGCGAATTTTCGAAGGAAAGGAAGATATTATTCTCAGAACAGCTGTGTTGAGGGTGTTTTTCAAGGTTATAAGTTGGATGAGATGGAGATGAGCTGGATGGTTCATATCATCGATCAAATCTACCTATCTCAATGATATTCTCCTTTCTTTGCCTCTTCCCAAATGTCACTCCTGATTTTATTTTGTGGTTATTTCGCATAATTATAATATCCTTATAAATTATAATATAATCATATTATGATTTATAATTTAAACATCCCCCCCAAAACACCGTGTAATACCTAATCACCTCCTCGCAAATTTCATTCTACATCAGGCTGAAAAAGTTATGATATCTAATTTCCCCGGCTGCACTTTCCCTTCAAAAGCACCGTACCCGTTTCGAAATCTCTCCTTGGCGACATGGAGAGACGATTTTACTACTACTACATAATACATGTAGTAGTATTATTTCGCTCAAGAATAGGGGTGTGACAAGTCAAAAATCTAAAATGTTGGGAAAACGCGTTTGAAGTTTTGGGCACCAAATATTGCTGAAAATATTGTTAAATTAATTTTTTTTTAGAGAAGCGGCTTATGACTACTGTTTCTAGGGATGTCTAGCCACCTTCTCCATCAACAACTAGCGACTTGAAAAAATTCTGGACAATTTCGTTGGATACCTAACTAGAGAAAAAGATTTGAGTGGTGACATCACTATCTTCGATTTTGGTTTATTATCTTCGAAAAAACTACTTAGTTACAAAAAAAAAAAGCCCCACCCGTTAAGCACCTCCAACAGCTCATCCCTGGACAACTCCAATTTCCCGAAATAAACCTGTCTATAATATCCAAGGACTGGGCAGTGCGCTATAAAATGCTCTGTTTTTTTTTTTTTTTTTTTTTAATAAGATAACTTTATTATTATAATATAATATTACAGTTGTGCTGAAAATAATACATAACAACAAAATAACATGGTACATGATTAAGGATGCACTCCAACGATTGTCCGTTATAGAAGTCATTATAAATTATAATCACTTTAGAAGTAAGTAACTGACATAGTTTTTTTTTTTTCTCTAATATTTCATAGTATGGCGTCTTGGGGGCGTTTGCGCTTAAGCCGTCGTTCGGAGCGAGGTATGGGCGGAATATCAGCCATGTGGTTGATGAGAGGGTTCGGGTGGTTCAGCATTCTTGTGTGGAGGTTTTCGTAATTTGTTTGAATTGTCTCTTTTACAGTGGGCATGCTGAGGTCAGTGTGAAGGACCGAGTTCCTGATGTACCAGTGGTTTCCCATGATTATTCTTAACACTCGGTTTTGCGTCAAAATGCTCTGTGGTTTCATTTTCTCTTTGGTTACAGAGAGCGCAAAGATAGACTTTGCCAACCACCCACGGCTTCCAGTAACGAAAACTTTGTCGGCGCATTTGTTGTTCATGGTTTTTTCCGAGTCACATTTACCAACTAATATTAATCAACTATGTTTCGGAACAAACCACGAATAACGAATGCGTCGACAAAGACTTTGTGTTCGATAGTTCAATTCAAAATATATTTTATATATAACACCTAAGTAGGTACCTACTTTTGCCGTTTTTTGTAACTAGTTTCTTTCAAATTGAGAAACGGTTATTAGGGTTATTTTTTTCGAACTAGTTATTTAAACTAGTTTCTCATTTCTTGACCCATCCCTAATGACAGTGGATTTTTTTTCTAGTTGTTTCTTTTTTTTCTCATAACCCCCAATCGAATTCTTATAAAAATATTTTTTAGTTGCTTAACACTATTGTCCACCAGGCTGGGCGGGAACTTTGTTCCTATTTGGATAATAAAAGCGTTTATTATTATTATTAAACCACCCAATCTGGCAGCACTGGTGACGCGAATGCTCCAACGGATGTTTGGAGTAGGAGACGTGTCATCTCGTCATGTGCATGGTGAAGTATAACCCTTTTGTTACCTCCCCAGAAGGGACTCCCCTCAAGATTGTTACCTTGTCTGTTGTGAGAAGTTGTGTTTTGGGTGCTATTCGTTCGAGTAGGTATATTTAAACAGTCAATTTATATCAAAATATCATCAAGTGCTCAGTGTCACAGGTTCACAGTGAAATTCGTATAACTTTTCGATGGTTTTGTTGACTGTTTGTGCTCCGTCGACGTGCTACAGGTGCAGTGTTCCAAATGGCTGAAGGCGCGAATTCATCAAATGCACGTGTTTCCTCTGTCGTTTCACTCGCAGGTACGAGAGATTTTCAAAAGGAAAACAAGAGTATTTCAAACAATCGTCTATTTCCACTGAAATATCATGTACCTAACTGTTAGACCAGTTTCGGTGATTGAACCACCGTCAGTAACTAAACAATACTCATATTTCAGTGGAAACAGACGATTTCTTCAAATACTCTCTGGGTTTCCACAATTTCGTCGCCTAATAATTTAGTTCGTAGAGATTTTCGAGGTGAAAGTGACGTACTCAGCCCCGATTTTTCTGAATCACAATTTTGACTTCTGCGTCGGTGACATCCGAAAATTGACAAAATCAATCATTATCGAGTTGTTCACACGTGAAATGTCAAAACGTTTACGTTACACCGAATTCAGAAGGCTAATAAGCTGTAGGTTGAGTTCAAAACGGTCTCTAGTGGAATCTACTGTCAGGAAAATCATCCAAATTCGATGTAAATTGTAAGAAACCTTCACCGTTTTGGGGCACCGTTTGGTTTCCCATTAACACAGGAGATGTTGTGTAGTTACGGAGGTAAGTGAAGTTTACTAGGTTGGACTTCTGAGAATTTGTTCTCATTTACCACTTTACGTCCCACTGTCCAAGGGCATCAGCGTGCTGTTGGGGTTTCACGTCGCTATTTGTCCGCATTTGGATTTGGTCAAAATACCACGATCATCAGCGAACACTCTGCATTCTCTAGAGATCACCAAGCCCTCATCCCTTCATTCCGTGGACCCCGAAGGAACTCCACCACTTTTTGGAAGTAACCAAAACATTATGCCAGACCTTTATCAACCCCCAAAACCCATTTCAAACCTTTTTTTATGGCCATCCGGAGGTTTGTACATCCAGCCCTTCGTTCGGTACAATTTATGGTACCCACCCTTTATAATTAAAAACTATTTTATGCAATTTTGTCGTTTGGCCATTCTTTCATTTTCATTAGCCTTGTAATTTAACAATAGGTCGTCACCTATAGACGAAGAAACCCATTGGAAAGCAAATAATTATGAGTTTGAAGTAGGTAAGTACTTAAAAAATAAATGATTTGCTTTCGATTAACCGAACATCGATTATTCAATATCAATTGACTCGGTTACATCGATTATTAGCTTACGATTAATCATTAAATGATTATACAACAAATAAATAAATTTTGTTGTATAATCGATTATTTGGTTTCAATGTTGCATCCCTAGTTCTATGGATGTAAGCCATTCTGGGTGTGAGAACATCGAAGGTTTTGCACAGGGACCTAGTTGGAGAACGCTTATGGGCATTAGTTGATATTCTTAAAACTGAATTCATTGTTATGTTTATTTTGTTGAAGTTAGATGCACAAGTACCTCCCCATACAATAATACCATAAGTTAAGATGCTATGTACTTTTATTTATTTGTTATTTATTTAGTACGGGCAACCCCAATAAACATTTACATAAATTTACATAATTTTATTAAAATACATGGAGGATTACAGCAAGTGAAACGCAATGAAGTGAAAGTAATTAAATCATTGAAAAGAGAGGTGAAGACAACAATATAGATTTGGAAGGGAGGAGTTGAAAAAGTCAAACTGTGGGTAAGAGGCCAGGAGGAGATTCGCACTTCGGAGGATTCGGTGAAGAGGGCGGTTTTCTAACGTAGTTTGTGAATGAAAAAGGGATATTAAATAAAACTGATGAGCGAGTGGGGGTTTTAGAGGCGACCAGATTAATTTTAGAAAGCGAAGAGGGACAATTTATACGATTGTTGAGTAATTTGAACAACAGAACGAGGTCCGAAGAACATCTTCTTCTTTCCAGGGTATCAAGGTGGCATCTGTGAAGGAGGGCAGTATAAATCACGACATTCGAGGGGATTCCCGATTTGTACGCCACGTAGAGCAGAATGCTTCTTATACTTGAGCATAATACACCCTTTTAAGATTTTCTCTTGTTAGCCTACTTCGTAGCATTATAAAGTACCTAACTGCATCGATTTCCTGATTTTTTTTGACCAATGCTGCTACATGATCCTTCCACTTGAGATGTTGATCTAAGTGCACACCGAAGATATATTATCAAATTCAGCCTTTCTATTTCCATGCAGCTACACAAGTTTCTTACTGCATCACAGTATCCATCTCAAACATTCAATTATAATTAAGGGGGAAGTGGACGGGCCCTTAGTGTGATTCTGGGATAAGAGATGGCGTTACTGACGCATCAAAAGTTTTTGCAGTCTCATTTTGGAACCATCCAATTTATAACAGTTTGGGAAACGCAGTTTGCCTTCATACGCCCCTACAAGTTGCTGCATCAATTCATTTAATTTTTATACAAATTTAAAATTGGAAAATTTGAAAATTTTGAGGTTTAGAGGTTGAAATTTGGAAAAAGCCGGTGCAAGCCCCCTTCCCAATGTGACTGGATCGGTTTTGAGAGCATCATTTCAATGATTGAGTAAATATACAAGACGTAAAACGAAAAATGGTAATGTTGGTTTTGAAGGAAAATAGAATGACTGCAGACCCCAGTTCGGCTCTCAAGGTCACCACGCTCGCTTTCCTCGGTAGCCATTCTGTCAATCCGTTCTCTTGAACCACTCCTCTCTCCATCCGTCTCTCTCCGTGGAAACGATAACCCTACAATAGCATCAAATGGGCAAAGTCCTCGCGTATGTACACTAAGTCGCCCCCCACCCTTCGCGGTCACGAACCTCCCATCTCCGATCTTCGGTAGGTTTGCTCATACATTCATTTCAGCTTGCATCGCTCGTACTAGCGCCTCATTTTTTCTACATTCGTTTATTATTATTATTATTCGTTTTCTACATTCTATTTTTCTATATTCGAGCCCGCGGTGCCATCGCGTCTGTGTTGAAATGTATCGTGTGTCCTCAAAAGGGAATGCTAGGTGCGAGGGCATAATTATAATGTGATACCTGTAATATGCCATTGTCTTGTAATAAATTTCTTCCTGTTCTTCACCCCGTTTTCCCTATTTTTCGCTATAACGCTAAAAGTTTGTCCGATTCACAATTTCTTTTTTCCATCTATAAGCTTTTTAAATTTACCATCAAACCTCATATATGACATTTTGATCAAGTCCCGTAATATGCTCATGCCAGTACGCTAAATACCGCGTACTATTGTAAAATCCAAGTTTTTTTGGTACATTTTTTGCCGTAATTCCGAAATTATTGGTCCGATCCTAAATTGCTTTTTCTCAAGCTGGATAAATTTACTATCAGACTTCATCTATGAGTGAAAAGCCCAAATATTAGATCCCAAAAAAATTATTGGCCGAGCTAGGGGAAACCAAACTTTTTGGGGCTATTTGTGGGAAATGATTGATTTCTCAGCAACTATTTGTAGTTTTTGGCTGAAAATTGGTTTCGGGGGGAACATTTATCAAGGAACACGAATATGGCCTCCAATTTGAGCTAAAACAAAAGGTTTCTAGATAACATCCAAAAACAACCGAAATTCGTCACCAAATATTCAAATCTTGGGGAAACTGGGGAACAATTTTTTTTTAGGGGTATTTTGTTGGTTCAAAGTCGTCGAGAAGAATGCGCTGAAACCAGCAAAACAAACCGCTACTCCGTGCGACGATTCGTTTCGGAGCTACACGCCGTCAAAGTTAGGACTAATTTCCTCATTTGCCTAAAGTGACGTGTCCACTGACTTGACATTCCCCTCCCTGCTAGGGCCTCATGTGGGGTGCAAACTGGACATGCCAGGTTATTCTGAAGCCAAATTTTATGGGGAATCCGAAAATGACCATCTCGAAAGCGTAGGGTCAGTGGCTGATGAGCTATAACGAATAGAACGGGAAAAAGCACGGACGCAGGCGAATCCATAAGGGTCATGGGAAGGCGTTGTACTTCTTAACTATTTTTACTCAAAGCTAATTAAATTTGCTACAACATCTATCGGTTTAACGTCCTTCGTACAATACGTATTTTCAATGATTTTTAGGTCGGAAGTTGACCAAAACTTGAAATTTCACTTTTTTGAAAAATAAGCCATTTTTGAAAGGCTGTATCTCAGTAACTATTGACCCAACAGAGCTGCACTTGGTCTCATTGTGTAGCAAATCTTATCTCCTGTAAATAAGTCCGTAGTATCAATTCGCGAAAAACGCATCGTTTCAAAGTTATAGCGAAAAACCCAGAGTAAGGGCAACCATTTCGAGGTTTTTCGAGTGCTACGAAAGAAGCGCAAGGTTTTCATTCCTGCGAAATTAGATTTAGATTTCCCTAACAGTCCCGAACAACATACCAAAAAATCAGAACTAGCCGTGCATTTGCGATTTTAGGCCTCTTTTGTGTAAGATTTGACTGTTCTAATAACAGTCTCCTCTACCTCAAAGGTTCCATTGGAAATGTCTACAATGTTGGACGAATGGGAATAGATTCAGCTCACTCACCTTCATTACTGTCAGAAGTGCTCCCTGTCAAATCTCGGACTTATCACCTTTCCTATGAATGATTGACGCAGCAGATCCACTGTCTAAAAGGGGAGATGAAAGCTGCTATCACTGACTCTTATTTTTCGTTTTACGATCGTGCTATTCATCGCAGAATTTTGGTTCTTGGCAATTTGAAATCAGGAAATTCTCAAAAATGGGGCTGGAACCAAGTTTTTTTTTTAAATTTAAAATTGTCCAAAATTCTTTTTCTAAAATTTGAATTTGAAATTTTTTTCAAATTTTTTTTTGATGCAGCATTTTGTTTAGGAAAAATATGAACATAACTTTTTTCAGATTGAAAATCGCTCATCCGGCTGTTGAAATATTTTGCATAAACTTTTGGTGTCTTCTCTCTCTCTCGCACACTTGTCGTCCACTTTCCCCTTAAAGGTACCTTCTAACTTACGTTGCTGGGGGCGTACGATCTCGTTGAATCGAGACATTTGAGGTTCCAAAAAATCTGAATGTTCGTCTGCTGGATTTCCCTGGTACCTCACAAATGTACCATCACTGTGAGCACTATGAAGTCTGGCTGTGGTAAGCGTACTCAAGTCGTTCTCCACGAAACCATTCGTGAATTTTGAATCAGTCAATGACTAAATCAGGTCTTATCAGCTAGGCGTGGCTAATGCGGTTATTTCTTGGTGATAGGTTATCGAGTAACTGCGACCGTCTGGTAATAGGTAGTCGTATTATGTTATTTTGGTAATAGATTACCGGCGATTCGGTATAACTATTATATAGGCATCACAGTCTTATAACTAACTATTGCTAAAATTCAATGAAATTATATCTTAGGCGATTCATAATGGTAATATCATGGTAGGTGCACACCTTTCACGCATTCGTTTTCCGTAACCTATTACCTGGTATTAGGTCCCAGCCAACCTATTGACAGGTAGTTAGTGGTTATCACGGAATCCCAAAGGACCTGGAGGGGTATTAGTAAAGAGGCCCTCAAAGGCCTTTCAACCAAGTTCTCAAAACAGTTATTCCAGTAATAGAGGTTTCTGGTATTAGGTTACTGAACATTATTATGTTATTTGAAGCGACCAATGTTGAATATTCGTACCGAGTGCCCAAATGTATCATAAATTGAATCAAGTTGTTCTGTTTGTGTATGACAGAAGAGGAGGCCAATAACACTGATGGACAAGATGACTGCATGACTATGAGGCGATTTGCTGGAGAGAAATCTGTGAAAGAAGAAGAAGAAATCTTTAAGGAATCAGAATACGACTTCACCTTGGTGTACGGTAGGTACCCATTGTACTCATCGCTTGATAACGGTTCGAATGATTTTGAATTTCGGTAGTTCTATGATTTAAAAACAAGGAAATCAAAGGGTTGTCAACATTAAGAAGTACCTAATGCAACACTTACTTTTTAAATATAAACTTGGGGTTTTTGTCCAGTATTTGAATCGTATGCAAATCATCAGAATCGAATGTGATGACATCGGTGACCCAATAACAGGCTGTTCTTTTTATAGAAGATGAAGCGTGTTTCGACCCCCTGAATCCTGAACTGGATCTTGTGGAAGTTAAAGAAGAACATGATTTCGATGAAGAACCAGCTATTAAGATTGAAACTTCTCCTGCTGATGGTAAGAACTGTTTTTGGTTACTATTTTGACACATAATATACCCCCGTCCCACCAACCTTTTGAATCACGTTTGCAGAGGGACACCTAGCCGTCAATTATCCTCAATATTGACATTTGAACCCCTAACCAATGTTGAATATTCCTGTCGATTGTCCCAATGTATCATAAATTGAATCAAGTTGTTCTGTTTGTGTATGACAGAAGAGGAGGCCAGTAATACTGACCAACAAGAGGACAGCATGACTATGAGGCGATTAGATGGAGATGAAGCTGTAGAAGATGAAGAAGAAATCTTGGAGGAATCAGAATGCGACATCGCGTTGGTGGACAATAATGACAGTAAGTACCCATTGTACTCATGATTTTCATTTGATAACGGTGTGAAAGAAATCCAGTAGTTCTATGGTTCAAATCAAAGCGTTTACTTCAGGCATGATGAAAGACAGACAGAATAATAATCTGGCAATAAATAGGTCGATTATGAGTTTTTATTTGTGAATCATCGTAATTCTTTGATGATGACAATAATATAAATAAGGTTCTTTCTTTTGTTTGTGAAGTCATCCGAGTTTTCTTGACATCTTTGTGTTGAGATTAAATGACCCCCTCCTGAACGTGGGGGTACTGCACCCAATTCAGTCAGAGACACACGCCCGCGCCAGAATACACACAGATTGAATGTTTTACTTTTGATTAAATATTTTGTTATTCGAAATGAATTTCTTCGTCATTCAACTTCTACCTAACTTCTTCATTTCTTGTGGGGAAGAGCCGCTTCCTGCGCTGCCCCTGACGCTACGCCCCTGATTAGAGCTGCAGTTTAGGAAGAAGAAGAAAATACTAAATCTGGAAATCAAATCCTGAATCTACTCTAGAATATAGTCATTCCTTCTTACAATTATTGTAATTTATTGCAGGCGAGAAATCATCCAAGTGAAGGAGGCGGATGAGTCTACGCTCTGAAACTTCTGATTCCAAGGGACAACGCCCGGCAGATGCAGAGTCGACTTCCTCTGATACTGATTAGACGATGAACCATAGTGCACAATCAATATGGACTCTGATACAAATGTGGTTGACGATTGGGTAACGCCCACATCTTCCAAAATTCCGAAAATACTTGATTTGTAAAAAAAAAAAAATAGCTTTGATATTCTTTTATAAGTAAATGTGACTCTCATCTAAAACACTCGTTGACTTTGATTGTTCCTGTTTAACCCTTTACGTAGTGCATGATTTGTTCTTTTGTTGAGAAAAATCTGAGTGGTAGGAATAGGTCTCAGGATAGCGGGGAAAATAAAGAAAAATGTCATCAATGTTTTTTCCCTGGGATTCCTAAAAACTGGAAAGTGTCTGAAGGCATCATTGTACGTATGGTCAGCACCTCGCTCTGGACCTTGGGAGGGTGTTGTCATCAATGAAATCCTGTTTTAATGAGCATTTGAATTTATTGAAACACGTGAGAATCTTCAAAAACCGATTGGTTGGTGTTCTCTTGTTGAATATTTGTACAACTGTTTGACAATTAAGAATGGTAATCCTTCAGCACGTTTTTCTTTCATTTAAACACAAATAAACTTCACATTTCTCACAATAACCACAATTTTGGAGTTGGGTTCCTCTTGAAACTGAAGGAGTTTGTGCTGGGCATTGAGGGAGGTCAACTTCTACAAAGTCAAACAACTCATTTTCATCTGGAAAGAGACCAACCAACTAGCTAGTCCCCATTCGTCTCTCACAAATCGTCTGGAAATTCATAAAAATTCATTGGGAGGTTCACAAAGAACCAGGAGCGTAGCGTGACTCTGGACATGGAGGTACCACACTCCATACCACCCCCCATACTAAATCTATCACCCTCAAAATGACAAGTGACTTAGGTACATTAGACCTTCGAGGTCACTCTGGGGTCAAAATTGACCCCACCGAATATATTTTGTTTTATCCAAAAGGGATATTTTGTAAATTAGGTTGATGGCATTGGCTAGGCGAGGAAGTGATAACATCTGGCTGTATACGTTGTGACCTCGAGCCAGAGGGTTGTGAATCTCTTGGGATACACTTTTGACCCCAGTGTGTCTCCTGCGTTCCTAATTTTGTTCTGTTGGGGTAGCCATTGACCCCAGTGTGTATTTTGGATTTCATCACAAGGTAAGTCAGATAATATCATAATTCACCTAATTTTCTCCTAGAAAATAAGTATTTTTATAATCTGGTAGTCAGTAGGTATTTCTCTTTCTCGACCACTCCTATTAGGTGACTCAGGTGAAGATTCTCAACTGGGTAAATGTGTCTAGTTGATCTAGTAGTAGTTGTGTCTAGTAGGTTCAAAAAATGGGTTGGGTTTTGCATTTTATGTACTCAGATGGGGTTTTCCTGACTAAGGTTGAATTGACTACATTACTGCTTAACACCTACTAATTATTTTATTTATTTTTAGTGCGTGTTTACGTTCTGACGACCGCGCTACGAGAAATGAAAGACGAGTGACCGATAAATTTGCACCCATTCGAGAGATATGGGACACATTTATTGCAAACTGTACAAGTTCATAGTCATACCGAAACGACGTGTGAAAAATTCCATTACTTATAACAAATAATAATACTAACTATCTACCTAATAATTCCGTCGTATTTATAAAAACAACTACTAAAAATACATTCATATTTCGTTTTTTATGTGTGCCTATTGCTTAAATATAATCCTGCAATTACCATTAATTATTTTGTCATAAAAAATTAATAGAATGAGATGATAAAAAATTGAATGCGGAATAAAAACAGTGTATCAGTTTAGATTAGAAAAAGGAAGAGATGTGAAAAATGGGGTAAGTTCAAGGTATCGTGAAAACTTTACTATTCAACTTACAAAGTTACAGTTTTTTCTGACTATTCGACAGATAGTCAGCTTTGATAATTTGCTTTTAATTATTGTGTATCTTCAGAACTTTTTTTAAATATTTATATGCCCAACACTTTGATTTTTGAAAATTTTACTAAGAATGGTTTCAAGAAACCACGAATAAAATATTCAATTCTAACTTAATGTAGGTATTCTATTTCTTGTTTCTATGCGTAGGTAGGTTAATATTTGATTTTTTTAAATAGTTAGTTATTGGGAAACTATTTATTGAGTATTATATATATATAAATTAAAATACATTTGGGGTCAATTTTGACCCCAGAGTGTCTACCGTGTCACAAAAAAAAGGTGTGACCTAGGAGGGTTAAGAGAATGAAGGAGCGGTGTAGGTAGCGACCTAACTCACAAGCAGAATAGGGCGGTAATCGACTTCAAAAGTAATCGACTACATTCACGATTACAAAAGTAATCGCGCCGCACGATTACTTTCGTAAAGCCTCGATTACACAGGGCGAGTTTACAAGCTACTAGCCAGCGAGTTCGCTAGCAGCTTGTAAACTCGCCCTGTGTCATCGGTTTACTATCTGACTAGCGGACAAGCGGCGGGAAAACTTGAAGACCCGGCTACTTTACTCGCTACTCGCTAGCTAGTGAGCTTGTTGGCTAGTAAACTAGTCGTGTGTCAAGGCCTACTAGCGGCGAGTGGGTGCAAAAGCGGCCAGTATTGGATGTGACTCGGGAATCGAGTGTTGGTGACTTCACGAAATGTCGGAAGAAATAGTTCGTGAACTCGAGTAGCGAGTGGACAGTTTTGTGTGTCATAGACACTCGCCAACTATCTCACTCCCCCTTCTCCCAACTCGCCAGCTATCTGCTTGTAAACTCGCTCTGTGTAATCGAGGCTTAAGTGACAGACTACACGAACAATTTTTCGACCATCAAAATCCAGATAATTCTCAAAATTTTTACTTGGTCGATAGCATACTAGCGAAACTCGGACCTTAGATGTGTAGTAATAAAAACTTCTTACGGCGTTTCAAAATTTCAAGTCGATTGGTGAAGGTTTTTTGAAATTACATAACTCGACTTCCTTTAGACCTAGCGACTTGAAACTTTCAGGGTTTTTTCTATTATCCACGCCAAGAAGTTCATTGGTACCTACCACATTTCAAGTTCGGCCGTGGACCCGTAAAAGTGGCCTAAATTTCAGATTTTTGTTCCTAAATATTTTTTTGGTTGAGATAGTGGGTTAAATCTTTCAACTGGCACTGGGTCATGTTATGAAGAAGGTCTGTACAAAATTTCAAGTCGATTGGTCCTGTTACGCAGGCTGTACTCGTCAAAGTGGCCATAATTAGCCTGAAATTTCTGTTTCCCTGAATTTTTTTGGGGTTGCAAAAATATCGTCGGCAACATGACAAAGGGGCGCATCTGCAAAATCATAGTTTTAAGTAATCGTCATAAAAGTAATCATCGCTCAAAGTTACCAGGTGTCTGAAAAAATCACGTGATACGCCTTTCTTTTTCAGTCTCTCTTGAATTTTCTAATGAACCGAACGTCATGGGGTTTGTAGAGAAGTGTGAGATGACATCAAAAGTGATGGCAGCTCAAATTACCCAAATTTTCAGATACGCCCCTTTTTGAGATATGGATACCCGAGAAAAGCTTTTCGTGACGTCCAATAATCATTCACCGGTACCATTCGTTCTTCTCAACTTGTTTGCTTGGCGGGGAGGACAGCAAAAAGGTGGTACAAAGACTACGACGAGGAAAGATTGAACCAATGTTCTTATCTTATGTTTTTTATTGGTTTCACGTGGTTTTTGGTTCATTTCGTCACTGTACTATGAAAGTCACTAGGTATACGTCACTATACTTTTACTAATATTAAATATTAGTAACTATTAAATTTTCATAGTTTTCAATTGCAATGTCACCATCAAGCCATTACCTTGTGATGACAGTAATGAAGTAAGTTTACAGTAAGTTTCAAATTTAAATTCTCTGTATCTATCGTTATGTTACCTACTGTATTCACAATACATACGGTTGACATTCCCACGAGGTTACACTCCTCTGAACCCCCAATTCCAGGTCAGAAACTAATTGGTGGGGCAAAGCCACCCAAATAACAACAGTTGTTTTAGGAAACTTAAGAATGTCAATAATCCAAAGAGCAAGACTTGCATATACTTAGTATGAAGAGAGCAATACTTAGTATGAAAAAATTAATACAAATTTGTTAGTGTTGAACGTGACAACAAAGTCAGAAATCAAAATTACAGGGGCAACGTCAGGCCTTTTGATGGTAACTAGTTAATTACAACTACAATTTGCTACTGTCATTTTCTGGTTCAATTTGTCTGAAATGAATCGGTCGAGGAACCAAACTAGCGAAACAAAGTTCTGAAATATCATTACGAATGTCTCGCACTCGCCAACGTGCCAGCGTTTGTCTCGTGGTCAAACATAAACACAACACACAATATTGAACCCTACTGAATCACCATACCAAGGACTCTTCCATTTATAATTTCAATAACTTTTCATGGTACAACGATGATGAAATTATTCAAAATTCTGGTGACAGGTAGATCCGCGTACCAACTATTCAAGCGGCCGTTACACTTGTTTATAAATACACTCGTCCCAAAGACACGTTTATATTGGCACTTCAATTTACTTAAGATATTCAACAAGTGAGTCTAACACCGGAAATTATTTCTAACTAGATTAAAATCAACTCTCAACATACATAAGAGTCGTAACTCACGTCTTAACTTTAAGGAGCGACGACGGCGGTTTAATCAGTGAGCGGTAAGGCAATATCGAGGCCCAAGTGAGTAGTTGTAATACAAAATACAATTTTTTTCTAGAAGATTCGTTGGTTATTCAATACCTGAATTCTAAGATTGATTAGTTATCGCTGGGAAAGTTGACGTTCCATAGCTGTTTTTAGCGTGGTATTTTTCTGTTATCACCCACGTTCTACGACTAGTTACATACAAACCAAAAGGACAATATACCAAAATACACTGTGATAAGTCAGAACAGGAAAACCGCCATTTAAAGAATTTCTAGAAGACTTTGTTTAAATTTATGACTAATCTTCTTCCTAATGTCAAAAGTGGATACAATACACACAATCTGCGACTTGGTTGCCATAGTGTAATTTTCGTCTGATAGTAAACTTCAGAGTTTTGGAGGCACCCTCCAAAGTTTGGTGAATCACATACACATTTTAAGGCGATTCTATTAAACTACGGTCTCTGTAACTACGAGGGTTTTCAAGTTGATTCTTTCTATAAATGCATCGTATTCGTATGATTGGATTTCACCAAGTTGAAATGAGACGCTCAGTTGTACAACTGTTGAGTGCCTTTTATAGCTCCAATCAGTGGCTGCATTATAGTATCCACTACAATCAGTCCCCAAATTTAACAATCTTAACAATCCAATTCCTTTATTTAGGCCACGTTTAGAATACATACAAATGTATACATTTCAATTTCTAGAATGGTTGAAGTATGTAATAAATTTAATGGGTCATCAAACGATTTCTACCTACAGGGAAGGCAAATGCACAAGAAATTGACATAAATACGACTCTACTTCAAAATGTGTGAAAGATTTTGGTATTTTATGAATATTAATAAAGATATGGGTCCTCGTAAATGCAGAGTTTCTTCTTCATATTTCTGTGTATGATGCTACAGAGTGTTTGAATAGTAGAACACAAAGGTGTTCCAGGGGTGTGGTATTTCAACACGGGTGAATGTATGGATTTATGGTAAACCCAATACGACCTAATTACCGACCAATAGAAATTAGTTACTAATTATACAATTAATCAACATCCCAGTAATGAGAAATCTCATTGTGAATTCATCACATCAGCCATCTTGACCTTTTCGTTGTGTTGTCAAAAATGATTCAAAATAAATGAACCAAGATGAAAAAATAAGGAGAAAATGAAGAATTGAACTTAATTTAGGGTAATATCTCGTCACATACAAACAGAGTAGTTTTTGTCACAATGGGCAAGTGTCTGTATATCCGCGGCCACACGTACGGCATTGGCCAAATACCGATTATTTTGCGTTCGGTGGTTGCCGAATATCAGGACGAATATTTGCTGGGCATTCAGTGCCGCAACGAGAATGGAAGATCAGCAGGGAAGGTGGTGGACCAGGGAGGGGAGTGTGAAGGACTGGGCAAACAGAGACGAGCCTGTTCTGGACGGGTACCAGACCTCCAGACACAGGATGGATGGGAGGTCAGGAGCTGGGGTGGGTGGTATGAGATCTCGCATAGAAGCGTTCTGGCCTAGCGGCGTAGGTACATGATACTGTATACCAGGCTGGCTCTTAGCTGAGATCATGAGGAGAACCAGGAGGGTACTCATATTCTTGGACAGTCAGGCACTACTGAAGGTTGGAGCACTGAGAGCATGGAAAGTAAGGGGTGGCTGGGAGAGGCACCCTGATGTGGGTACTGGGAAAGAGTGGGGTGGAGCACAACGAGCAAAATATGGTTTGGCACAAAAGATTTCCTTAAAGGAATCCTTGGGAGAATGAGTGAGGGTATTGTAGAAGAAATGGGGTCCTTTAACAACCTAGTAAGAGAGCTCATCAGTCAAGTAGACTGGACCCAGGGTCTATAGGCCGACTTACAGGGCAATGCTCCGCACAATAAGCTCAGGTTTATGGGGACCAGCCCCATCCTGAGTCCCAGCTAGAATCTGAAAAGGAGATGGCGTCCCACAACAGGACCAGCGAACGGTGAGAACGTCTAATTATTTTAGTTAAAAAATGAGAAAGTACCTATTGAATGAGGCAAGAATTGGTCTGAATTGGCAATGGCACTCGAGCCATAATTTTCCCCGTCGTTGTGTATTTACCGAGAGTTTTCTGTACTACTAACCGGTATGAAGGCTCACACATGTTGGCTGATTTGGCGAAATTTAGGGAATTCAAAACCTTCTGCCGTACATCAGAACAAGATGTCAACTTCTTACTCGAAAACATCGCACCACTCATTGCCAGAAAATATGGTAGAAAGTTTGGATTCCCACATGTTTGGACCAGGGCAGATCCTCGCTATTTGACGAATATCATATGTTGCGCTCGGCTACACATTCGGACATTTGGCAAATGTTACATGTGAGGCTGCGGCTTGATAGCAATCATGTTGTTGAAACGTGTTGAACCCCAGACAGAAATTGCAATTTAATTTCAATCAATCTTGGGCAATAGGTATTTTCTTAGTTCCAAACCGAATAATAATGTCAATACTTATAAAATGTCTTTTCTTTGTTGAATTATTCTCCCAATCCAGTTCACAATACTTCCTACCGTGTTTATTCTCCATTTTTCTAACAGAGATGAGATGTGTCATTATGATGTTCTTAACAGTAACTTAAATACAAATCACAATTTCTGAACTAATAATTAGAGTATACTAAATTCTGCAATACTTGATCGTAATAGTAGGTACAATTTTATCTGATCGCTATGTTGAACAAAGAACCAACTTTTCACATTTCGTTCTAAAAATATATATTTATTCTACTTTTATCACAATCATTAGCCCAGTGGGGGCTACTCCATGACGCCCTAATTTGCAGTTGCACGCTCGGATATTCGACAAATCCGATGTTGTTTGGAGGTAGAAATGATGTTAATCGTTGTTAATCAGTGATTAGTCTCAGCTTGGGCTGAGCTCCTCTGGTCCAATAGTTTCTCTGACAAGTTTCACGAGCTGCAGGTATAGGAAGCAATCCCTGGAACAAAGTAGTAACACGAATGTAGGAGTACGTAAGAGGTCCGTATTACAATGTCATGTCAGTAAGAGGTCCATATTACATGTCATGTCAGTAAAGTTACTGTAAAATGTCAGTAAAATTCAGTTCTGAATTTGAACGCTATTATGATCTAATCAAATCGTTTTACGAAATATTTTCCCTTCCATGACAGTGTCAGTCATAGATTCTGCACACCACATGGATCAGAAGCGGATCCTACACATCACATGGATCATTTTAACGGATCCTGCACTACAGTAGCCTATGAGTGAATCCCAATAGTCAAGTCAAATTCAACCAAAGAAAGGGCTGAGTCTTCATTAAAAAGCCGGAAATGATTCTATTACATTTTGTTGGTGCTGAATACGAGTTAGCGGCGGTTCCTGAGGTGAGCTAAACTTTTGGGAAACGGAACTAGTGAAGAATTTCGATTAGGGGAGTTCCAGAGTAGGGCCTACAGCAAAATCATTCCATTCCAAGTCATCCTTAGCCATTCCCAGTCATTCTCAACCTTTCCAAGCCGTCCGGGTCCATGTCGAGCTCTCCCCAGACAATGTAGAACACCCCAGCCTGGCACCAAAGGAACCTTTCAGCTGTCCTCAATCAACCATCCCCAGTCATCCTTCGCCATTCCAACCTTTCTTGAGCATCCCAAGGACTCTACAGCCATTTTACTCCAGTCATTTTACACAGTCCAAAACCGCCCTTGAGCAGTCCATAGCTACCCCCAGTCAGAGATAGCCGGAATTCCGATAGGGGGGGGGGGGAGTACATACTATGGCCTACTGCGAGGAATTGAATACTCCACCCCAGGTATGAGGAAACAATCACCCCCTGGCTAAGTCCATGTACGAAGCTACTGGAATAGACTTGGCTGAAGTATTTGTTCATTCATATTTGTACTAATAGGATGCAATACATTTTTGGTACGGCCTTTAGCTATTTCGTGTTTTATCGCCAGTTTTCTACTATCAGGGCTATTGGGTGCTCACTTGCTTCTTAACATCTATCATCATTCACTATACCGAGGACAGAATGGCTAAAAGATAATTGTACTATTGGAAGAACTTATGGGAAAGGTGAATACCCCATCGTGTCGAAGTTACCAGAATGTAGAAGATCTGAGCAGAACTGGACCCACACATCAAAATACGAGCATTTAAGGCGGGCCTTGAGGGGAAAGATGCTACTTGAACGGGAGCCACAATGAGCTGAGGGCCAAGACCGACAAAGGGAAGAAGAGTGAAGAGGATTCCCGAGGATTCAGCCTGGAGGTGCTGTCCTACAGGTATCTACGAGATCCATAATTCCGGTTAGAAAATCTTTAAGATCTGTATGTAGCATGTTATGCTACCTACAGATCTTGAAGATTTCCTAACCGGCCTATGGGAAAAACGTAAACCTCTCATTCAACTTCCAGGAACAGGGATATTTTTCGATGATCAGATGGTGCAGAGATGATGGAAAACAGGAAAATGTCCTTCTTCTCAATTTCTCTAAGGATACGACAGAGAAGGCTTGGTTGAAGGTACGTATGAGCGTTTTTGCATTGAATGGAGCCATGGAGAAACGAAGCATTTTCTTGGTTTGGCTGAAGTATGTCAAGTTAAGTCTCACAGGGTCACCAACGCAGTTCAGGTCAGGGCTACCGTATAGTACCTGGCCTGTTACTTAGACCATCTCAGCTACACCTTAAAACTAGACTTTATTGACTAATATACCAGACCATCCAGAACCACTTGGCTCAACAGGGAGATGGACATACCTGCTTTTAGGTTTGCAAATGTTTCTGTGGTCAAGAGGAACACCATACAGCTCTCCGACGTCAGCGTCTGAAAACAGAAAAGTTATCGAACTATTAGGTACTGTATTACGATAGATGGTCGTTATTTTGAAGCTTGAGCTGCAGAACACGCGACAAGATAAAACACGATGCATCAGGTGACCTATGACATAAGTTTTACACAAGAAATGTGTCCTGCTAGAACTTGTTCGTAGGATAACAGAACAAAAGTCCGAGTCGTAAAAATTATCGCAGATAATATAGCAGAGCAAAGGTAATAACGGGCCCCAGAGGAAGGAAATACAAATTATCATACGCTCTAAACTACCATGTAATATAATAGGGCCTGTGGATAAAAGCTAAACCCTATTATATGATAGTCAGCAAAGTCTGCTATCCAAAAAAATACACCTTGGAAAAGGAAAAAAAAAGAGAAAATACAAAATGAGGGAAAATGAATGTACTGTTGCAAAACGCAGTGGAAAATAAATGAAACCTCATTCTCTGCTAAAATAGAAATGAAAAGATCTTTGAAAATAGAATGATGGAAAATAAATCAAACCTGTATGAGATGATGAAATAAGGAAAATAAAAAAGGAAAGCACAGAATAATGAAAATTATAGAAATAGAAAAAAAATGAATAAAAGCACACGTGGTGACTTTACAAGTAGGATTTTGAAAGTTGAAATACATGAAAATTGAGGATGTTGGTAACAACTGAAGGTTGGAGAGAGAATGAATGTCATAGTTGGAGAACAGGCCTGTCACCCCTGTGGAGAGGTGGAGTTTTCCCCCAATCAACCACCCCCAGAGCCGCCAACCTAACTGGGCCAATAGAGCAGGGCTAGGGGAAGCGCATGGACTACATGGATGCACATCCATGACAGTACAAACACTTGAATGTGTTGGAAACAACTATTCAAATTCGTCCACTTGTAATAAAGTACGTATTAAATAAAAGATACTCAAAACCTAGAATATAAGAATCTCAAATAGTCAAATCCTATCGTATGAATAAAGTGTATGAAAGTACGTGAAGATATGAAGTATGCTACCGCACTAAAAGTTGCTGTGGAAACCTGATCAGCAACCATCGAGACCAACTTCAAAGCCACCGTCAGCGTCATCAAGAAATACAAGAAACAACACAAGCGGCAATGAAGCCCCCCCCCCCCCCCCGAAGACGATCTGACAATTAACAGCAGGTCCTCCTGACAGCCAGTGAACCAATTCAGGGGAGGACCAGAAAAAATTCAATCTGTCCAATCAGTGGCTCAGCTAACCCCGAAGTCGATTGGACACCTCGTCACTGATTGGACAGCATGAATTGTTGTACAGGTTTTGGGGCCCCAGATAACGCTACAGCTCTAGCAAATTGTATCAGAAATGAGTTATTTCTCACCAGCAGATTTCTCGGACACTATTCTCACGTAGACCAGTCCCATCAAAGTCAGGCGGGTTTCGATGAAACTTCTCACTGTAACGGACAGCTCCTTGTTTTCCAATTTCTCCAGAAACTTTTTGTGCAGGCTGATCACTTGTTGGCAATCTGAGTCATGAAACGTAGAAAAAGTGTTTATAGTGGTGATATCTATGGGCATTGGTTTACCTACATTTATTTTGACAACTCGAAATTTCACTCTGTGTTAATGGCACAGCCCCACAAATGAAAAAAAAAAAAACAAAAAAAAAAAAAAAATCAAATCCCGGAGACCAGAATAGTGTATTTTTATGTATTTTTCGGCTCTGAATCCAAATCTGAGATAAAAAAAATCGTATACCTACACCCAAATTCAATACAATCTAGTGATTAGTGTCGTCTCAAAGAGACAATTGCCATTCGGTAGAAAACACCCTAGAGATTTGTTATTTTGTCCTTATTGTCCTGGTTTATTATGAGATAAGAATGAAGAACTGGACCACTGGTTATGAATAAATGTAGCCTTGGAGAAATCTAAGGTCACAATCTCATATCCTGAGCAGTAATTTACATTAAATCATCCTTTCTGGTCATTTCAGATCAATAATTAGATGTGAAATTACACGTGTACGTATTATCTATTTCAAAGACAAACACTCGCCAAGGGAAATAAATGGCTCAAGTACCTTTTTGTACTTCCAGAAGTTCTATGGACTGTCTGAATAACCAAGGGAAATTCAAGTTGGCTAAGATGGAACCTCGATGAGGAACGCTGTAGAACATGATTGCTCTGGTGTTTTTGGAGAAATTGTGAAATCGAGTTTCGGCGGATTCGCAAGCTGAAACGTTTCAAGTTGAATGATTAACATTGAAATTTTAATAAATGGCACATGGAAGACAAATGAGAGCAAAGGGAGATATATTTAATCATGCAATTACTTTTATGGCAAATGCCAGTGGTGCCAACTGACACGCACCAAAACTTCACATGGAGTTCATGTTTAAAACATTCTGCAAATACGGCGTACGGACGGATTTTTATTTTATTCGATTTTCTGAATCTACGTATCTTGAAACGTAAACCAACAAATTTTGAGGGGGGGGGGGGGGGTTAAAACTTTTTTTTCTTTTGTCGATTTCAATGGTTCATTACCGAAGAGATAAAAAACCAAAAGGAGATATAAACACAGTTAACGATTATAGGGCGCTCTCTTTATAAGCTGCAGCGCTAAGTTGAACTACGCTCTGCTGCTTGATTGACTAGAGTACCACTTTGACGCACAACAAAATTTGTTCAATATTAAATGTCACAAGGTTAGCTTCCACTCCGCAGCAACAACCAATGTCCGTCTTATCATTTCTGAAAGACTTTATAACCGCTGCTCCACTCATTGACCTGAGCTCCTCAAAGTCATAAAAGCCCGAGTAACTATCTGCTATTACAGTAATAGCAGATAGTTACTCAGGCTTTTATGACTTTGAGGAGCTCAGGCATTATATAGTAACTATATAATGCCTTCCTTTGAGTTCAAACAAATCCGCTGCAACATACATCCACGGTCTTTTTGGTACTTCTTCTAAGAGTATTTTTTCTTCTAGTTTATCCTTTTGGTATCTGGAGAAAACTTTGCAGTTATTTATATCGAACAGGTCTTTCTCCATTCCAGTCCAAAAAACATATTCTCTTGCTGTTTTCAGTGACGACTGTAATCCTTTGTGAGGGCGATGAATATCTCCAAGCACGTTTGTTCTGAATTGAGGTGGTATAATTATCTTCGTTCCTTTGAACAATAACCCTTCATGAGTGCATCATTCTTCCCTGAAACTCCAGTACTTTTGTATGGATTCGTTGACTTCAGTGTACTTGTTTGGCCAACCACTGTTAGAATTGTATTTCTCAGCATAACTAATTCCTGTGTCTTGTCAATATTTTGTTTGAATGTTGCCAGTTTATTGGTCATAATCGGGATCACCAAGTTTATTTCAAATGACAGATTTTCTTCCTCGTAAGTTACATTATGGCAATAAATTATAAGCTAAAAATAGTTCTGTACCTTTTGTATATCTAATTTCAGGGTTATACGGCATAATTTCGAAAAACATCCTCTGGAGACGCGGTGGAGAAAGATGAAGTGGCTTCTTGAAAATTGCTTCACGTGGCTTATGATCAGATTCAATTATTAATTTCTTACAACCCCAAATAAATTGAAACTTTTTGCAAGCTGCTAGAATGGCATATCGTCGGTGAAACCCCAGCATGACATAACTGACATTTGCCAACTTTTCAGGGGAGCTAAAAATCGTCTTCTTTTCTATAAGTAATTCAGTTACGTTGTGATGATAAAAACGTCTCCAGTGTTGCACCGGTTGTTTTTATCTCACAACCGATTGCACCAATCGATCGGGCTCGGTAAATTACATGAAAATCTATGTATAACTCAAAATATTATTATGCTTCCTTCTCCATTTGACTATAATTTTTCTGAGTATAATTATTTTTTATAATTATTATTAGTATAATAATTTTTCTGACTATAATTTTTCCGGTGATACGCAAGGTGTAGGTTCATTAGTTGGTTTTATTATCTTATTAGTAACCATTTGATCTAATTCTTGTTTTACTGACTCGCGAAGGGAATGTGCTACCTTCCGCGGAGGATGAACTTTGAACGTGGGATTTTGTACTAGATCCAACTTGTATTGATAAATTTTTTAGACAAACAATACCCTTAAATAGAGCAGGATCATTCAAGTTCGTAACTGTCAATATTCGTTTGACAACACCCAGGTTTTCACAAGCAGATTTTCCAAGAATAGATTGGTGGCCTTCTTTTATGATTAGAAATTTCAGGTGTGTTTGTATGTTTTTTCTCGTTGTTATCTCTGCAGTACTTTCTCCCAACACTGGAATGGATTTATTATCAAAGCAAACTAGAGATTTGACTGACGACTGTCTAATTGTCAAATCAGATTTTTCAGCAATGGTTATTGGTATCACATTGCACTGAGCACCAGTATCCAACTTGAAAACAACTCTATTCCCTTTAGGTAAGTCAATGGGTTCGAACCAGTCATTGTCAGAATCTGAAGTTATTGAGTCAATCTTTAAAGTCTGGTCAGACCCTTCTGATGTCACTGAGTTAATGTTCTTCGTAGTTAGACACATTTTAGCAAAATGACCAAGCTTACTACAAGCAGAGCACTGTTGCTGAAAGGCTGGGCATGAACGCCATGCATGCTTAGTCCCACATCGAGAGCAGTCATATACGAGTACTTTCGTGGATTTGTCATTTCGCTTGAGTCATTTTGTTGAATAGATATCGTTCGTACGTGATGTTTGTTCTCCCGACGAAATATTCTCCAAATTTGCTTTTAATGAACTCCAGGTCGCAAGATTCTTCGTCGTCCAGGTTAAAACTGTTAAAAGTATCAATCACGTCGGGCCCTAATGCTGACATGAACGTAGCGACTTGTATTTCCTCTCGTTTTTTGTCAAGACGTGAAGCAACAAGACGTGACATACCAATCCCATTGCTGGATCCATTTTCGCCACAATGGAGCCATACCCGAATCCAAAACATCAATCGGTTTGGGTGGTTTGATAGGTTCATAGGTTTGTCTTCACTCACCTCGTCTCTATCTTGTCGGGCCTTCGTCTTCACATCCTCATCTTGGTCTTCATATCGTCGGCCCCTCGTCTTCTTGTCCTTCTTCGGCACCATATCAGTTTGTATAGAAATACATACTTCAAATGAATTTACCTCTTGTTTTACAAAAATGAGTATCATTTAATGATATCTACTCATTGATAAGATGAACGATAACATGTTGTGTAGCTGGCGACTTCATGACGGACATTGGTTGTTGCTGCGGAGTGGAGGCTAACCTTGTAATATTGAAAGAAAGTCAGTGCGGTTTTCGCAAGGGGTACCTTCCTCTCGCTGTAGTATAGTCTGGACCCCCCTTCCCTCAACCTTATGGAAATTCTGGCTACGCCAATGAGTACATCCACTTATAGCAGCAATAAGACTGTGTTTGTAACATATTCAAAGTCTACTTCGATTTCAAGCTTTCGAAGTCCATGAAAAATGCAATTTGAGAGGTTGTGAAGTTATTGTAATCACGGCGCACCCGTCGTAGAACACTGTGACATCTCAAAAAACCAATATTTTGGGAATGCAGTCTTTGACGGACGCAACTGGCTCATCCCCTCTACTGTAGTAGGTACTGCAACATCTGCCATAGTTACCTCGAGAAGCCTTAAACATTTTTTTACAGCACCCGATTTTCTCTTGAAGAAGTCAATAAAATCGTTTAATAACTCAATTATGGCGATTCAATGGTTTTGGAATCTTAAACTCTTTAAGCAAATCTGTAGAAAACCTTGTATGTTAGTGTCAGATTTGAGAAATGCGATATAAAACCTTAGTAACAATAAAATATGAATAAAACCCATAATAAGTTGGAGTTTTTTTTTTTTTTTAAATCTTCTTCATTGGCATCAGTATGGTAACCTTACAGCCAGTGGTTAACCTGGAGTCCATTAGGACAAATTAACCTAATATGAAGTTTTTCTTGCTTCTTGTAAAATTTGGACTTTTTGACTTGGGACTTTTTGGTACTGAGGCTTTGCACTTTTACTGTCGATATTTTTTTATTACTTTTTTTCTGTAAGTAAAAAGCGTAGGTACCTAATTGCTCTCTTATGAACACTACATTTGGGATGGTTGGGGAACTATAGTAGGTGACTCCTCTAATAGGCATGGGGCCCTATCAAAATCCATCAAATGGCCTCAATGATGGGGGGGGGGGGGGTTGCTGTCAAATCGAAAGAAGTTTTTGGTGTGCTACATGGTCATGTTACGCTGGATAGTACGAACAGTGCGGAATCTTGGGGTCTCCGTCTGTCGACTCGTCTTCTGACGCTTGGTTCCGATGGATTGTTCACTAGGCGGGTTATTAGCTGGTTTGAGTGACGTGTCATAATGTGTGCATAATTGAGTTGGATGACTCCTGCTACCTACATGAATGTTCAGGTGAATAAGCAGGGTACTGCCTTGCAAATACCATTGTACAGACGTTATTAAGCAAAGCACCCTGTTCCGAGGGACTTGTATCTTATTGATGTGTGTAGTTCCAGCTACCCCACAGATTCTGCAAGCATAGGCCCATACTGTTTGAATGAGTGTTAGGTAAGCAACTCTGTCGTTTGTATGAGAGAGGTGAAGTGGATGTGTGGTCCAAGAGGTGTCTGAGGGTTGTGGTTCTGTCTCAGACTTTGCCTATCAAGTATTGTATGTGAACTACCCAAGCCAGACCAAGTCCAGGTGTATCCAGGTGTTAATGTTCAATCTCCAGTGTTGTGGCCAGGTTCCTACACTCTCTATGTAATCTTGTCGGGGGATTTGTGCTCCTTCCGTTTTTCTGATAGTACGGCTATATCGTCAGCGAACTGCGCTGTAACTACTTCTTCCAAAGAGGGGAAGTCGGACCTGAAGACCAGGTAGATAGGAAAGGGCCTAGCACACTTCCCTGGGGGACACTGGAGAGAATTGGTTTTGAAGTTGAGCTCAAGTTGCCGCACTTGACCGGTAAGGTTCTCTTGTAGAGGTAGAATTGCAGATGCAGGTGTCTGGAAGGCGACGTTTTAGTTGGAAGAGTAGGCAGTCTGCCATACTTTATCAATCGCCTTTTCTGTGTCCAGGACTCTTATTTTCTTTAGACAAGGTGCCAAATAATTATTTTCAAAATTTCAATTATACTTCATTTCAAGGCCGTATTCCCCGATTTAACTAGAGCCGCTAGTACTTAGACGTTTTATATTCGAACTCGATTTACTAGCGCCTCTCCAATTATATTATTATCTTAATGAAGACCTTCCACCTATTGAGGCGTCATGAACAATAGAATGTACCTTTCTGCTTCTACTCACCATTCACTAACATCTGCTTGACGTAAAGGCCCCCCTTGGAATGGCCAACCCATATTATAGAGCGCGAACCCACGCCAATTTCACTCAGGTTCTTGATCATTTCCCACGCTCGTTCCGACAGTCCAGTTCTGAAAACCATAACATGTCACAATTGAATAAATATTATTCAAACTTTTTTTTTTTATATAATATATAACGTGTACCTGATAATAACTTCTACCTCATTAAAATATATATTATATATTTTAATGAGGTAGAAGTTATTATCAGGTACACGTTATAAAGGCAGTACAGAGATGGTACAATTCAAATAAGAGTCACATGCCTACCAATTAGCGTACCTAATCTGGTTATTGATGGAGGGCAGCGTAGCTCCATAATATGGAGCTACCCATATATTATATCCATATTATGATTTTGAAGAGATTGAACGTGAAGATCAATTGTTCAAATCCAATTACTGCACTGGCAATTAGGTACCTACCTATTTCTTTTCAATGTTGGCATGTTTACCTTTTCTTCGCGCCTTTTTGAGTCACGTTACTAATCGCGTGGCCGCAAAATGCCGCGGCTCATTTTTGTTCTATTTTGAGCCCTCAGTCTCAAAATTATAAGAGCTACGAAAAAGAGGAAAAACTGAAACGTGAGAACTCGTGTGGATTTAATGACGACCAACTCACTTTGCTGTTCAGTTTCACACTGATCGTAGCGTTGAAAATAATCAACGATGGCGGAAGGGCGGATTCGGGGTTTTCATGAAGGGGGGGGGGGATGCTTAAGCAAGGGCGGTTTTTTAAACCAGTTGTAGTCCAAAAACATAAGAATATTGCTTAAATATTAACAATAAAACAAAGCTTTAGTTGTACGAAGTTTAAATTTTATTACAATCTCTACTATTATAAATCAGCCCAAAACCGCAGCGGCACATTCGGTATTTGCAAAAATCGAGCAAAAGTTCGCCAAATCTCTGAATGTGTGGCCGGGCGTTTGTGTATTTGCCAAATAACAAACATTTGCCAAGCGAGTGCTCGCCTTGGAGGCGGTTTCTTTCACATATCAAAGGAGACAAACATTTTACAAACACCGACCATTTTCCCCAGCCAAACATGTGTATGGTAGGCAAGTAAACTACAACATCATCACTGTACAACTTCCAACGACTTCATCAGGCCTGTAATTGTCCCTTTATCCCAAGAAATGGGTGAGAACTTCATTCTTGTTGATGATATTGCTCGTCCTCATAGGGCAAGGATCATTCAACGTTATTTAGCGGAACAAGAAATAACGCGCAAGAACTGGTTTGAACGAAAACAAGTGGTAACAAATGGGAACAATCAAACATGACCTTATGGGACAAAGTCCAATAAGCAGCTCAGTTCTTAGTAGTGATACTAAGACTAGGTTTTCGTTTTCATCTCTTTAGCACCTTTAAAGGGCTATCAAAATAGTTTATTTAAAATTGAGGAAAACGCCAAATCAATCAAGTTAACTAAATCATATCTTAATTTTCTTGAGTGGTCCACTTCAATTTGTGAGCAGTTTAGATATCGTTATTGCGATTGAAATGCCTCAAGTCGATTTAATTACCTTTGTGTGTCGTTGAGGAAAAAAGGGCGCCATAAATAAGGGTCGGTCGTGTACCCGATGGAAATGATTCGGGCGCTGGGGAGGTCTTGCGGAAGCCAGTCCCGCGGCCAGCAGACTTTCTTTTCGTTGGTCGGCGGCGATTGGTCGAGCGGAGAACTTGGAATTTCCCACGTCTTTTCTTCTTTTAAATTTAAAACCTGAAACAGTGGACCATCGGGTGAATCCAGAATCACTGAAAAAGCTGAACTTATCTGCAGTGTTTCCAGAGAGATGAGTCAAGTTCCAAGTCCTGCCTCAAGTCCCTAGTCCTGCCTAGTGATGGGCCGTTCCACCGGTTTCACGGATCGGAACGAACGTTCCGATCCACGGTGGGATCTGGTATTTTTTCCCGTTACGATCCGGTATCGATCCCGATCCCAAGTCAGGATTTCCCCCCAGACCAGAGGTAACCGTTCTTGAATCGTTCCGCTGTATTTCTCCAGCTCGCACTCTGCCCCATCCTCGTCTCCTCAGCAGGCTATAATGAAGTTTCGATTTTTTCTTACAATAAAATTTATACAATAAAAACTCTGCGAATTCTTGACACAACGGTTTATTATCTTCCTTGTGCTGATCACCCTTCAGTCTATACCAGACTGTGTTGCAAATCGGCACCATACCATATTCTCACCATACTCATACCATACCATACGAATTTCTTTCCTATCATACCATACTGTACTATACCAAATCATACCATACAACAATATGCCATACCATACTCATACCATGTCAAACAAACCGAGTGAATATTGAAATGTCATCCAATTTTGACCTATACCTTTAAAATTTCAAGTGTCTAGCTCATCATCAAAATTTAAATTATCAAAATTTGTTGACGAAGCTCACCTTGAGAGAGGCTAACTGCCATAACCCTTGTGTCCACGTCTTGTCCAGGGCACCCTTGATCCCATGGATGAAGATGATGTCCGCGTTTCGGTTCTGGTCGCCGGGGTCGTGGAGGACTTCGCATTTGACGCTCTTCTCTTCGGCAGAGCAGACCGCCGGAGTTGGCGAGGCGTTGGCGACTGCTGGCAACGGGTAACTTTGGATTTGTTTGGCAAGTTGGACTAGACGCTCCAACAACGAAAGGATCCGTAGAAGTTCATCTGAAATACACCATCAGTTGAAATTCATCGATTTATAATGTACTAATCGATGATAATATAATATCGACGATAACATTAAAAAAAACTCCAAATTAAACTTCTTGAAACCATTTACTTTTTCAATTTTAGAATTTTCTAGATTTAAAAAAAAAATTAATGCTGAAATAATGAATTAAAAATAACTTTGGGTCTCAGATGACTTTATATTTGTAATAATTACAAATATTAATTATTAATCAGCTACTGAGTTATCAAAGAATTTTTCAAGAGTGTAAAAATGATATATTTTTGAATTTGTAAGGAATCATGGATATTTCAAGTCACTATTGACCTAGGGTGGCGTCCACGTAGCAAATAAATATTTAGAAAAAGAAGAAGAAAGAAGAAAAAGCATGTTTATTTTTACAAGATTGTACAATTAAATTGTTACATAACTGATTTTTATTTAATAACAAAACATGATTGGCAATAGGTGTGAAACCCGTCTGCCGGGTTGCCTGAAGTCGTCGTTTTGTCCTTGAAATTGTTATACACTACCTATATTAAACATTGTATATCGAAGATCTCACGGCAAAACCCCACATCGTCACTTTTGGCCAAAATGAGTTATGCATACGATTCGAAGCGTCTTCCCCCGGCGAATCGATCTAACTAAAATTTAAGTTAGGTACCTACTTAAGTTAGGTAACACTAAATCACACGATTTATTTTACTGAATTACTCAGTAAACATAGTCATTGGCAGTGGTTTTTTGGCTCTGCTGAAGTCGCCCAAATGACGATGTGGGATGTTGCCGTGAGACCCTCGATATATTATTTATTTATTTGTATCTTTATTTATCTGTATATGAATATTATACATTATTTATTTTTCTGCTAAACCTGGGGGAGCCTTATCACCAATTAAATTCAGCCACAAGCATCGCCCGATACCTCTAAGATTGCTACGTAAACTTAGCTATGTCCAGCCAACTGTCCCTGGCATCCTACAGACAAACCATTCGTCCCAGCGCGCTGCAGCGCCAAGGACCGTTCACCCAAGTATCGGACATAAATAATTGAAAAGTCTATTTGCACTTTGAAAAAGAAAAAAATCTATACGTCCTAACGGTTTTGGCGACCACATTATCGCCAGCAACAAACAATACATAAGTGATTATGGGAACTCCCTTTCAGGTTGTACACGGATGCTTCCAATTTCAGCGTGGTGTCCGTCAAGCAAAGCGAGAACTCAGAGGAGTTGCCTACAACTCAGAGGCATTGTGGCGAAGTAGCGCCGTTAGGGCACATTAAATGGAACATTTCGTATGTAATTCCACCCCGTTCAAACATACGAGTCCATACAACTAGTTATCATTGGGCCAATTAGATTGGGCCGTTTACGTCCTCTTCGTTCATTGTCACAACGACAATGAGACTTTACTGATTGCCCGTCATGACCTTGCTCTCGCCACGGGTTGATAGTCAGCTAATAGTTGGAGGTGTTACTAGAGCAAGCGGACCTGGAGAGAGAACTCGTTACACAATCACTTCGAAGGTCTCCCTCGCAGAAATCTACAACCCGCTAGGTACTTTTTAAAACCATCCTAATGAATGAATGAATGAGATGAAATATATTTTCTTATCAACATAATACATAGTAAGGTTATAATCTAATTACTGAACAGTTCCCCTAATGGGCATCGCCCGCGATAGGGAGAACGAGTCAAAACTTGAGCATAAATTACAAAGCCGAGGCTACCGGCGTCATCCATCAAAACTTAACGATTAGGTACAATTAGCTAAGATTTTTTCACAATTTCATAAAAAAATATCAAAAATCTTATAAAGAAAGGAAAACGTAAATTCTCATTTTCAACTCAACTCATTTTCATAAGAGGAGTCCAGTAGTTTTATAAATTTATCTTGCAAAAGGTGATGTAAAAGATTTTATTGTCTTAATCGGTCTGTTTGGGACCCAATAACATGAATTCAGAGTTTGCACATAATATTGCGAACGGCAAAAACTTTCAATTTTTGGCTTATAACTCTTACTTTTTAACTCTCAGATTAATGCTAAATTTTAGGGTGAGGGGTTGGCGATTGGGTTTGATGTAGCAGTACAGCACATTGAAAATCGAGTAGTGTCAGTTTTTGCAAAAATTGGAAAAAATCGCCATTTTTTCATCGATCGTAAAACATTTTCTATTCGGCTGATTTCAGATTTTCATTTTATAATCAACGTGGAATTTTTTCAACTTTAGTTTTGTATAGTGACTTTTGGCGTAAGAGTGACAGTTTTAGAGTCACCTATATGCATAAAACCGAAAAAAGGCAGCAAATTTCGAGTTTTGGCCACCAAAAGTTTTGCCGTTCGAGATTTTGTGTGGAAACTCTGAATTCATGTTATTGGGTCCCACACAGACCGATTAAAACAATAAAATCGTTTACACCACTTTTTGCAAGGTACGACCTCTTCACTGGACTAACTAAGTATTTTGTTTTTGTGAAAACCACCTCTTCAGAAGCAGATTTCTTTTATTTGGGTTCTCTACTAATTCATCCTTTCTGGCGGACGGAAGAGAGTTATACACACGAGTACCAGAGGAGCAGTAAAAATTCATAGCAGCAGTTGTTCTCACCAAAGCTAGATTAATCTTCCCTTCGTACTGAAACCGAGTTACTACACCGTGAGCATGTCGTGTAAACCTATTCTCTACCAGGACCTATTTCAGGCTGCTCAACTGCACCAGAAATCTCAGAGAAACGCTTACTACTGTTGACCTTGGAAGGTGAATACGTTTCTTAAACAAGATAAACTGTCACTCCCTCTGAACTGCAACCTCCTTCTATTAAGCAACCACTGCCGTTGCATTATATTTCAGCATTTCGCCTCATCTTGCAAACATAGTCCACATTAGTCTTGACAGAATATGAAATACTCACTCAAATTGACAACTCTCAATAAAGTGTCGACGTCAATGGGTGATGCTAAGTGCTTCTTGATCAATTGAAAAAGTCTTCGTTGTTTCCTAGTCCACGTGCAGTAGAGCGAAACTAGCAGTGGGACAACAAAGCCGAGGTAACCCGAAACGTTGTGTACTTTCCTGAAATCAAAACAGATCGGTTACAAACTTGAGTTGGTGGTTAGACAACCCACGTAGTATATTATGTGTCTTCAGAATATGTTTATGTATGGAAATACCGCCAACTGCTAGAATATAATGGGAATAGTCAGTGAGTAACTACTGAGTGGATTGAGAGGAGTATAAAGAGATGATAGCAGAAGTAACGAAATATTGTGACTTTTACAGCAAATTTGAACATTTATGATCTCAAAATTGATACTTATTGTGATTTTTGGTGTCATGCTAGGTATGATATACGGACGGTGTTATGCAACAAGGGTCCAAGCGACATTTTTTCCAAAAATGAGTTTTTGGTATCTTTGGATTCGTCTCATCAAGAGCTCTCATTTTTTTACGATTTTAGCGCCCTCTGTTCTTCCAAACTGTAACAGAAAGCTAAGGGTATAAGCGTCACAGTTGTGTTAGACTCATTTTGCAAAATTAAAATATAGCCTGGAGATGGACTCTTTTTGCGAAAAATGGCTCTTAACGGCTCATTATGTGGTATTTGGACCCCGTTTGCTTGTCTCATCCGTTAACAAGAGTCTAGACGCCTAAAAATGTCACTTAGACCCATGTTGCGAAATTTGGATTGACCGTTAACCCGAGAGCGTATGTGACATAATCGGAAAACCAATGGATTCTTTTCAAATTTGGCGCAACAGGCATGTTGGGCACTTCAAAATGAGTTATTAGTGACACCCTCCACTTCATGAATCAAGCACAAGCCCTAAAAACGTGACATTTGATCAAAAACTTTACTTTGAATTCCTCGAAAATTTGAAAAATGTCGCTTGGACCCTTGTTGCATAACACCGTTCATATTATGATAAATATTATGTATATAGTTATATATGTATGTGTCATTCCAGATGATAACTCTCGATAGAGTTGAGATAAAAAGTTCAAATTTGCACAGAAAATTTGACTTGACAATCGAAATGCTAAATTCGTAAATAACTCATAAATTCTAAAAAAATGAAAAAGTCTGTTTTTTTCAGTCAGAACAATTATTGTGATATCTTCTTCCATTCTGAAACTGGAGCACTTTGATAATGAAGAAACGTTGTTGTTACTTGAGATGTTATTCACGGTCCATCTGCTCTAATCTGGTAACGGAATGAGATATCGCAATTCTGACATTTCTTCGAAAATTCGCTCTTACGGCCGTGCTTCATGACTGTTTTCCTCATAAACCGATGACCTCAAATCACACACTTTATCAGATCATTCATAATGTAAATGTTTGATGCACAAAATCTTTGACGATGTTGTAAATCCCCAGTTCCTGTTACTGCATTACAGCTCTATATCTACTTTTTCAAGGCATGTAACCTCTTGGCAATAACTCAGTGCCTCCGTTCAATGGAAATATAATATATTTCCACACATAACTTTACACATGGTCTGTTGGATGTCAAGTTCCATATTATGGAATGTGTAACTGTACAAAACCCACTTAGAGGCGGGCTCAAAGAGTTGAGATTATTACAAATACAAGTCACATTATACCACAAATAGGCGATTATCCTAAATAGTACAGCGGTTGACCGGTTTTCAAATTGAGCCGCGGTACAGGGAAACGTGAAACGTATAACGTGTGAAACGCAATCATTCTTCGTTATCTCCATATTCAAACTCCTTTGTTTCTATATCACGTGATGAAAGGTGTTGTTCAACAATCCCATACATTTGGATATTCTCCAAGACCGGCCAAGCCAAGAACCTCAGAGTCAAACATAGATCACGTGGCGTGAAATGAATAAAAGTCAGCAGGTCCACACGCGAAACAGAGAGACCAAGAGGAATTTCTCTCGTTTGCCAATGTTAGAACAGTAAAGATGAATATTCTGATAGGTGTGTGGGGAGTGAAGTGTTAATGAGCGGCCTTGAGACTATCAACACCTGTATAATTAGAACTCAGGAAACGGTTTCGACTCGTTCTGTAACGTTTGCCGACCAATCAACTTCATTAAGCATCATTCAAGTCAGTGTGAACCAGAATCGGGTAAACAGTAGAATTGAGTGTGAAAGTCTTGTGATCTGAAACTTGAGCCGAACATTCACCGAATTCGCATACATCAAGCATTTGACAAAAACTGTTGGAAGCACAACGATTTCAGGCAAAGTGCCACTTTCCTACGAATGTCGAGGTTGGGATGGGATATCGATATACAATATCAAAATATAGACATTTTGGTATTGTATATCAATTGTATCTCAATATTGTATATCAATATATCAATCTATCGATTGGATCTCTGTAAAGGCCCGATTACACCAAACGAGCATTGTTCACGAACACTGTTCGCTAATCACGAGCAAGATGCTCGGGCGGTGTGAACACTAACACAGAGTTCGCGAACCTTATCGGTAAACCGACGAATCATCAATGGGATTCGTGTTCGTTGCGCGTCCGGTGTAAACGGCATATCGTCGAGAGAACGAGCAGCCGGTGCACAGTGGGACGAAACGTGAATCTAGCTGTTCAAAAGTCGAAAAATGAATGTCTGCTTTGGCAACCCGGAATCTGTGAACCTGTTGTGATCTCAGGGAGAGCAGAACAGATAATTATAATTGGGGAAGTGGACTTTGGCCCGCATGAGTAAACAATGTACTCAGTCATTAAGTAAATCGTTACCTGATAACTCCTAGCACTCCCTGAAACAAGGTGGTAACAAAATATTATGGAGATTGTAACGTTATGGAGATCACAGAAGGAGGTGTATGTTAGACCACTTTCATGGCAGAAAAAGAAAGAATTATCGTAGTATTTCATTATTTTTTTAAATTATTTTTCAAATTTTTTAAATTTGTCTACGAACGCATATTTGATGTACAAAAGCGTTAATTCAATCATCTCTTTCTGGACTGCCCTTTACACGGAGCCTTGTGGAACCTGGAAACTAAGTTTTTATCGTATTCTGTTGGTTATTATCAACGTATTTCCCTAAAATTTTGGTTCCGAAGCCCTCCGGAAGTAGTGTGACGGAATTTTGACATGTTTCAGGTAGGGAAATCGCCATGCAGCCCAAATCCTGCAAGAAAATTGTTCAGATACGTTGATGTCACCTCGAATATTACTGGTATTGGCCGAAGAGTAATTGAGAGATTCAGCATTATCCTTCGCGTACTATCTTTGGGTTATCACAACAATTCCCTTACTTTCCAAAAGTTCGTCGATAAAACAGCCGAGTTGTACATCAATCTATGCAGCTCGTACTACATGCCAGTGACAGTACACAAGACCCTGATTCACAGCCCTGCGATCGTTCAAAATTTCCTCATCCCATCAAACAACTTTTTGAAGTCGTGCAAGAGTTTCGCCACAATGAGATTGACGAAATTCCGGGCGGGATGTTCCAGGAAAACGAATCGATAGAAACTAACCAGGACATCATGAATCGCTTGCTGGTGACAACTGACACCCTCTCATCAATAGCCTTCGCCTCATGCAGGATAAAGCTGTTCACCTGTCAACATCTGCTCGCCACGTCGTTATAGACTACCCTAATTCTGATGATGAAAATGAACAAGAAACAGAAGATAATGATGAATTGAGTGGATTTAGAGAATTATCTGCATGAGTGGCCATATCATAATGTAACTGTATATGAATCAACTACCTATATAGGTAGGTAGATCTATAAATAAAGCTAGTCACCGAAAACCGTACGTTTCTATTCAAAGTAAACCCTGACCTCTTTACAAAACAGGTTTTTGCTCTAATCAATATTATAGGTATTCTCGGCTTATGGGTGCACGTCTTGGAAGAGCTTCATTTTGACAAGTTAAAAACCATTTACTAGGCTTACGAATTAACTCTAATGGCCATACGGATTATAAATTCAACCGTGTTTCTTTTACACAATTTTGAACTGCTAGATTCACGTTTCGTCCTCGCTGTGCGGTGGTTCTGCAGCATTTTTCAAAACTTCTTGAGGTAGGTACGTGTTGGTGTTATTGCGTCTTTATTATTTTGTGTTTATGCGTTTTTATTGCGGTAATATCGACGTTATTGTTTTCAAGTAGTTTTAAATGGAGTGGGATAACGAGAAATTTCTTTATTATTTATGCCTTGAGTTAATTGGGTTGTTCGAAGAGAAGGCAGAGCTGTGGCTACCCGACCATAACAACATTGAATGTACCATCACATTGATTGTACCATCACAACAAATTGAAGAAGAATGATGCTTGGCAAGTTCCCTGAAGCCAAAAATCGAAGGGTCCCGGGAATACCCTAATGCCAGTCGAACTGTCGCGGGAATACTCTCGCGGTAATTGGTATCATCCATTGACACTTTTTCCTCAATCTTTTCTAGTGAAAAATCAAAGCCCGATGGTGACATACGGTCGAAATTTTTAAAACGTCCTGTTTCATCCGCCCTCAAGTCAGCTAGCACCTGCGAATATTTCCTTCCTTTCAGAAATGATGACTTCCACATTCTTCTTTTTTTCTCCTTTGGCGGCGCTTCTCGCTTTTCGACAACACCACAACTATTGACGCAGCACAGATTGAAACCTTCGATAACGCGGGTGCCATATTCAAAGATTTGGTCGGGAACTTTCTCGAATGCTTCAGAACAACTGCAAACGTTTGCGAAAACGTGTACACGGGCCTTTGGTGTGGCTGAAAGAATCCTCGCCTATACCACTCAACTATGGTTGACTATTAGTCCTGGCTAATGAGTACTCTGCCTTCCAAAAATTGCTCGAGAGCAGGAAATCCTTTTACTACTTTACCGTTTACATTAAATGTGAATTTAATGTAAAAGTTAATTTTACTTTTACTAGAAAAAATGCTAGAAAGTGAAAAGTTTTAAGTTCGACAGGTTCGTATCCACCGACGGCTATGCATAATAAGGGCTTATAGTTCGTGGAATTGACGAAATACTTTCCGAGATCCTCTGGTATCCTCGCAAGGTGGTGATGTGTACAATTCACACACGATAGTACTTTTAGTGGATTTTGGCCTCTCTCTCATTTGGTAAATCTAAATGAGAAGCTGAGTATTGAGAATTAATTTTCCTTAAGGAAGACCAGAAAACCATACCTGATTGAAGATATCTGCTAGTATCTTCGATGATGAACCATTGGAATCGATCAAGGAAATCCAAATTTTACACTTTCCCCCTCAAAATTTGAGGGTAAACGTTTCATGATACTTAGATTGACAATATCGAATTTTAAAAAATATAGGTCCGTCCGCGCTGCTTTCCCCCAGTTATCGTTGTCCTAATATTATGAAATTTGGCTTAAGGGTCGGATCAGCCCAAGGATGATCCTTGAAACTTTTCATAACCCAAGGCCAATGGGAAGGGGAGGGGTTATAAAGTGAAAGGTCCCGTGGGATTGGTTGACACCAAGTGAAAGGAAATAGCTTCTGATTGGCTGTTTGAACTGAAGTGGGATGAAGGAGGAAGGGGGGATCAAATTGGAAGGGTAGTGGCCAAGCTATTATATGTAGAAATGAACGCGTCAACGGAGGAAAACTTGATGGAATTACATCATTCAAACATTCGCGTAAACTACGACTCGTAATAATTTATAATTTTGCATTTAACACACTCCCTTTTACATCCAACATGCAAAAGTGAGCCCCTCTCTTTTACTTCAAGATCAACTTTTACTTGTATCAACCAATCCAATCTCCCACTTTTGGGGTCTCTACATAATTTCACCTTTCTGCAACGCACCTTCTGTACTCGTTTGATACTAATCACCGAAACTCGTCTAACACTGTACTCAAACGAGGAAGTAACTCTTGTGGGAATATTGTCATACCTTTGACTGACATAACGTTGTCATACCAGATCCACCCGTGAAGGAGATTGGGATAATATTATAGAATAATAATATTATTCCACGTGTGTCCTTGAAATTTGCGGTAACATAGTTGAAGGAAACCTTTCAAGGCAAGAAGCCATAGATACAACGATGTCGCTGCACTAGATGTAAGCACTCTGACAGTTGAAGTCCAGTGAGTGACGTTTCAAGCGTGCGTAATTAAATGGGATTTTCAGCAAAGAATAGGAACTTGAAACAAAACCGTCCAAATTAAGCAAATAGTTCTAATTTGTGACAATTAAGCCCCTATTAAATCACTCATCACTTGGTCAACTATAAATGGCACAGAAATGAAACACATGTAGTTCAGTAAAATAACGAAAGGACCTTTAAGTGACCAGTGGAAAGTTCGGATAGTTCGGAAAAGTTCGGAAAGTTCGGATAGTAATCTGAGTTTGTACGCCTCCAGGGGTTGAGCTTGACTTCTGGTCGAAATTTTCGGGCTTTCTTCAGTTTTGCGGTTATAACTCCTAAACAACGCACACTAGCGAAAACCTCATCGAGAGACAAATTAAAGAGCATGAAAGTATCCGTCAATTGATCTCCCCAGCTGTAAAATTGAACCAATTTATAGAGTAAGGAGGATGAGCTAAGCCCCCTTCCATCCTAATCATGTTACCATGGGATTAGCACAGGGTAGTCGTCAAATCGAATACAAAAAAATGGAAATAATAAAAGAACAAGTCGTTGATGATTCATCGAAGTTGTACACGCGACTGGTCAGAAAAGCTGGCGAGACCAGTGGACGGTTTGTACAAAGTTTATATTTCGACTAAATACAATTATTCCCGAATATTCAATGATAATACATAACTAAATACAAGAAACGATAGAAAGCAAGATGTAGGATATTCCAAAATTACTGTTTTTGGAATTTGACATAGCAGTACGGTTGGTACGAAGTACGAACTGGTCAAATTTAAAACGTTAGGTGTTCTATGAACTACCGCTCGTATCTTAGCACATACTTCGATTTCTGCATACTGACTGAAGGTGTTGCTTTTACTCGAAGCAGGGAGGTAGCACCTACTTCTACCTTCTACTTCAAGTATGCGCTTCGTTTTTATGCATACCAGCCAATGTGTTTAACAAACTGCCTATATATTGGCACTACTCGTGATTAACAAATTTTTGTTGTGGTAACCACTTGTTCATTGTTTTGTAATTGTGCTCTGCAAAAAAACTTCAATTTGATTAGGAAAATCTGCATGGACCTGGACAATTTTTGGACTACTATTTAGTACTACGCTTGTGAACAATTGTGTAAATTTTGGTGAAGATCAGGACAGGACTTGGCATACTTTTGGACATTACAAGTTGGACTTGAAGTGGCAAATTGAAGAAAAAATTCCGTATGTGTTTTTTGTTGTCGTTACGCGTTACCGTTCTAGGGACTACGTTATGTGATTACAATCCAAATTAACCAACGTACTAGGTAGCGAAGCATCACCCAATATGGGCGATCCAGTGTCATCCCAAGAAGATCGAATAGAATGCCCACACTGCGACAGGACATTCACACGCAGAGGAATGAGGCGTCACATACAAAGCTCTCATAGGGAAAGAGAAAACGCGTCGAGACCAACTCCTTCCTCACGCACAGGAAGCCAAGGGTCGCATACCCCGGAAACCTTCCAAGAAAAATTTGTGACAGGTTTTGGAGCCCCTATGGTAAATTCACCAGGAGGTATCCCGTCAACTTGGAACATCCGTTGGCAGAAAGCCATGAAATTGCAAGGGAGGCAGTACGATCTTCCCCAAGGAGCGGTGGGTAGACAGTTTACATCACTGCTAGCGGAAGAAGTAAAAGCAGTCGCAGAAGGGACACAGGTTTCCGAACGAATTTTCTGCTTGTGTGCGACGGTACTTCAAAGAGAGAAGAACGTAAGAGCAGGGGCCGACATACGACGGGTGCTGTGCAATAGGATGGACATGTGGCGGCACGAAAAGTACGATGAACTGCTGCAAGAGGCTGGAAGATGTGATCGGCAGCTCGGAAGGGGGCGTGGTAGAGGCAGGGACAACACTGCAAGAGTCTTTACTAGACTAGTCTCCAGAGGGAAATTGCGGGACGCCACACGACTGGTTACCGATCGCTCAGGTGGCGCTGTACTGCATCCGGATTCCAGAGTAGAGGGAGACACAACAGTCCTGGAAGTGCTCAGGAGAAAACATCCACCCCAGTTCCTCCCCTCACCTGACACATTTCTCCCCGAGAATGAACTCCCACTACTAGTGGATGTAAATGTAACAGCCGTCCATATAGAAAAAGCAGCACACCGGCTCAAAGGCAGTGCGGGTCCAAGTGGGACAGATGCGGAACAGTGGCGGAACATGCTACTACGGTACGGTCCACATAGCACTCGACTCCGAGAGGCAGCGGCAGCTCTCACCCGCCGCATAGCAAATAGGATTGTAGAATGGGACTCAATCAGAGCATTGCTGGCCAGACGAGGTGTAGCCCTTGACAAACGTCCCGGCGTGCGTCCCATTGGAGTTGGTGAAGTCCTTCAAAGGCTCTGTGCTAAAACCATGGCTATGCTAACTGGAGACGATTTACGAGACGAATGTGGGGCGGACCAGCTGTGCGGGGGTGCCAAAGCGGGTGTGGAAGGTGGAATCCATGGCATCTCTCAGTTGTTTGAAGAGGATACCGACTGTGACGGGGTACTCCTCATGGACGCCAGGAATGCATTCAATGCGTTGAGCCGCCCCTTGGCTCTATGGAACGCGCGAATTCTGTGGCCCCGGTGCTCCCGATTCCTCTTCAACACCTACAAAGGCTTCCCCCTAACATTGTTCAGACAGAGTGAGGGAGTTATTCACAGCCAAGAAGGGACCACACAAGGCGATCCGTTAGGGATGCAAATGTACGCCGTTGGGACCCTCCCCCTAATCAGAAAGCTGAAGAGCTCAAGATGGCACCAGAACTGGTATGCAGACGACGCAGCATGTGCAGGCAAGCTCGAACGTATCAGGGAATGGCTTGACATATTGCTAGAGGAAGGACCAAAATGGGGGTATTTCCCAGAACCGGCCAAGAGCTACCTGGTGGTAAAGCCCGGAATGGAGGAGACGGCGAGAAGGATATTTCAAGGGCTGAATATACAACTGGTCAGTTCCCACAGGTTCTTGGGGGGGGTCCTAGGCTCCCCCGATGAAAAAAGAGACTACGTTGCGTCCAGGGTAACCACATGGGTAGAGTATGTCAGAAAGTTCTCCGAAGTCGCCCATGTCAGCCCCCAGGCCACCTACGCCACATTCACAAAATCTCTCCAAAAAGAGTGGTCGTACCTACAGCGGGTGGTAGATGGATGTGAAAACCAATTCACACCACTGAGGGAAGCCATTCGTGAGGTTCTGACACCTGCCATACTGGGACGTGACATCTCCGAATATGAGCACCAACTCTTTAAATTACCTGTCAAGCTGGGTGGGTTAGCTTTGGAGGATCCTGTGAGTAATGCAAATCAGACTTTCACGACCTCCAGAAGAGCCGCGTCAGTTCTAACGGATGCCATTGCAGTGCAAGGCACCTTCATAGCGTCCAATCATGAAAATCACGTGAGAGAGGAGCAAGTGGCTCAGAGGCAGGCTCAAAAGGAGTCAAATTTGGAGATGAGTAGAGAAGCAATCGGAAACCTACCACCCCGTGAGAAGAAAACCGTGCAGAGGGTCGTAGACGGAAACGCATCACAATGGCTCACAATTCTTCCATTAGCCAGCGATAACATGGACTTGACAAGCACGCAGTTCCGAGATGCACTAGCCATGCGATACGGGAAGGAGCCCAGCGGCCTCCCAGCCACTTGTGATGGATGTCCCGCAAATGCTGATGGAAGCAGAGTGACCATGAGCCTAAATCACGCCCTAAACTGCAAGAGAGGCGGACTAATCAAGCAAGGACACGACATGATCCGAGATGAGGTAGCAAAAATGGCTGACCTGGTGTGGGGCAACGTCGTCTTGGAACCGGTAATGCAGGAGGGAGACGAACAAACCCCCGGATTGATTGCCGACATCAAAGTGCAGGGAGTTTGGAGTAGGGAAAGGGCGGCTTTCTTCGATAACCGCGTTATTAACGCCGACGCCCCTTCCCACTCCACCCGCGAATGGGCTGATGTGGCCGAGTCAGCTGCACGATCAAAGCACAACAAGTACGATCTGGCGGCAGAAGAGTTGCGTGGCTCATTTACACCCTTAGTGTGTTCATGCGAAGGCGTGATCCATCGGGAGTTTGGAGTGTTCCAACAACGACTGATCTCAGGACTGACAGAGAAATGGGGGAAGCCCCAGTCCCAGATCTCTGGGTGGGTGAAAGTTAAATTACAAATGGCCATCATCCGGGCGGTGTCCCTGAGGCTGCGAGGGTCCAGAAAGAAGGTAAGGAGCCTGGAACCCTACAGAGGCCTAGGACTCGAGGATGGCGCACTTCTTCCACTCCCAAGAGAATGATCATATCACTTCTTCTTACGTCTCCTGATCACGTTCATTTCAACAAACCCATAAATTCGAGAAAAAGTAGGTACAAGGAATAACCCATAATATTTACAAATAGATAGTCAATTAGCAGCAGCTCGGTATTGTAGCTGGGTTAGCGAGTATTGATAATAATTACATTCGAGCTTAGATTTGAAGGCCTCCAACAAAAACTCTGCTCCAACACATTTGAACTGGTTCTATTTAAATTTAAATCAGATTGTGAAAATAACTCACTGAATGGACAAAGTGAGGTACTTGGCTGGCTCAGTAGGTTGCTCTGCGGCATCTGATTCCAGTGTGATGCTGTAACAGAAAATGTATTTCATGAAGCGTCTTGAAGATGTAACAGAAATGAACATGAACCGAGGAGTAGGTAAAAATGTTAACCCCCTCCAAATTTGGTGGTTTACTTTTCAAGATAGGTAAGTAAAATTTTTGAAATGAGGACGGTAGGTACCTATATTAGGAAATTCGGGTTCGGACCTGCCCAAGGAAAATCCTTAGAGGAAACTTTTCATAACCCCAGGTCAATGGGAAGGGATTTAAAAGGAATTTTGAAAACGTCAGATCTCGAAGATTTTAGATGAGACGGTATAGTTTTTAGTTCGCATTTGATTAGAATTTGTTTCTCTGAATTGCTTAAGGCCATCCGGAGCTTTAAGACCAGCCATTCGTTCACAGTGAGGGCTCAAAGGTAGAGCCCATGACACGGCGGCTGGTCGAGTCCACGTTCTTTCTGGGGAACAGCTAATTCGCACAACATTGAGTTTTGTCACATCAAGTTGACTGTTCTGAGATGCTTTATGTGCCAACGGAAAGAAAGTTATTTCGAAAATTTGGAGGTAGGTATTTTCTGTTATTATTTATTCGTTAGGTACAAATCTTAGCATTATACCAGTACAAATTAATTATAAATAATGTATCTTCATAATGTTTCCCAATCTTCATAATTTACCATATATATAAATAACGAGCTACATATTTACTGACACTCCTTCCCGGTATTTGTACAAATATTGCTCGACTTGATGTGTATACTTGTAGGTCTCACAAGGTAAGTGTATACAGAGCAGTGATCTAGACAGAAGGGTATGATCTGTTCAGAAGACAACAAATCGTTGTGGACTACGACGTTTCAACTGCCTATCGAAATGCAATGTCGATTCGTTTATAGTTTTACGTTGAATTGTTGGCAAGGAATCTCAAACAATAGACGGATCAGCTGAAACAGGAATCCACAAGCCCACCCTCACCCTCACGACTCTTATTTCTGAGCAATCAATCGACGAGGATTTACCTCCACGCAGATATAGATTTCCCACAACTAAGCAAAGTTATCGGATTCTGAACACTCAAACATTACGCATTTTAATTTCCCAAAAGCGGTATTAAACAAATTTTGTTACTGTGATCCCGTAGTGTCATCGAATACCTCAACTTATCTGTACGGTGTTTCTCGCTCTTGAATTCCATCATACGAATATTTGTCGTCCAATACCCACAAGAATAACCACGGCAGAATGAAATGGGCAGTGCAAAGAACGGACCGTTGTCGAGAGTAGGGTGACTGTGCTACTCGGACAGCGTTCTATTAGTCTCGGGTCCTGTCTTTTTGTGCCGGCCATTATATGACCAAAGCATGCCGGAACTAGGCCGCGCTCGCCGTCTGGTTTCGGTCTAGAACTGGGGAGGCTCTTGCAACACTTCCAACGAATCATGTGAATTTTATTACCACATTGTTTTTTTTTCCACACTAAACTAACAAAGAGTAAACGACACATCGATACATTATCAAACGAGATATTATCAAACACATTGCTGAGTAATGCTGTAGTTAATTGCACGAGCTCGTACTACAGACGTCCCCATCTGGATGAGGTGTAAATACTCCACCAGACATCAATATCTAGACCCAAAACTGAGTCGATTGCAGGAAATACATTATACATTTATGCATTATACATTTGGGTGTTGTTACTATTTTGAAAATTGAGATTTCTTGCCGAAAGTTTGTGGACTTTGGGCAATAAGACTGGGCTGTGCCGATTTTTCGCTCTCGGGGGATGGGAAGATCCCCGCGACTCACCACTGAAACGGCCACTGCCCTTCCGCTGCATGTGTTGAAACGGCTGCCAATAAACTTCCCTAGCTCTCATTATACAGGGTTTTCAGCGGTCGACTATATTTAATTCACGAGTTTTCAGTACCAACTGATCACCGACGGGTTGGGTGAGGACCGAGCGTCATCAAACGGTAGATGCGACCTGGTAGACGGCGATAGTCAAATCCTTGTATACTAGAGCTCTTATCGTTCTACTTACGGAATACAAACGGACACCTGTAATCGTGAAGAAATAACGTCATTACTTCGCGGGAAACCTCGAGACGACATCAGTACTCACGCGGTGTGACTTCAATGTAACACTAAAAAAAACTCAATTGTACGAACGCGCTTAAATCCAAAGCCGTAACGTCCCACTCAAATAGGAAATCTATAAAATTATTACGGTATATCAACAGTCGAACGTACCATGACAGCAAAAGTTCATTTATAATAATATTGAGGTCGACTTCTTGAACTTCCCTGCCTCGGCACCCATTTCACCGTAACTCTGTAGAGACCAAAAAGTCTTCTGCAACGCCAACAACCGAGAGATCGAGGGTCTCACGGCAACATCCCACATCGTCATTTTTGGCCAAAATGAGCGTTTTCTCCCGGCGGATAGACCTAACTAAGTACAAGTTAGGTACCTCAGTTAGGTAACAGTAAATCTCACGATTTATTTTACTGAATTACTCAGTAAACATAGTCAGTGGTAGATGGTTTTGGCTCTGCTGAAAATTCCCCAAAATGTCGATGTGGGAAGTTGCCGTGAGACCCTAGAAATGCAAATACCTAGAAGTGTTTTGTCTAGTTATCATTTTTGGAAATCGAAGCAATAGTTCACTTTTTCATGAAAATTTGTCCAAGGAAATTGAAATGAACCAGAAACAAGTTCAAAAAAGGTCGGCATTGTTTTAATAAACCTATTAAAAAAAAAAAATAAAAAACGACCACATCGTAGGTACCACTGTAAAAATGTAGGTAACTTAGTCGTTGTAGGTAGGTAACTCAAAAGTCCAGTGGTTTCATTTTTTAGAATTATAAACCAAAATGAACGAAGAAGATCAGTGTCCATCTCCAATCTATTCCCTTGCAGTAGGGTACCATATCACTGTTAGTACATAATTCTATTTTATTGAGTTTTTGAAGAAAAGGAAACTCAGGTGCACACAGGTGCTGGGCCCTGCAAAGCCATGTGAGAACTATGTTTCACACGATATTTCTGGGCATGATATTTCAGCCAAAGCTTCTGCTTTCTCCCCTCTGCCGTTATTTGCACAAGCGGAAACATACCCCAAGCATCGCCGCATTTGTAGATCCTTCATTAACTGTCAAGTGTAATCTGTTGTCCACATTGTCACTGTTATCAACAGAAAAAAAAACAATCAGGGAAATGCGAAGATGGTAAAGATGTAAGACGTATGTAAGACTCAATGTTGCGCGACATTGTGTAAAGAATCTCACATCGGGCGGGATTCAAAAAATACTAAAAGGGATCACTCGAGATGCAAAATTCATTTGTGAAGCGTACGGGATGCAAGGAATGAATCCCAGACTCAGCTCGCGCGACAATGAGCCCAAACAAAGAATCCCAGTGCGTATGTGGGCTTTATGTGTACAGTGGATTCCCGGGCACTGCAGCTTAAAGGGGATCGATGAGGACGACTCAGCATCAAAGAGAAGGTGTGATGGAGGAGCTGTATAATTCCCCATTAAAATCCCTCTACCAGAATTGGATAATTCGGTGAAGGAAAGTTATAAAAAAGTCTGGCAGTCACACAGCCAGGCATTGCTGTGTGGCATTAGTGAAGGCCATTAGTGTGGCAATACCACCATCAGGTGCAGCGAGAAGTATCCTTCAGACCATGGATTCAATCGAGTATGGCCGCCACACTTGTACTTGTTAACTAGTTGTCTCATGAAATAGGCCCTTGGACGTAGGTACCTTTCCGCAAACCCATTTGATGGTGCAAAATGTGGAGAAGCCCCAATCATCTACGAAACTCGTGAATTCTCGGGAGTGGTGACAAGGTTCTCCATCACTTCTCAATCCTTCAGGGGTACTAGCGTGGAGAAAGACCAGAATTTTGAGTGACTGTAGCTGATGGCACAACTTGACTGTTTCATTGAGTCATGCAATTACTGCTAATGAGAGGTGAAATCAGTCAAGTAAATGAGAGGGGCAGTGGATATGTCTGCCTTATCGAGGTTCTCCTTTGTTATCAGTAGGAGTGTTATCAGACAAGACAATTAAACTCTTTTAATTATTACAACTTATCATCGATACGTAATCGATGATATTAAATTATGTAAATTCCAAAGTTAAAATTATATGCATTCTTTCAAACCTTCACTTATTTATATTGAGGTGGTTTTAGCGGAGAGATACGAGCAAAACTTGAGACGCAGTCGTGGGGATCGTTGACCGAGCAAACGGTGGTTTGGTAGATAGGTGGCATGCAGACCAAATAATGAATACTATAAGGGGTTCAGCTTCTCAGCCTAACAAACTGACACCTTAACCTGCAAAACATTATGGTGCTATTGGGAATGTGAACGAGCTAGACGGCAATCCATGTGTCTACTGAATCTTTATAGAGAAACTGGTTCGGATTTGATCAGACAAGATTATGTCGCTGCCAACCAACCTTATAAGTGCGTGGTGCTTGGGAAGCAGAAGGAATTTCACGGTAGCTTGTCGGCAAGGGAATTCTAGCGTTTGACAAAGATCTTCAGGGGAGCAGACCCGTCCCCTAGAGCAGCTATTTCTGCTTCCTAATGGGTAAGCTGGAGGTTCATGGCGATTCATTGTTTTTCGTGGAACCAATCTTTGACTCAGGGACGCTAGATGCTCCATTTACGATGGATGAGCTTCAGGGGTACAGTCGGGGCGCGAAGGACAACCAAGCACCAATCCGAGGCGGCCTCTCGAATTTTACAAAACCTCTACCCCAGAGTTTCAATGAATGGTGTTGAGTTTTTTCATTTCCATTAGTAGCACAGGCCAAATCCCCTACTTAGTTCGTTCAAGAAGCAGTAATTGTTCCACTGCATGAGAAAGGAGATCCTGGAGACGCATCTAATTTTAGAGGGTTATCCCTCATAAACTGCCCCACCAAGCTCTTTTCATTTCATGTCTTCTCACGAACCGCTTGAACGCCTTCCTGGAGCGGGAAGGCATCTTGACTGATTGAGTGTCAGTCGGGGTTCCAAAAGGGGAACTAAACTGTGGACTTCATCTTTGTTCTGTCTGGTACAGTTGAGATTAATAGAGATCTTCTTTTTTGTAAACTATACAACTGTGGAGTGTCAACCAAGTTCGTCGCTATCTTGCGCAGTTTGTACAAAGACATCACTTCGTCAGTTTGGACTTCTGATGGGATCACGGGGGCGTTTTTGGTGGGAAGTGGTACATGAGGCAGGGTTGTCCACTTCGCCCTCTCCTGTTTGCGCTGTACATCAACGACCTTCCGAACGAGCTTCAATTGGGTGTTCGGGTAGGAGAAACAATCATCAAAGTGTTAGTGTACACACGATGAAGTGGTGTTCCTTGCCGACGATCAAGAACCACTGCAGAGCAACATTAACGTCCTTCCTGCAGACGGATTACAATGCCGTACAGTTGATTTATTCAATTTTCTTGTATTTCAAAATGTGTAAATTCTTCAGTAAACGTTTTCTTCTTCTTCTTCTTATTCATATTCATGTTGTGTGAATTATTTTCATGTTATTTAATTGGTTGATGTACCAAGTGTGGTATAGTGGTGCAATGCAGGCTAGATGGTTTGACTGAGTAGGTACGATAGCGTCAAACATTTTCAACACTCACCCAGAACGTTGTGTTGAATTACGAGTATTAACGCGCAGTTCATCTTCAGAACATCGAAAAAGAGAACAATGCATTAAGAAGATCGGATTTACAGTATTTTCATATTCGTGGAAAGTTAGAACTAAGAGTAGGTTCCCTCGATCACAGAAGCTTTTAATAATCACAAGTTTTGGCCTTCAGCAATTGGAGAAGTTTGCAGTTTGCTATTCAAGTCAACCGTCATTAGAAGGAAATTTGCTTGATACAAAATCACGAGACAGTTCAGTTCGTTGCTCCCGTTTCGGTTATCAGCGGTTCCCGACATCCTCTCGGCAGCCTTCGAGACGGAATGACCTGCTCTCAATGAAGGAAGAAACGATGAGCAGTCGTAGACTCGAGAAATTCATATCTCGTTGATAACAAATGTGAAGTAGAGGCGAAAACTGACAGATCGCGTCTATTACGCTCACACACGAAGTTGTTGAGTTATTGGATTGTACGATGCGCAGGTCGCACCGGTCCCAAATCAACTGGGGGAAGACAACGATAAGAGACTCAATGTAATTGGGTTAACATTCACCTATTCAATATTGTTCCGATTCGCTCATCATTTTTCTGGTCCGATCGTTTGGTCCTCAGTTGTTTCTTTGAGTCTGTCATCAGTGTTGCTAACGACCGAAAATTTTGCAATTTTATTCTCAACACCCCAACAAGTACAAGGTTACGAACAAATTTAAAAAAAAGAACTAAATTTGTACTTCATGTATTGGAGTACATGACAGAGGGCTGAATTCAAGTCGTCTAACAGAACCTCGTCGCCATTAAGTATGTCTCCTTACGTCGCCTTTTCATTAACTGAATCATTAATTGATTTAAATATTGATTGACGTGAGGGTCTCGTTCATATCAGAACCAAACAAGTCACACGGGTGTATATCATAAAGACTTCGGAATATAATTATTACACACCCAATGATCTCTCTTGAGATACACGAGCCCAAGGCCGACGAGTCTTCGCGTAAAAGAATATTTTGGACCGAGACCAATCAATAGCTTCCTTTTCTTCAAAAATTTGTGAGAAAAAAGGAATAATTCGCCACAAGAGTTAGTTTTTTGAACAATTAGTTTTTCGTCCTCCTCATAAGTAAGAGAAATTGAGTTGTGTGATGCTGGTTCATAGCCAACGATATGTGTCCTTCATTGAAATCAAATATGCGAAGACGTTTAGTTGAATTTTAATAAAGTAAACTGTTGGTTAAGTTGAGACGCTCAATCCAATTTTTTGGTGTTTTAAAAAAAGTAAATTAATACATTTTTCATTCTTTTGCATTAGAGCAGAAATTACCAAACGAATTGACAGCTAGGTAGGTACTTGTATTTGGGAAGGCCACATAAGTAAGGTATTTTCGGAAAAAACATCGATTTTTATACATCGATGTTTGCAGTTTAAAACATCGATGTTTTTCCAACCGATACCCATCCCTACTACAAATTAACCTTACGGTTCTCGGCAAATTCTAGAAGAAACCTCTACCCACTGAGTCCCACTCAATTGTTCTCAATTGGACTGAACGAATTCCGCAACTCAGCACCTCAATCGTACATTCTGAATGAGACAAGTTCGGTATTTGCTGACCAACTACGAGTATAAGTATACGACATTCTGACAGAATTACGATTACCTACATGATGTATTATAGATTAGTCACTAATTTGTTTGTGATAGTTCTCATAGAAAAACGTGTAAGAACGACTAAACTACTGTTTTCGAGGTAACCCGGTTTACATTGATAAACGGTCATTTTACTGTCATATTCCTTTTCCTCGTTTGTTCAATAGGTGAGTATTTGTGGAGAAGCCCCGCTATTATTGTGTCAACACGCATTAAATCATTGGATCGAGACGGAACTATTAACAACTGAGTCCCCCTATCGGTCTTGCTTACAAAATATTGTCAAGTTGGCAAACGTCATTTAAATGGGGAAAAGAAACGCTTAAATTTATTTCACAGTTAACAAACAAATAACTTTTCTAGTGACGATAGATAAGCGGCCTCAGTTGAATCACGATGGATCACAGCGATGATTTACGACACTGATAGTTTACGACAACCAGTCAGAGAAACACTCCAGCAAATCCCTGCTTTATCTTTGACTTTTTATCGCGTTCTCTGTGACCAAATGCGTCAAGGGCAATCAACTCATGTGCTATATCAAATACTGACCATTTCTGTCTGGTTTGGTGCCTTTTCTGAGCACTAGCTCAGTGATAGTATACAGATTATCTACAAGGGGGTATAGAAAAGTAAGATCTCCTATTTTGTTTTTCATAGAAAATGAAATTTCACAACATTTTCACCCTGAAGATCAATCACTTTCTGCATCCATCGCCGCGCCACGAAGCCAACTGACGAGAGTTTTCTGACTGAACAGGAAGGGGGTTCTTTTAGTGGAATTCATGGCGAAAGGAACAACAATCAACACAGAAACCTACTGCGAGACTCTCAAGAAACTTCGGCGACCCATCAGAACGAAAGAAGGGGTATGCTTACTAAAGGCGTGGTTCTGCATCATGAGTGTTATTATTTTTTTGAGAGGTTTTGTCAGCAAAATGTAAGTGAATTTCAGTAAGTAGAGAGTGAGAGCGTATATATACTTACTGGTAAATATATTTACCAGTGTATCGTTACAATTTAATAATAATTGTACTTATTTGAAATTATTTCAAATAAGTTTCATAATAAGTACTTCATTTCAATACAATTTGTCCAACATAGTCTTTGCTCAATTTTACTTCTACATGTACGTATTTATAATTTTTTTAAAAATATTTTTCTTTTCTTTTCTTTATTTATTATTATAATAAATATTTTGTATTTTGTATTGTTTACATCTTTCTCCTCCGCGTATACTGCTGGTCGCTGTGACCGTCGCAGGAGATGTCGACCCTATTTTGTTGCTCACAATCAATCATAATCAAATTCCTGAATCAGGAAGTTTCTGTACTGCTCGGCTTCTTCCATGAATCCAACCAATCGGTTCCAGTCCGCTCCACCCCCGTTCAGAACATTCATCAGTTCCCCCTCCGACATCTTGCTCTACCGAGCCATCTTAGCCTGAACTCCTCCATCATTGGACATTCTGCCATAAAATGAATTGGGGTTTCCTCCTTCCGCGTGTTGTACATGCATGTACAGCATGTATGCTGCATTTGTTGGCCTGGCCCTACCTCCACCATCAATAGTTTACAGTTACCATTTCGGTTCTGGCTCTGCAAATTGAACTAATCCAGGCCAAGTTTGTCTTTTACATGTCCATACGTCCCCCCTCCTATGCACGATCCAGCTTTGCGTAGAGCCGATGATGCTCCAAGTTGGCGACCTCTTGGCACATCTTCATGTGCCAATTTTCTCGCACCCTTCTCATCACCCCTCCATATCACTCCTCAACTTCCCCACCGCCAACCGACTGTATTCCAACCACCAACCCACCTTTTCCCTTACAACCTGCTCTGCCACAATCCTCGCATACCTACTTGGGGGGTGGTTCATCACTTTCGACACATATTTGGCCGGATGCTTCATTGTGTACAAAAACATCGGTTGAAAACCACTCTCAGCGTACACAATGCACCTAGTTGGGGTGTTTTGCGGTAATTATAAAACTTTTTTAATGTAGCATCGCTGTAGTTGTTCCACCATTTCGTTCTTTCTGTGTTCCCAAACCCGCGCCCCCTAGCTTATTAATACTCTTGTTGTAGCTCTGTACACTTAACTATTAGTGGCAATCTCCTTTTGGCGTATCATGTCCCCCCAGACCACTGCCAAGCCGTGCTTTGCCTCACTGACCTTCTATGAGATATGGGCTCCTAGATCCAGTGATACCTGTTCTGATCTAAGTACGATGAGAATAATACATCCGTGAGGATCGTGAACATTAACTGAACTTTTATTTGTTTATCACACAAAACTAAGGTGCCTCTTGGCAACCACTCATGGTGCTACCACATCTCCCCTATTATCCCCCCCCCTCGCTCCTCTTCAGACACCGCCGGTTTCTGATGTACAGCCTTCCGCTATCACCCTTGACCACATACTTCCGATATGGGCCTCTGTCGACGATTACGCCGCCAGCATCCCATTTCTTCGTGATGGGATTTTGTAGCCGTACATAGCTGCCGACTTGAAGGGGAGTTAGGTCTCGGGCGTTCTTGTTGTATTTACTTGCCGCCGTCGCCTTCTGGTGGGCGATGTCGCGATCCAAGGTGTCCGATGCCTTTTGCCACTCTTTGGAGAATGATTTGTAGTGAGCTGGCACGAGGGATCTCAGGGGATGTCCAAATAGGATTTCGGATGGTGACCGTCTGTTGGATGTTGGCGTGTTCCTGAACTCTAGAAGCCCTGCATGATACGCTTCCTCGTCCAGGACACCTCCTTTCATGCACTTGACAATCAGCGCCTTCATGACCTTCACCCCGGCCTCAGCGTGGCCATTGCTCTGGGGGTGGTGAGGATGGTGATAAGGTCACATTCCATTTCCTCAGGAATTGCTTGAATGTGAAAGAGGAAAATTGTGGACCACCGTCGCATCTGATCCGGATAGGCACTCCTGTATCTGAAAATATTTTGCGCAGGCTAGCTATAATTATTTTACTATCGGGGCATCTTGTTCCGAATTGGCAGACAACCGGCCACCCCGAAAGCCTGTCAACATATACCATAAAATGTTTTCCTCCTGTCGTAAACAAATCCATGGATACGTCTACGAATGGTCGGTTTGGTACCGGGTCATAAATCATGGTTTCTTTTGGGAGAGATGGCCGTGATTCTTGACACAAATTGCAGGCCTCTACCATGTTTTTCATGTCACTTATGATGGATGGCCAGTGAACCCTGTTTCTTCAGGGCCTGGTTTTGATACGTTTGTGGGGGCAGTCTCTGTAGATTACCGTCTTCTAACTAGTGTTTATGTTGAAATATTTTATCTGTCACAAAACTAACCAAGAGTTGTGTTTTGTTTTGATTAGGGATCAATATCATCGTCCAGAGGATATCATTTGAATCCTCAGTGAATTGGAGAAGGAAGAGGAAGAAGACGGAGAACATGGATGATGCAGACTACAAGCCTCAGAAATTGCTGCAGAAATTTTCCTGCATGTTGACTTCTACTTAATATTACCCACATAAACTGTTATGTGATCTGTGATCAGGAACTTGCCCATCTATTTGTATTGAAGTTTACCTCATTTATATTTGAATTAAAGTTTTTTGTTGCTCAAAACTCTTTGTTTGATTTGTACAGATAGTCCACTCACCTCAGTTCGTTACTATCGTGCTGGTGGATTGAATAAAAACCTGTAGAAAATAATAATTTAGGGATCGGCGGCAGTTTGCCGCACGGCGAGCGCAAGTGTGACTCAAAGGAGGTTGAATTACGTCTTTCATGAGATGGAAAATTTGATTTCGGAGCTAATGATCTGCTTGTTAGGGACCGTTGTCTGCAATGTCCAGAGTGGGACGTAACCTTAAATAATGACGTCGTTATTGTTCTTAGATGTTGAACAAATGTATAATTTACTAATGGCTACAAAACTGGCATAAAAACGTTACGTAAGGCTCCTGCTCAGCGGATCCACAAGTTTCGACGACTATTTTAATGTTGTCTCTTTCTAGAAAAAAGACGAGTGTTTTGAGGAGTGGACTTGGTTTCACGATGGGCCAAGGTCGATAGCCCCGCTCTCCCACTGATCCGTTCCAAGGTTGGAATTTGCCTCTGATCCCCTTACTTTATACTACGGCAACGCTATACGCGAGATTTAGACCTGACAGGTGTCAAGCTAAATGGTTAATGGTAATTAAGGCATTTTTTTCTACCTCATTGTGATACAGCTGAAATTGAGCTAGACGGGGAAGAGAAAGAAAAAAAGAAAAAAGAAAAAAAAACAGGCAAATACAATACGCTGAATAGGAAATGAGAGTTTCGCTTTTACATAAACGCTTACCAAATCCGTATTGTGCGAAATATAACCTGAACTATATTTCCAAGAGGAAATTACCTAAACGAATGAACTGTCCCATGAATTAATATTCCTGTTCCGGACCTCGAATGATTCCTAAGCTGGGGATGGATGGACGATTCCCAAAATGCCGTAGCTACGTTACCTACGTTTTGGTAACTGTGAGCGTATGTACACCCTGAGAGTTAAATTTACAAAAAAAAAGTACAAAATAGAGGGTTTAAAACTAATTTATACACTTTTCATAATCGAAAAAAACTTAATTTCTCAAAGAACCATCACTTCTTTCTCCCCCCCCCCCCACTGCTCCATTTTAAATTTATTTTTTAATTATGCCTTAATATTTCCACTCCCCTCCCACCCTTGTTACGCCACTGTACAACTAATAACCTCTAAGTATGTTTTGTGCATTCCGCTTCTTTTCTCTAATTTTGTACCACTAACAAAATTATTCAAGTTTTTGAACTTCAATCCATAACTCGCTTAATTTACACTGTAAATTAACACTGTAATAATCAGTGATAGTCGAACGTGGAGAAGTCAAAAAATCTCGCATTGTGCTTCGACAACTGTTGTTACAATCATCACGTTCTTCCAGTTCTACAGTTCCATCAGTCATTGACTCTCAAAACAAATCAAGGAAACATAATTTCTCAAAAAACAGGGTTTGCCGCAGTCAAACATGATTTTCCACCCTAAATTCTACTGTAAAAATAAAACTCACTACGCCATTGGAAAGCTGAGATTTTGGCTCATTTTTTACGCTTACAGATTACTATTAACAGGCAGAATAATGAGAGTTAATAAGTATTTGAAAAACGAATCCTCGAATGTTCTCGATTTGAAAAATCAATTTTTCAGGCTCCATTTTCACTGATCCACTTTTTCCCAATTTGTACAACATTTGGAACCGCGGACAATTTTTATTAGGTAGCGTCGCTTCAGCCGAACAATCGGGATCAACAGTTACTAATGTAGATTATTTTAATGCAAGAGCGTGTTATCTTAAGGAAATCTTGTTTACTCTCCGGATTCAGAGGAATTATGAGATTTATTCGGAGCTGTATGAGTAAAATTTACTATAGGCATTTGTGAGAATGATGGAGCAACTAATTGAGTAAACTCAACGGCGCAGGAATTTGGTTCCCACATTCAGCTACTCAGTTTTTAACCTAAATAACACAACTCGTAGATGAAGTAGTTTGTCTACTATTCTACTACTACTGAGGGTGTATATCCACACTGAATCGTAGTCCTGCTACCTCTATCGGAAGGTTCATTGCAACTAGGCCGGTAAGGGTTAAGTGGGTATAAATATCCAAATGTATTGGGTTCATGCAAAGCATGAAGCTCACGTCGCGGTTGATTCACAACGTTTCATATTAATGAAACAACAGCCGACAATTTGTCACTTTGATTAATTAATCAAAGTGACAAATTGTCGGCTGTTGAGATTTCAACGCTGTTCTCAGACCTTCGTAAATTCGGTGAAGGAAGTCGTACATCATTAAGGAAATAGTTCAAACGCCATCGCTCTTCTATTACTCTCGCAAATGAAAACTAAAATAAATAGTCGGCAACACACCTACGGCCGATCACAGGACAAGTGATAAAGGGCCCTCAACTTATAAAAGGTTAGAAATATCGTGTTTTAAACATTTTAACTCGATTCCAATGCATTAACATACCTAATTGTTAACTATTATTAAATATTGTTCCGTCTGGTGATGGAATACGTTGTTGTTGGTCAGTCTGGACATATATTTTGATTTGGTATAGTTGAATTTTGAGTATGTTTGCACACACAGATATGTAGAACCAAAAAGTGACGTAAGGTCCTAGGCCAAACTTTTTACGTTTTTGTACCGTCTTGGGAATATGAGATAATATCTCATATTCCCAAGACGGTACATGTCACACTTTATCATCTTACTACAGACTTGAGCTATAGGATAGAATATCATGTTCTTGAATTCCGTTCATTTGAGCAACATCAGCTAGGTCACTGTTTCAATTTTTCATTTATTTATTTTCTTCTTTTCTTTACAATACCTGCCATCTTGTTTGAAAATATGTTAGCCCTCACCCCAAAACCTGGGATTGACTTAGACCTTTTTTTCTATAACAATCATAATATTATTATAATACCTACTAGATAGGTATATTTCGAAATTTTGAATACATATTTTCTTCTTGCTACTTTATCGCATTTTAGTAAGACAAGGTGTCCGACAGTTAGCGTGGCCATAATTTCAAGGCAAAAATAAGAGTACCATTTGGAAAACAACGAGGTATATTACTATGAACTTGAATGAATGTACAGGAGGATGAAAGCAAACACTTACGTAAATTTAGAAAAACTTGATGAAAGTGGAAAATTTTCGCGTTACAGCGTCGTCAGCCCGGGAAGAAATTATAGGAGTTCGTTTTTGATTACGAATGTGCATTAGGAGTTTATATAGAAAATAACGCTGAATCCGAAAATGTGGTCAAAAGTAGAAAAAGGTTTTTCAAAGTGAAGAAACGTGGGTTTTCATGCCAAAAACGTGATTTTCTTTAAAAAACAAAAAAAAAACTTTAAAAAATCATATCTTGCGAACGGATTGAGATAGAAAGGTGCGGTTGGTGGCTTTCTACTGGATTTTCGGTCTAGATTCAGATCCCATTCGGATTCACACCTGTCAATCCAAATCATTTCGGATTCACATCTCTGAATACGAATCCGTTTGGATTCACACTTGGATTCACTGAAAAATTCAATTCAAAAGGCCAGTATAAATACAATTAGCGACAAGATGAAGGATTTTTCAACGTGAAGATGTAAATGAATGCAAAATGAAGGCGCGGAATTCCAGAGGCTTATTAAAACACGATCACCTAGCCAGCCCGCCCTCTGACGTCATAGGCCATTACGGCATAGGTTGTGACGTACTGTTGGCATCCTGCCAGCCGTCTGACGTCATACGCTCGTGCGTCATAGGCTCTGACGTACTAGTTGGCCTCCGGCTAGCCGTCTGACGTCATAGGCTCTTACGGCATAGGCTATGACGTACTAGTTGGCCTCCGGCCAGCCGTCTGACGTTATAGGCTCTTACGGCATAGGCTGTGACATACTAGTGGGCCTCCTGCCAGGCGTCTGACGTCATACGCTCGTGCGTCATAGGCTCTGACGTACTAGTTGGCCTCCGGCCAGCCGTCTGACGTCATAGGCTCTTAAGGCGGGTTTAGACTCTTAAGGCGGGTTTAGACGGCGCGCACCCACTCGCGCACCAGCCTCACTTCCGGTCCCTCGCTCAATGTAAACACCTCCCTCGGCTCGAGGCCCCTCACAGTGAGGCCACCTCGGGGTGAGCCGTGGTCAGTCGGTTTTTGGTCGCGCATCAAAGGAAACTCGGTCTCTAACCTCGCGCCGTGTAGACAGCAAAATGGACCTAGCGAGGTGCCTCGAGCTAATTGAGCTCTACAAGGAGCGTGGTCTGGCCTGCAGAATTTTTCGTTGTAAAATGGGAAAGTTTTTTAAATACCTACTTATTACTATTATTATACAGTTAATTTTTGTAAATACCTACGTCTTATTATTATTTATAAGTTGATTTTCATTTGAGATTTCTTTCATGAATAAAAACATCTTTCACAAAAAAAAAAGTATTGTGAACTTGAGTATGCATCTCCTGTGGCAAGAAATCGTAGTGTGACAGCTAATCTTTCTTTGGCTGTGATCGCTTCTCTCATATTTGTGTTCATTTTATTAATTGTCGGTGAAACCATAGTTAGCAGGTATTCAAAATCTTCTGAGCTCATACGCACGAAATTTCTCAAGGTTTCTTCAGTGTGTTCAATCACCATATCAGCCATCAATCTGTTACCATACTGCAATCGCTGGCGAAACAATTCTACCCCAGTAGCGTAGTTGTTATACTTAATTGTAGGGTTCATCATAAATTATGAAGCTTGCATTCGTATAGACAATATAAATTATTGAGAATGATCACCTGTGTGTAAACAATTATTTAAACAATCACGCTCATACCGCAGCTTGTCGGCCACGCACTCCGCAGTGGTTAACTTAATATGGTTAGGTAAATCGAGAGCTATCCAACGAGTGGTGAACGAGTTTTGTACGATGATAACTGGCGAAGATAAAGTTCCGTAGCACCGAATCGGTTGTAAGCGAAAATCATCAGAAATTTTCGTGACGATTTCGTGTACCTAACGCTTTTGTGTAACGTTTTTCGAGTTATGTGCCAGAGTAAAGACATAAAATGTCAATAACGAAATAGTGGTTTGTATCTCGCTACAGGTGTTTTGGTTTATTATCTTCGATAATGAACCATTGGAATCGACCAAAAAAAAATTTGTTTACATCCGTACGCCGCACAGTGGGGCAAACGGCTGTTTTTTCAGGTTTTTAAAAGTGAAGATAAAGTGTAAGTTGAACTTGAAAGTTATCAGAAATTAATTTGGGATTTCACTTATTTCTGTTTTTGCCAGGAAAAGGGTTAAGTAATATAATCATGTAATGTAATATAATGTATTACATTATTATATTATTATAAATATTATTTAGAAGTAACTACCAGTTGCATTGTTGAAATCAAAGAAGTATTAAATAAAAGACGGGTTCCTGGTAGTAGAAACCTACAGTTTTAGTTCTGGTTTATGAAATTAAAAATGTTCTCACTGTTCAAGTCTATCAGATTGGCATTAATTTTACTGTCTGTGTAGGTCGATGGAGTTGTTGAACTTCCTGCTCAGGTCGTCTGTATTGACTCTGTACCTACTTATATACGATATGATAGGCAGAGAATGAATGGCACCTGAAGGCCTTTCATTGATTCACTCACTTGAGATCGGGGACCATTCTGTCGAAGCCGAACACTACATGATACGCCGTTGTTACCGCTCCTAACGAGGCCAAAACACTGACTGGAGTCAACCGCCGAGAAGCGACTACGCCGCGTGGGGGGAGACGATTGTCTTCAACACTTGTCCACTTCCAAGAGGGTCCCCTCAGTTGGGCTACCGAATCCCCGCGATTTTCGTCGTATCAGCCGAGCACCGGAACCGGCCGACACTGAGCCGACGACTGCCGAGTCCGCACACTGAATCATCGTCTCCCGCCTCTCTGGACCGGCGCAGATCATCTCAGTAAACTATCGATACTGCTATCGAAAGGTATATTCGATAGTACTCAGCTATCTAAAGAAAATATTCGATATTCAAGTGTAGGGGAAGGTCGTGTATCTTGAGCAGTTTTGGTTTCCTCGATAATGAACCATTGGAGTCGCCCAAGAAAAAAACTCGGCTAATTCTTGACACAACGGTTTATTATCTTCTTTGTACAGATTACCCTTCTGTCTCGATTACTGAATGATAGATTAATTATTATTATGCATTATCATTAGGTAATTATTAATAATTATTATCATGTCGTGTAAATTATTAATATTTATTGTTGGTTATTAATGATTTTTTGCTTCGTTATTAATAATTATTATTAAATAATATTCATTAACTCGATATTTGAAAACCATGTGCTGTTTGAATCAGGTGGGCTGTTTTGAAAACGAACAGGCTACCTCACGATTCACTCTCATGTTGATGATTTTCAATCTGCTCCAACTTTGAGCCGCCATTGTGAACGAACGGCTGGTCGCACAAAGCTGTGGATGGTCTTAAAAAATTCTAAAAAATAAACTCTATCTAAATATGAAATAAAAATATACCGTTTCACATGAATTTTCTGAGTTTTGGAATTTTCAAAATTTCGAAATTCGTTTTGAACCCCTTCCCCTTGACCTAGGGTTATGAAAAGTTTCGAGGATCATTGTGGGGTTGGTCGGAACCCGTAAAAAATTGTTTAACTCAACGCTAACTGGGCAAAGTGCCGCGGATGGCGTACGGCGTACGGACGGATTTTTTTTATTCGATTTTCTGAATCTACGTATCTTGAAACGTAAACCAACAAATTTTGAGGTGGGGTTAAAAATGTTTTTCTTTGTGCGATTCCAATGATTCATTATCGAAGATAATAAACCAAAATCAAGGGTTTACGTTTCAAGATACGTAGATTCCAAAAATCGAATGAAAAACCCATCGGTTTATTATCTTCTTTGTACAGATCATCTTTCTGTGTACTTCACACTGATCTGCATACAATATCCGGGATTGGAGGAATGGGCGAACAAATGGTTTAAATAGGCGTAACTAGGCGGAAAATTATTACCTATTCTATAGATCAAATTATTATTGAATATTATTTATCAATGAATACCTAAATGAATTGAAATCGTAGGTGGGTTGGGAAGGATGGTGGGGGTGGGCACAAATGTGTATTATTAAGGTCTGTCGACATTAATTGGAAAGAGGAAGCGGGCGGGTGTGGGTGGTTGATGAGGGGGAGGCGGGAGTTGTCTCTTAATCATACGCTCTCCCTCTCACCTCCCTCCCCCCCCACCGCAACATCCGTTTAAATTCAAATTGTGGGTGAATGTGGGAGTGGGTGAGAAAGAGGAAAGCGGGCGGGTGTGGGTGGTTGATGAGGTGGAGGCGGGGGTTGTCTCTTAATCATAGTATTATCATGATTATCATACGCTCTCCCTCTCACCTCACCTCCCCCCCTCCCACAACATCCGATTAAATTTAAATTGTGGGTGAATGTGAATGTAGGAGTGGGTGAGAAAGAGGAAAGCGGGCGGGTGTGGGTGGTTGATGAGGGGGAGGCGGCGGTTATTATTATTACGCTATCCCTCTCTCCTCCCCCCCCACCAACATTCGCTTAAATTTAAAGTTTGGGTGAATGTGAATGTGGAGATGGGTGAGAAAGAGGAAAGCGGGCAGGCGTGGTAGAAAGAGGCCTTCACGACTCCCCTCCGTGTTCGCCGCTCACACCGCCGCTCACACCGCCGCGGCCCAAACACACCTCCACAAATTCCAAATCACTCAGAACAAATGTCTCCGACTTGCAACAGAATCTGATAGTCCCTTTTGACCCAACCTCGACACCCTACACGCCCAACACGGTATAAAAACACTCTCCGAACACATACAGAAACTAACTGATAATTTTAACTCCAAACTGCCAACACACCCCAACCCTACACTCAATAATTTGAACACACTCACGAAACCCAAATTGTAAATATTGTAAATATTATTAGTTAAGTTCCTTAGGTTAAGCAATACATCCTGACCTGTGGGTTTTCCACTTTTCCTGCGGCATAACCGTTAATTGTACATATTAGTTATAACCCCTGACGTTTTAAAACGCGATGTAATTAAATAGCTTAAGTCAAATATGGCCTTAGGCCGGTCAATAAACGTTCTGTATTCTGTATTCATCTGGTCAGCTAGTTTCCGATCTCATTAACTGAAGCCCTATCACTCGAACGTAGGGCGTCCTTCATGACTGGAAGAACGAATTGATTTTAGAACGACCGCCTCAGAATACATAACTCGGCCGAATGGGATTTGATGGATAACACGTGTTATCCACGTACACTTCCACTGTACAGTTCCGAAGCTCCCTGACAGTGTGAATTGACAGATCCGCGACTCCCTGCACCAACTCAACCTTGAGTGCCCATCAGCGGTGTCGATCTACTCACTGGAGACTTGAGGCTGCCCGTTTGTTGAGCTCTGATGAACCATAATCGTTCTGAATTGGAACTGCTTTCTATTTAGCGATACATCATCTGTCCTATTTAGCCGGCACAGAAGCTCAGAGGCGGTTTTTAACGTTACGAATATTCAATTGAGGTTGGTTGACGAACCGCATTTTACCAATCAGGACCGGGGTGAAATGAACAGACAAGATTTTAGTGAGTGATTTCTTCCATGCAATCTTGTGTGTCTGTAGTGTTAACTCACATCTTTTATATCTCCGCTTCCTGAAACATCCCGATCTCCAACGATTTCTAGATGTTTACAAACTTGCTATGCAACTTGGAGAACCACAAATGCAAAAACTACGAGTATATGCCCTCCCGAATACCTATGCCTTTGGCTGTTTTGGTACTATTCAGGAGAATCTACGCGCTACAAGAATTGTGGAAGCAGCTGGGACAACTAAATGAACCATAGATGTAATCGTAAAAAACCTGTGGTTTTGGCTCTTATGCCCTGAAACAGAAGATTGCACATTGCTGTATATATTGTGAGAAAGCAGTATGACTGATTGTTCCAAAAAAATATGAAAAGAACATAATAGAACGTGCTAGAACGAAAATGAAGAAAATTCTTGTCATAATCGTGCCATTTTTGAACTGTATTCATTTTGGACAGTTTGATACTGTAATTTTTAATTTTTACTTGTTTCATTATTGGTACTTACCAGTTCAATTTAGATGTTCCAAAGGTTCAGGCAGTAAGTCAGTTTGTTGTTGGACTCAGTCATTTGTTCTGAAGTACGTCGTACCTACAGAAGCCTGGGTTAAATAAACGTTGTTCCTTCCTTTTGGTTTATTATCTTCGATAATGAACCATTGGAAACTCGAAAAATTCAAATACAACGGTATAGTTTTTAGTTCACATTTAGATTTTTTTCGAATTTTGGTTTATTATCTTCGATAATGAACCATTGGAATCGCCCAAAGAAAAAAAAATTTTAACCCCCCCTCAAAATTTGTTGGTTTACGTTTCAAGATACGTAGATTCAGAAAATCGAATAAAAAAAAATCCGTCCGTCCGCCGTACGCCGTCCGCCGTCCGCCGTCCGCCGTCCGCCGTCCGCGCCACTTTGCCCAGTTAGCGTTGAGTTAAAATTACGAAATTTTTTTTATGGGTTTCGACCAACCCCACAATGGTCCTCGAAACTTTTCATAACCCTAGGTCAAGGGGAAGGGGTTCAAAACGAATTTTGAAAATTTGAAAATCTCATATCTCGAAAAATTCATATAGAACGGTATGTTTTTTATTTCATATTTAGATAGAGTTTGTTCCGTAGAATTTTTTAAGACCATCCGCAGCTTTGTACGACCAGCCGTTCGTTCACAATGAGGGCTCAAAGATTGTGCCTCACAACACGATCGTGTATCAAACTGTTGAAATACAGGTCCATTTTCATACTAACAAGCTCTTTGGAACATCATATGGCTTAAGTGATGTCGAGTTTGTTGTTCTGAGGTGCGTTTCGTGCTACGGAAATGAAGGTAATTTCGAATGTTTGTTGGTAGGTAGGTACTTCTTTTATAGAAAAATTATTACCGACGTAGTATTAAAAACCCCAGAATTATATCGTATTAATTAATCATAATTAATAATAATTATTATTAATAATAAATACGAATTATTAATACCTAACAATAAATTATAATAATTTTCACTAGGTACCTACTTGATAAAATTGTTAATAATTAGTGATAATTGATAATAATAATTAATCTAACATTTAGGATCTAGACATTTAGACCTAGTGATCTAGACAGAAGGGTGATCTGTACAAAGGAGATAATGAACCGTTGTGTCAAGAATTTTTTTAATTCGATTTTCTGAATCTACGTATCTTGAAACGTAAACCAACAAATTTTGAGGGGGGGTTAAAATTTTTTTTTCTTTGGGCGATTCCAATGGTTCATTATCGAAGATAATAAACCAAAAACACATCGAAGTAACGTACCCTTAATTTTTGGTTTATTATCTTCGATAATGAACCATTGGAATCGCCCAAAGAAAAAAAAAATTTAACCCCCCCTCAAAATTTGTTGGTTTACGTTTCAAGATACGTAGATTCAGAAAATCGAATAAAAAAAATCCGTCCGTCCGCCGTACGCCGTCCGCCGTCCGCCGTCCGAGGCACTTTGCCCAGTTAGCGTTGAGTTAAAATTACGAAATTTGGTTTCTGGGTTTGGACCAGCCCCACAATGATCCACGAAACTTTTCATAACCCTAGGTCAAGGGGAAGGGGTTCAAAACGAATTTTGAAATGTTGAAAATTCCATATCTCGAAAAATTCCCATCAAACGGTATGTTTTTTATTTCATATTTAGATAGAGTTTGTTCCGTAGAATTTTTTAAGACCATCTGCAGCTTTGTACGACCAGCCGTTCGTTCACAATGACGGCTCAAAGATTGTGCCTCACAACCCGATCGTGAATCAAACTGTTGAAATACAGGTCCATTTTCATACTAACAAGCTCTTTGGAACATCATATGGCTTAAGTGATGTCGAGTTTGTTGTTCTGAGGTGCGTTTCGTGCTACGGAAATGAAGGTAATTTCGAATGTTTGTTGGTAGGTACTTCTTTTATAGAAAAATTATTACCGACGTAGTATTAAAAACCCCAGAATTATATCGTATTAATTAATCATAATTAATAATAATTATTATTAATAATAAATACGAATTATCAATACCTAACAATAAATTATAATAATTTTCAGTAGGTTTATTTCATATTTAGATAGAGTTTGTTCCGTAGAATTTTTTAAGACCATCCGCAGCTTTGTACGACCAGCCGTTCGTTCACAATGACGGCTCAAAGGTTGAGCCTGTCGACGCGATTGTTGTTGAAATACAGGTCGATTAAATACAGGTCGACTCGATTTTCATACTAACTAGCTGTTTAGAACATCATAATATAATAAAACAATATTATGGTTTTAGTGATGTCGAGTTTGTTGTTCTGAGGTACGTTTCGTGCTACGGAAATGAAGATAATTTCGAAGGTTTGTTGGTAGGTAGGTACTTATTTCTTTTATAGAAAAATTAAAAAGTATTAAAAACCCTAGAATTATATCGTATTAATTAAATACAAATTATTAACATTTAACAAGTTTTGTAAAAAATCCCAATGCTCTAGGTAGTAGTCGATACCAGTGACCAACATTTTCTTCAGTAGTCGACATGGTTTTGCACTAGTAGTCGACCTACATGTGTTAGAAGTCGACAGTATCACTTGAGTCAGTAGTCGACAGGTTTCGTCATTCCATCGTTTTCGAATTTTACGACATCTAAATAAAATACATTCAACTGTGAATCGGAACTTGAAAATAGATTAATAAGATGTAATAAAGTAGTTATCAGACTTTTTATTTGCAAACAGCTCATTATCAGTCTCAAATTGCAATAAGTACTTAAGTAAAAAGGTATGAAAACAATAGTCGAAAACTCACGAGCGTATGACGTAAGACGGCTGGCAGGAGGCCAACAAGTACGTCAGAGCCTATGACGCACGAGCGTATGACGTAAGACGGCTGGCAGGAGGCCAACAAGTACGTCAGAGCCTATGACGCACGAGCGTATGACGTAAGACGGCTGGCAAAAGGCCAACAAGTACGTCAGAGCCTATGACGCACGAGCGTATGACGTAAGACGGCTGGCAAGAGGCCACTAGTGCGTCAGAGCCTATGACGCACGAGCGTATGACGTAAGACGGCTGGCAGGTGGCCAACAAGTACGTCAGAGCCTATGACGCACGAGCGTATGACGTAAGACGGCTGGCAGGAGACTAACTAGTGTGTCAGAAGCTATGACGCACGAGCGTCAAGGGGAAGGGGTTCAAAACGAATTTTGGTACGACATGGTATGACTATGGTATGGTATATTATTGTATAGTCTCAGTTCGACCTCCGAGTAGTCAACATCTCAGTGAGTGAACGGCTAAGAAGTGTAAATACAGACCCGACCTCGGGCGCGTTTGTGTAAATAAACCGCGGGTTTTCCTCATAACGCCGAGGTGGAAATATGGAAACTGATGACGAAGGTGAGTTCTCAGTTTATAAGGAGGCAATTATTAACGCCCGTGAGGGCCTATCAAAAAATTATTTAGTGCCTGCGGATGAGCAGCTAAAAGAAGAATTTAAAGCATATAGGGTATGCGTATCTTATCTGAGCGATTTACTGGAGAGAGCTGTCAAAGAAATCTCCAACTTAAAAAATACTAGTCAAGGTATTTGTGCCTTAAACCCTGGTGTTATTAAAATAAAAGAAAATCCCTCTGGACCTAGTAATTGTGCATCTGGAAGCAAACAAAAAGATGAAGAATATTATACTGATGAAGAAATGTTAGAATATGAAACAGGAGATTGGAAGAAGCAAGAAAACAAAAAAAGGAAAAAGGGAAATAGTTCCTCAAAAATTGATCATGATCAGAGTATTGGAAAAAAACCAGAGACAAGGTCAGAGCCAAAACCTCCCCCCATTTACATAGAAAAAGTAGAATCATTCCCAGATCTAGCGTCCGTGGTAAAAAGCAAGGTACAAAATGCTATCATCACTTCGGTGGGAAAAAATACTGCAAAGGTCAACACTGAGACCTCTGACGAATACCGTCAAATAAGCAAACTGCTCGAAGAAAAAAAATATGCTCACTACACCTTCCAAAATAAACAAGATAAGCCAATCAATATCATGATCAAGGGTATCCATAAATCTTGGGAGGAAGATGCTGTGTTGGATGAATTACGAAAACAAAGTTTCAATGTGGTCAAAGTGACAAGAAAGCTAGCTTGGAAAACTAAGGAACCACTTGATATGGTTATGGTGGATTTCCACCACAGCGAAAAAATTGATAGAATCTATGATATCAAAGTACTGATGAGTGGTCGCGTTAATGTTGAACCGATCAGGGCATCAAAGATAATCCCCCAGTGCAAAAAATGTCAATTCTTTGGACATACAAAGAACTATTGTGGTCGGGAACCTAAGTGTGTCAAATGTGGTCGGGACCATGAAACTATAGCCTGTATAAAGCCTGCTGACGTCAGCCCAAGATGTGTAAACTGTAAATCACACGAGCACACAGCTAATTATAGAGGATGTCCTGTGGCTATTGAAGCACAAAAAGCCCGGGACATGAAAACCAAGAGGAATCACAACAGCCAATCCCAATCAAAGTTTCAAGCGAAAAAACCCACGATGAATAATCAGAAGAAAGTTGAGTGGAACCCACAATCAGACACCAATCTTAAATCCTATGCAAATGTCATGAAAAACCTACAAAAGATTCAGCAAGCACCAGCCCAAGAAGACCCGCTTCAAAAAATTCTTGAACAGCTGAACCGTATGGAACTGCAAATGATCAACATGAATAACAGAGTCGGGGCTCTGGAAAGCAGGTCTGGACGAGACCGTACCAAGAAATCATGAACAGTCTCAAAATAATGTGCTGGAATGCCAATGGCCTCCTCTCCCGGAAGGATGAGCTACTGGTTGCCCTAAACACAAATTCCATTGATATCTGCGTTGTATCTGAAACACACTTTACTAAGGAATCCTTCTGCAACATGAAGGGGTATAGGTGCTACCACGCAATGCACCCCAGCAACCAAGCAAGAGGTGGGAGCGCGGTGATAATCAGAGACCACATATCCCATCATGAGCTAATAAAAGTAGAAAATGAAAAATTCCAAGTAAGTGCAATCATGATCAAAACTAAAATATACCAGATGGCCGTGGCGAGTATTTACTGTCCACCAAAACCAAAACTCAAAACTACAGATTTTGAGGCGGTTTTTAACCACCTAGGCAATCGTTTTATACTAGGAGGAGATTTCAATGCTAAGAACATAAATTGGGGATCACGACTAACTCTACAAAGAGGACGGGAACTGCATCAAGCTATACTTACTAGCAGCTGTCAAACCTTTTCTTCGGGAAAGCCAACCTATTGGCCATCAGATCCAAATAAAACGCCGGATTTAATAGACTTTTTTATCGCCAAAAACGTATCGTCAAAATACATCCTTGTGGAAGGTAATTGCGACCTGAGCTCGGATCACTCTCCAATAATAATGACTTTTAGTGAGCAGGTGATTTACAGACCTTACAACCCTGCCCTGGCTAATGACAAAACAGACTGGGAAGGATTCAAAATTGATTTATGCAAAGAATTACACCTGAAGGAGCCTCCACAAACACTAGATGATATAGATCGGGAGCTCGAACAACTTGTATGTTCTATCCAAGAAGTGGCATGGAAGAATACTCCATCAGTTAGAAGAAGACTCAAGGGACTTAACTACCCGAGAGAAATAGTTGAAGCTATAAAATTAAAACGGAAAGCAAGAAAAAAATGGCAAAGTACCCGAATGCCAGAACATAAAACCGAATGGCATAAGGCTGCTAAGGAATTGAAAGAGATGATTCAGATGATTAAGGATGAATCAACTGAAAAGTACCTCAGAGAGTTAACCAGTGACCACCACACTGACTACTCCCTGTGGAAAGCTGCCAAATATCTCAAGAGACCTATAGTTCAAGCACCACCTGTTAGGGATGATAGGGGTAAATGGGCTAGTGACAGTAAAAGCAAGGCTGATTTGTTTGCGGAACACCTTACTAGTGTATTCGCACCCAACTCCAGGTCTCCGGGTGAGCCTACCTTGGAGGAGACACCGCCGCTCGAGCCAGAAGTAAAAATACCGTATGTCACAATAAAAGAAGTACAAAAAACTATTAAAAAGGAGATAAATCCTAAGAAAGCTCCTGGCTTTGATCTTATCACAGGAAAGATTCTGCACCAGTTACCTCGAAAAGCTATTGTCAAAATCACCCAAATCATTAACGCTGCCATCAAACATCGGTATGTACCCCAGCTATGGAAGATGGCGGAGATCATCATGATACAAAAACCTGGTAAGCCAGCTGATCAAGTAACATCTTACAGGCCCATCTCACTGTTGCCTGTGCTATCCAAAGTTTTCGAAAAATTAATCAGTAAGAGACTCCTCGTCATAATTGAAGAACGGAAGCTAATTCCCAAGCATCAATTCGGATTTCGACGTCAGCACTCGACCATAGATCAAGTCCATCGAATCGTCAATATCATTGAAGAAGCGCTGGAGCAAAAGAAAGTCTGTTCGGCCATCTTTCTTGACGTAGCTCAGGCTTTTGATAAAGTGTGGCACGAAGGCCTAAAACATAAACTCAAAAAGATGCTTCCCATCCATTACGTGGATCTACTGGATTCCTACTTGTCAAAGAGGTATTACCGCATCAAACAAGATGAAGCGTATTCAGATCCAAAAATAGTTAACGCTGGTGTCCCACAAGGCAGTGTGTTAGGCCCCCTCCTATACATACTGTACACGAGCGACCTACCGGACCTAGAATGCAACACAACAGCAACTTTTGCAGACGACACTGCGGTTCTCTCGGTTGGGGAGAACAACAATGAATCTATCAGCAAACTGAACAGATCAATTTCCAAAATCACTCGCTGGACCACTAAGTGGAGAATCAAACTGAACGAGACAAAGTCGGTGCACATTGATTTCACCAACCGTAAGATCAACTACATCCCGGCTTTTCTCAACAATGTGGTGATTCCCTACTCGAATCACGCCAAATACCTGGGCATGACGCTAGACGCCAAGCTCCGGTGGAAAGAACACGTCAAAAAGAAAAAGACAGAACTTGTCTTAAAATTCAGGAAAATGTACTGGCTCATCGGCCGGCGATCAAAAATGTCACTTCAAAATAAACTGCTTCTGTACACTCAAGTACTTAGGCCTTCGTGGGTCTACGGAGCACAACTGTGGGGCTGTACGGCTCTATCAAACAGGCAGATGATACAACGCTTTCAGAATACCGTACTACGATGCATAACCAATGCGCCGTGGTATATCCGCAACGACGCTCTACATCGCGACCTTGAGATGGAAAGCATTGACCAAGTGATAAAGCAGCGCGCTAACGCTCATCTTGAGAGACTTAAAAACCATGTCAATGAAGAAGTTGTCCAGCTTCTCGAAGTACATGAGTTGACGCGGCGCCTCAAGCGCACTAAACCACATGAGCTTGTGTAGGGAGTGAGTGTGTGCAATAAATCATAAAGACAAAGGACTAAGTTATGTATCGTTAGCCCTAAATGCCAAGTATTGTAATATAATTAGGTCAGACGAATATTGTTAATGAGATCTATATCTTGGAGCAATAATAAAATATATATTAGAAAAAAAAAAAAAAAAAAAAAATTATTGTATGTATGATTTAGTATAGTACAGTACGGTATGATAGGAAAGAAATGGTATGAGTACGGTGAGAATATGGTATGGTGCCGATTTGCAACACAATCTGATATAGACAGAAGGGTGATCTGCACAAGGAAGATAATAAACCGTTGTGTCAAGAATTTGCAGAGTTTTTTAAGACCATCCGCTGCTTTGTACGACCAGCCGTTTGTTCACAATGAGGGCTCAAAGTTGGAGCATAATATGCAGCCTCGCGATTCACCATCATGTTATTAGCTAATATATTATCATAGCAGTCAACATGATGGTGAATCGTGAGGCCGCCGAATTCGAACAGCACATGGTCTCAGACGTCGAGTTAATTAATCATAAATAATAATGATTATTAACAATGATAAATAAAAATTATTTGCACAAAGATGATAATAAACCGTTGTGTCAAGAGTTTTTAGTCAGTATCTTAGTTTGCGATTTGAACATTCAAAATGTTCAACAATGAATAGAGGATTCTGTAGGTGAGAGGTAACAATTACAACTTTTTTGTGTGCATGTAAACGTTTCCACAAGTGCCTAGAGAAGAAAATTTGTGATAGGTACCTACTTAATTTGTAAAAATGTTTCATACACGTCCTAATTGGAATAAATTGTGAACATTTTGAATTCAGCTTTTCATTACCGTAGTCCTTGAAAATTCTGAATGACGTCTGAATGCAAACTACTAAGATTAAAAATGATTCTCTGCATGGTTTTGATGCAATTTCGACAAAAACCCACTCTAGCGTCTGACATACCGATGTTTCCGAAAACGCCTTCTCAGAGATGTTTCGACTTAAGGTTTATTATATCATTTAGTGATCTAGAGTCTAGATTCTAGACAGAAGGGTGGACTGTACAAAGAAGATAATAAACCGTCGAGTAAAGAATTTGCAGAGTTTTTAGTACTAGCATCATTCGTAGCACAACCCAAACTACTGTCATACTGGCCCAGCTGATTCCGATATTATTAATACATTATGAATTATTGATAATTATCTCGATAACTGAAAACCGCTGCTAGGATCAGCTGGGCCAGTATAAACAGTGACCCGACAGCAGGGTTGGCAATGTTTGAAACAAATCGAGGGTCTCACGGCAACTTCCCACATCGTAATTTCTAATTACTAATTTGGGCGACTTTTCAGCATAGCCAAAAAACCATTTGCTAATGACTATGTTTACTGAGTAATTCAGTAAAATAAATCGTGAGATTTAGTGTTACCTAACTTATACTTAGTTTGATCGGGCGGCGGGGGAAGACGCTTCAAATGGTATGCATAACTCATTGGCCGACGATGTGGGGTGTTGCCGTGAGACACATGCGATATCAAGAGAATATAAGAGAGTTCCAGGTTACAACGGTGGCTGTTACCACGGTACCATGCTGGGCGTTCCAGTAGTGTCAACTGATCCGAAGTGGGCGTTCCCGTAGTGCCACCTGATCTCAAGTCGACCGTGAATTCACGAATTTTAACGGCGATCATGGGTATGTCGAACATGGTAACTCTCTATAGAGAGTTCCAGGTTACCACGGTGGTTGGGTGGAGAAGTGTGGGTGAGTAGAGGAGTGTGGTTGAGTGGAGAAGTGTCGGTGGAAGTGGGTGGAGGAAGGTGGCTGGTAGTGGGTGGGAGGAGGAGTGTGGGTGGGTGGTCGGCGGCAGGTGGTTGGGTGGTGGAGGGTGGAAGGAGGAGGTAGATTTCACCACCTCTTGTTCAGGTTTGAGTTACCTCAAACTCTTGAGTCACCGAGGACGCTAATTACGCTCAGTGACGCTGTGATTACCGAGGACGTTCTAATTCTAATCCGTACTCATCCTCGTGGGCGTGTACACCGTTTTATGGAATTTTCGAAGAACAGGAAGCTATTGTTACCGCTCGAAAATTTTTAAAACTAGAATTTCACGCCATGAACTTGAATGAAATTGTTTTAATAAATGTATGAAAGCAAAATTAGGTACTGGTAAACTCAAGACCGTTTTAAACATTCATATACTAAAAACTAATGGTGGTAGTAGTGATGGGCCATTCGAATGCAGAATCGAATGCGGCATTCGATTATTTAAATTTTTAAATCTGGACTCCCATTGGTCGATTTTCATTCGAATACTTTTTCATTCGTATCGTAGCGAAACTAGCGGTGTCTTCAAGTTCTTCGAAAAACATTAACCGGTGAACTTCTGCTAAAATATTTCTAGAAATAGTTTCCAATTTCCTTTAGTTCCAGTATTTTCCATTCTTATTACATTTGATTCAAAATGGTGGTGGATTTCTTATCGCATCCGAGTGAAATCATTCGATTGTTGAAACCATTCGAATACTCGATATTCGATTATTGAAATCATTCGTTGTGCCCATCACTAAATGGTGGTTGGTTTAAAACAAAAAACTGTTTGAAACAAATAAAACCTTAGGTAAATCATTTTTTTTTTCAGCCAATCCTGCCGCATGATTCACCCACATGTTCAAATTTTGAATCAAGGCGTGTTGACACCGAAGTTATCAACTAGAAGTTGAACTTATTGGATCCGCCCCTGAAGAGAAGAGATACACGACGACATGAATAAGTTGGACAATCGTTGGTTTTCAAATGATCGGTCAAGATGCGGCCTTTCCTATGACGTCACACCGCTCTGATGGAGTTCAGCCGCACAAATTGACTCGGTCGCAATCTGTTCAATTCATCTCCATTGCCACGGCGGCGTTCATACGCGTGACCTTACACACTAACTCACGTGTTCAAAACTCGAAATTTCAACCATATTATGATATTTAATTTATTGGGAAACACTTTGATGACAGGTTCCTCGAAATTAGGGTTGCCAACCGTACTTTATTTGGAAGTATTGTACTTCTTTTTGAAGATTTGTACTTTGTACTTTAAAAAAGTACGCTAAAATACTTTTTCATCATTTTCAATATTTTTCAGCGTTTCTGTGCTAAGATGGCCAAAATTTAAAATTTACTGTTTTGTCAACCGCACATGGTATTCAGCCACTAAACCCAGTCAAAAGGTATTCAAAAGAGCAGAAGAAGAATATTATTGTTCCAAGACCATCCATTATATCCATGTACAACAAGCATATGAGGGGAACGGATCAGATGGATTGGAATGTGTACAAATACCGAATTACAATAAGAGGTAAGAAATGGACTTGGAATATTATTACGAGTACTTGGATGCTAGATGTTGCAACCGAAATGATTGGCTGATGTACAGACACCACAACAACAAAAATACACAACTTGACTTTCGGAGGTATTTGGTGCAGGTTACGGGACTCAGACTTTGAGACCAGGACCGTCAAGTGCTCCAATCGCCTTCCAAATGAGGGTCAGTCAAGACATCCGTTTTGATGACAAAGGACACTATGTTACCAACACAGAGGAGGGGAAACGAAGATGATGCGCATACAAACATTGTGTCAGCACGAACTATTTGCAGGAAATGCAATGTCGGCATATGTGTGCCTCACTGTTACGTGTTTCATAAAAACTGAAACATTACATTTCAAGAAGAAAAATTATATGTTCCCGATTTTTATTCAATTTTTCTCTTTATTTTTTTTTCAACATTTGTTGTATCTACTTCTACCTAGTCTTCTGTGAATAATGAAACGGGTTTGAGATGCAGTTAATTTTAGTGATATGCACCCTCACTCGAGACTCCACCAGGGAACGAACTTGGTGGGCCCGCGGGTTGCACATGGGTAAATGCCAAATTTTGAACAAAATTGACCAAATGAATTTTTTTGTTATTTTTCTCGTGCTCTAAAGGACGATTGGTAATAAAATCCAAAGATTAACAAAAAGGGTGACACAAAAATAGTTACGGGCGATGTTCTTATTTGAAGTAAGTTATCGCTTTGACTCGAATCTCTTTGCCCGGTTTGTCTCTTTGTCTTTGTCACTTGGTTTGATTTTGACTCTGTTACAGTTCTTTTTTGACACAGTTGTTTTCAGTAGTTTTGTATGAACGAACCCTAAATTACTTATTCTTATTACTCTTTGTAATTTGTTTCTACCTAAGGTCTCCTGCTGAGGCAGACATCAGCAGATACCCTATTGAGTCAGCTGATACGTTTCCCGAGCTCAGCAAATTTGTCTTCAAATACCTCGCAAGCATCTCAACATCAGTACCATCAGAACGATTATTTTCTCATACCGGGAACATTTTAACAAATACCATAAACAGGATAAAGGGGGAAAATTTGAAAAACCTCCATTCTCTTGACGAAAACGTTTTTTTAAATTTGGTTGCAAATGTTCATTTTTCCTATTCATTTCTATGTTTTTTTTTTAGGTAAGTACCTACTTATAAATTTGTAAAAAATGTAAAAATGTTTGTGAAAATGTCAAAGTAATAATAAAGAGCCATTTTGTAACTTATTTTGTTGTTCCTGAATAACCTGTATCCTGCGAAGAACAAAATTTGTTCTTATTATTATTATTATTATTATTTAATAATGTTTCCAGAATTGAGTAATAAATTGGACTGATGTTATCGGAGCATAGCATCGATATATTTCGATGTTATCGAACGTGAAACATCGATGGTAAAACATCAAAATCGACGTCAAACATCGATATTTCGATATTATCGATGTCCCATCCCTAGTACTAATTTGTTGAGGTGATGATGATGAACCGAGGAATTCAAAATTTTCTTTTGGACCGTAAGTACTTTTTTTTGAAGAAAATACTTTTTTCAATAATATTCTGAAAAGTACTTCTTTTCTCCGAATAAAAGTTGGTAACCCTAGATGAAATGCACATTAACTATAATTGGATCATTGTGATTATCATTATAATTAATTATAATTGGATCCACAGTAATGATCCTTTGATTACCACGCTGCGGCCATCTCCTTCACGTATTAAAGTTTAATACGTGAAGGAGATGGCCGCAGCGTTTAACAGTTTGCACTCCATTACTGTAGACCAGTAGATTACACTCTATTACTGTAGACCCTACTATCTGTAGAACCCTGCTATGTTCAGCAGCTGCCCTGTTTTCCCTTATGTTAGCGAATTTTCGAAGAAAAGGAAGCTATGGTTCTCTGTCCAAAATCCACCAAAATCCGTTTCAGAAGGCCATTTTGGATTTTTTCATCCAACCACACCAGCTTTTAATAGGCATCCCTCAGCTATAGTACCTACGAGTTCAAAAACTCTGCAAATTCTTGACACAACGGTTTATTATCTTCCTTGTGCAGATCACCCTTCTGTCTATATCAGATTGTGTTGCAAATCGGCACCATACCATATTCTCACCGTACTCATACCATTTCTTTCCTATCATACCGTACTGTACTATACTAAATCATACATACAATAATATACCATACCATAGTCATACCATGTCGTACCAAAATTCGTTTTGAACCCCTTCCCCTTGACGCTCGTGCGTCATAGCTTCTGACACACTAGTTAGTCTCCTGCCAGCCGTCTTACGTCATACGCTCGTGCGTCATAGGCTCTGACGTACTTGTTGGCCACCTGCCAGCCGTCTTACGTCATACGCTCGTGCGTCATAGGCTCTGACGCACTAGTGGCCTCTTGCCAGCCGTCTTACGTCATACGCTCGTGCGTCATAGGCTCTGACGTACTTGTTGGCCTTTTGCCAGCCGTCTTACGTCATACGCTCGTGCGTCATAGGCTCTGACGTACTTGTTGGCCTCCTGCCAGCCGTCTTACGTCATACGCTCGTGCGTCATAGGCTCTGACGTACTTGTTGGCCTCCTGCCAGCCGTCTTACGTCATACGCTCGTGAGTTTTCGACTATTGTTTTCATACCTTTTTACTTAAGTACTTATTGCAATTTGAGACTGATAATGAGCTGTTTGCAAATAAAAAGTCTGATAACTACTTTATTACATCTTATTAATCTATTTTCAAGTTCCGATTCACAGTTGAATGTATTTTATTTAGATGTCGTAAAATTCGAAAACGATGGAATGACGAAACCTGTCGACTACTGACTCAAGTGATACTGTCGACTTCTAACACATGTAGGTCGACTACTAGTGCAAAACCATGTCGACTACTGAAGAAAATGTTGGTCACTGGTATCGACTACTACCTAGAGCATTGGGATTTTTTACAAAACTTGTTAAATGTTAATAATTTGTATTTAATTAATACGATATAATTCTAGGGTTTTTAATACTTTTTAATTTTTCTATAAAAGAAATAAGTACCTACCTACCAACAAACCTTCGAAATTATCTTCATTTCCGTAGCACGAAACGTACCTCAGAACAACAAACTCGACATCACTAAAACCATAATATTGTTTTATTATATTATGATGTTCTAAACAGCTAGTTAGTATGAAAATCGAGTCGACCTGTATTTAATCGACCTGTATTTCAACAACAATCGCGTCGACAGGCTCAACCTTTGAGCCGTCATTGTGAACGAACGGCTGGTCGTACAAAGCTGCGGATGGTCTTAAAAAATTCTACGGAACAAACTCTATCTAAATATGAAATAAACCTACTGAAAATTATTATAATTTATTGTTAGGTATTGATAATTCGTATTTATTATTAATAATAATTATTATTAATTATGATTAATTAATACGATATAATTCTGGGGTTTTTAATACTACGTCGGTAATAATTTTTCTATAAAAGAAGTACCTACCAACAAACATTCGAAATTACCTTCATTTCCGTAGCACGAAACGCACCTCAGAACAACAAACTCGACATCACTTAAGCCATATGATGTTCCAAAGAGCTTGTTAGTATGAAAATGGACCTGTATTTCAACAGTTTGATTCACGATCGGGTTGTGAGGCACAATCTTTGAGCCGTCATTGTGAACGAACGGCTGGTCGTACAAAGCTGCAGATGGTCTTAAAAAATTCTACGGAACAAACTCTATCTAAATATGAAATAAAAAACATACCGTTTGATGGGAATTTTTCGAGATATGGAATTTTCAACATTTCAAAATTCGTTTTGAACCCCTTCCCCTTGACCTAGGGTTATGAAAAGTTTCGTGGATCATTGTGGGGCTGGTCCAAACCCAGAAACCAAATTTCGTAATTTTAACTCAACGCTAACTGGGCAAAGTGCCTCGGACGGCGGACGGCGGACGGCGTACGGCGGACGGACGGATTTTTTTTATTCGATTTTCTGAATCTACGTATCTTGAAACGTAAACCAACAAATTTTGAGGGGGGGTTAAATTTTTTTTTTCTTTGGGCGATTCCAATGGTTCATTATCGAAGATAATAAACCAAAAATTAAGGGTACGTTACTTCGATGTGTTTTTGGTTTATTATCTTCGATAATGAACCATTGGAATCGCCCAAAGAAAAAAAAATTTTAACCCCCCCTCAAAATTTGTTGGTTTACGTTTCAAGATACGTAGATTCAGAAAATCGAATTAAAAAAATTCTTGACACAACGGTTCATTATCTCCTTTGTACAGATCACCCTTCTGTCTAGATCACTAGGTCTAAATGTCTAGATCCTAAATGTTAGATTAATTATTATTATCAATTATCACTAATTATTAACAATTTTATCAAGTAGGTACCTAGTGAAAATTATTATAATTTATTGTTAGGTATTAATAATTCGTATTTATTATTAATAATAATTATTATTAATTATGATTAATTAATACGATATAATTCTGGGGTTTTTAATACTACGTCGGTAATAATTTTTCTATAAAAGAAGTACCTACCTACCAACAAACATTCGAAATTACCTTCATTTCCGTAGCACGAAACGCACCTCAGAACAACAAACTCGACATCACTTAAGCCATATGATGTTCCAAAGAGCTTGTTAGTATGAAAATGGACCTGTATTTCAACAGTTTGATACACGATCGTGTTGTGAGGCACAATCTTTGAGCCCTCATTGTGAACGAACGGCTGGTCGTACAAAGCTGCGGATGGTCTTAAAAAATTCTACGGAACAAACTCTATCTAAATATGAAATAAAAAACATACCGTTCTATATGAATTTTTCGAGATATGAGATTTTCAAATTTTCAAAATTCGTTTTGAACCCCTTCCCCTTGACCTAGGGTTATGAAAAGTTTCGAGGACCATTGTGGGGTTGGTCGAAACCCATAAAAAAAATTTCGTAATTTTAACTCAACGCTAACTGGGCAAAGTGGCGCGGACGGCGGACGGCGGACGGCGGACGGCGGACGGCGTACGGCGGACGGACGGATTTTTTTTTATTCGATTTTCTGAATCTACGTATCTTGAAACGTAAACCAACAAATTTTGAGGGGGGGTTAAAATTTTTTTTTCTTTGGGCGATTCCAATGGTTCATTATCGAAGATAATAAACCAAAATGACCCGATCGGTTGCAAATATTATTCTGTACAAAATTTTTCGGTCGTTTACTCAAGTTTTTTCCAGTTTTCAACCACCTAATTAGGTCCGCCGTTTTGAATTTTGGCGTACGTTTCAATCGGTCAAAACAAATTTTGGCCGTGAGGGAGTTCCGCTTGACATGATATATCCCATAAGTATGTGACATTTCAGACGATGGCTCTCGATAGAACCTAGATAAAAAGTTCAAATTTTCATAAAAAATCTGCCCCGGGGGAATTACCCATCAATTTCTAATGAGTAATTCCATAAATTGAAATAAACAACATGTTACACTGCCAAAAATCGAGACAAAATTTGTTATAAAACCAATAAAATGGAGGTATTTTACAGAAAACCAGCTATTTCTTAGAAAATTCGCTCTTATAGTCATGCTGCACGACTGTGGATTTTTTTTTTTCAACTTCGGCTTTTAGGTGGTAATCATGATGACAGTTATGAGTCTACACTACCACCTAAAAGCCGAAGTTGAAAAAAATCCTGAAGATTCCTGAAGATCTTCCTCTTCTTCAGGAACATTCAGTTGAGGTCGTATCTCCAGTCTATTGGATGTTTCCAATTTAAACAATTCCGTTATCTGAACTGTGCGGCCAAGTAGTTCAACCTTCTATGATAAAGGCTAATCGGGACGTTTTTCGTCGTCACTTTCAATTAACACCATATCTTCCAATTTTCTGTTTGGCTAACTATCTGTTTGCTTCATATTTTGCATCGAACAAAGAAATCCCAAATGTTATTTCCCGAAGGTCTTAATCCATTCCCTCACCAAAGACTACGTAAGTAACATGGTGACTAATAATTATCAGTCATATTATTATAATTATGACAATTATTATAATTTAACATCATATCTTTTTTGGGTGCGTTGAACTCGAAAATGACCGCCATCTCTTCCTGTAACTTCAGGTTTTTCCTGCAATCGAAATGTAACTTGATCAAACAAGCAGTTGGAAAGTGCTTATTTCACTTCAGTGACCATAAAAACGTCTAATATGAAATTCAATTATTATTCTCCAACTATGGCCATTGAAGTGAAATAAGCGCTTTCCAACTGCTTGTTTGATCAAGTTACATTTTAATTTCAGGAAAAACCTGAAGTCGCAGGAAGAGATGGCGGTCATTTTCGAGTTCAGCGCATCCAAAAAACTCTGCAAATTCTTGACACAACGGTTCATTATCTTCTTCGTGCAGATCACCCTTCTGTCTAGATCACTAAATGATGAATAATTATTATGAGTATGTGTGATTTAGTTTGACCGTCAGTAAGAATGATGTTGAGGGAATCCCTCAACATCATTAATTATTATTATGAATTATAATTAATTATTAGATAATAATTTTATCGAGTAGTGAAAATTATTATTAATTGGTGTTATTTATTAATAATTTTTATTTATTATTATTAATTATGATTAATTAACTCGACTTATGAAACCATGAGCTGTTCGAATCAGCTGGGCCAGTATGAACATTGACCCGACAGGCTGCCGCATGATTCACCATCATGTTAACGACTTTCGATCTCCTCTAATTTAGAGCCCTCATTGTGAACGAATGGCTGGTCGTACAGACCTGCGGATGGTCTTAAAACATTCTATAAAATAAACTCTATCTAAATGTGAACTAAAAAATACACCGTTCAATTTGAATTTTTCGTTGTTAGAGCCATAATGAAATATGAATTTGAAAAAATATACGTAATATACATAATATATTATATAGTGGAGGTTGTTTTGACTAGGAAACAGTAGATTGCGGGTAAGGATGCCCAACACTAGTCGTTGTTATCATTCGGGTTTATTACGACGTTTCGATCGTGGAACACGATCCTAATCATGTATCATGATAATTGTCCGATAGCAACACAGTAACGTCGTAATAAACCCGAATGATAACAACGACTAGTGTTGGTCATCCTTACCCGCAATCTAATATATTATATGTATTTAATTCAATCGAAGTGAGTGAAGATGGATTGTGAAATGAAGCTCGCCATGTTTATCTATAAGTCAGTTTATTCACATGAACACCTTCCCTGGTTTCTGTACAAAAAATATAGATTGAAATAATTAGCACTACTGCAAAGTAATTTATTACATCCGCTATATAGAAAAATAATTCTTTTAGAATTTATTTACAATGAAATAGAACATTACGTCAATTATTCCAGAAATTAATTTCACGTTTACAAAACGTTACGTAAAACGGCAGCTAACACAGAAGACTAGAAATAACAGCTTTACTAGAGCAGACATGAATTCTTTCAACTGTGAAGAGTAGCAATTAAAATGCTAAGTTGGAAGACTTCTGAGGATGTAATGCCGTGGATTAATTTAATTGAAAGTGTAATTGCGTTAGATGACCCCCACGGTTTGATTTGGGGCACTCTGATTCGTGATCGGAAGTAGAACTGACTCTTACAAGGATCAAATTATGTTTAGTTCGAAAGTACAGTTAAGTACTGCGATCTGCAGCATCATAATTTGTCTTAGCAAACATGTTCCGAAGTTCAGCGTGTGATTATGGAGACAAAATAGGGGAAATGGCGGTACTGGGTCCTCGTAGAGCAGAAACTCGGGAGAAACTCGCTATAGGAATAAAACAAAACTGTAGGACAATCAATTCTCCTGCTTCTCCCCGAAATTGTTAAGGGATTTCGAGGGCAATACGTATCTAAGAAATGTCCCCCTTTTCAAGAAAGAAAGTCCACCTCCAGTGACGTAGCCAGAATTAATATGGATTAGGAGGGGGATCAAAATTTCTATAAAAGGGGTGGGGGGGGGCAGAGGTAAAGAATGGATTGGAATACTCCCCTCAGGAAAGTGTAGAAAAAGGAGAAATGCACAATTCATGTTAGAACCATTTTGAACTCGTCCTTAACAGGTTTACAGGAGGTCATTGGGTGGTAAAATTGAGAAGACCAACTTTCGACTCGAAAACCACCCTTCCTCATGCTCACATTATGTTATACAGCCCAAGGCTTACATAAAATTGTAAATGCACATCGGTACATGGATAGGTATGTGTTTAATGAGCCTTCAGTTTCACCCTCGCTGGATGACTACAGCGACAAATACGAACATTACTGTTCAGCTTGTACCTAGAAATCTTAAATTGTGCTCTATATCAACGGATTAATGATTTTCGCTTATATTCACTCCGTCGCTACGTTCAACATTATCTTCGACATTTTTCATCGTACGAAAATCGTTCACCACTTCTGTGCTAAGATGGCAAAATGTGACATGTCAAAGTTTACTTACTTAGCCCTCCAAAATCGGGAAATGCTCTAATATTATTGTTTCTCAGCACATGCGTACAGTAACTAGTCGTTAAAGTAGCCATGTGGTATTAGTGAATTTTCGAAGAAAACGAAGCGATTGTTCTCGGTCCAACATTTTTAAAATTCGAATTTGCAAAAAATTTGCATACCAAAATCCTATGCTGTCGATTTTCGCCTGAGGTTAGCATCAGCCATTGTTTTCCCTTGACGAAGGTGTTAGCAAGTCAACGCTCTAAGCTCACGCGCTAACAACTGGACTGGCGACGATCAGCACACCACAAATATCACTTGCAATAACCAAAACAGCCCTTGAAAAATGTTTTTCGCAGACCTGTGTATTCACACTGGACTCACTGAGGGATCCCACAGGTCTACTTTAAATACCACGTTTTGTTCATCCCAACACAAATGACCCAACGTTTTCATCAAACCGTGAGAGTTCAAATAGGAAGGTATTGCTTTTGAATTGCTGTTATAAATGAAAATTTCGTTCAACGCTCAATCGAACTTTCAGGTGTTCTCTTGAAAAGACTCAGTGGGACTATTGTTCGTCGCTGCTTACAAAATCTATACTTACTCAATTACATACATGGGTACTACATTATCCGTATTACATTGGTATATACGCTAACAGTTCTTTAAAAAATAGAAGTTAAACACGAAGAGTGAAACTGTGTGATGAGTTTTTCCAAAATTTCCACAAGGGAAAAGTAAAAGAAGTTACTTTGGTCTTACTACATCATGGATAAGTATTCAATTCTAATATTCCCATGAAAAATCATACACATCATAGACATGGTTCGGGCAAGGGTAAGTAACATTTCCATCAAGCAGTTATTTCAGATGTGTACAAAGTCTCACTTTGATAATTTTCGATTTTTGTTCATAACCACAGTGAGGTTTCTTAAGTACAGTAATTACACGAATTTACTGCACATTGAATAATGTAACATTACAGACATGCACTACGCTGTTAACACAACAACACGTTTACGTGAGTTGACGAAGTTAATTGTAGTTTTGTTGTAACACTTGATGATGTTATAAAATATGGTTAAGTCACATGCCAGTAATGGGAGGAGTTGCCAATAAGGGGTGTTTGTTGAGGTTTGCTTTAAACGAACTGAATTAAAAACTGTAAAAAGGGAACGGAAGGGAGGTCATAAAACAATTTCTGAGCCCTCATTTTAATTTCGGTTTTCTTTGCAGTGGGCAATGGTGGTTCTGCTGCTGGAGGTCGCACCAAAGTGTCAGAAAGGTGCAGATCCCTATCAAAAAGGAGCTTTGCAGGCTTTACCCACAGTGGCAGCCTCTAGTCCAAGACATTCAGCTCTTCTTTGACAACATTGCAACGAATTTCGAAATGATTCAGTTCATTCGCCCAACAAGCCCATTGATTTGACGTCTGCTGATGGTCGTCATTTAAGTTGGCCTTAAATATCTACTTTTGTCCGTATGGCCTTCCCATGGCACCTCATTGGGTCAAAAGACCTGCTCAGAAAGGCAGTTGCTACTGTTTGTCCCTCCTGATTCGGGATTTCCACAGCATCGAGCAATTTAGTGAAATAATCGACTGCAACCTTGACACATCGAAGACCTCATTTCGATATTGGGAATGAACCAAAATTCTGCAAAACCATTCAGCCGAATGGCCATCCCACTCAGGAATACTAAAGCGATGCTGGATGTTGTTTGTCCCTGGCATCAATCCACCATTCCCGGCCCAAAATAGGTTAGTACAGTTAGTACAGGCACTTCTCTCTTGTGGAATTATTGGGCCCAGTGCTGTGTTATCAGCTCGGTTTATCCCTGGCTCTGTTTAGTGATAACCCACTGGATGCCTCATCTTTTGCCTGACTGTTCAGCATCAGGTGGACAGGAATGTTACGGGTTAACTAAACTAATCACAAAATTGAAGTGGACCACTCATCAAACGTTAGGTAACTCTTTTTTAACCATACTCTGGTGCTTAAATACATTACTTATCCATTGGTAAGTTGCTTATTGGAATTTGTCTCATAAGGTCATGTTTGTTTCCACTTGTGTTTTCTCATTTCTTTATTTCCACGAAAGTTTCGTAGTCATAACATAACGAAATTTGTTATGTTATTTAATAATAACTGACATTGAGGATAATCCTCCATATGGGCAAGCCCGTGGTGGAGGAGGAGGCTCCCGAGTTCTTCAACACTAATTCATCGTAAACCAGTGTTTAGTGCACCATGGAACACTGTGCAGTACTGGTTGGAGTAATACTGACGATAAAAGGGAAATACTTTTTTCAAAACACAAGTGGAAACAAACAAACAGGACCTTATGAGACAAATTCCAGTAAGTAGCTCAGCTCTTAGTTGTAACACTAAGACTTTGTTTTCTCTTAAATTTTGTTTGATGGTTGATTGTTGAACAAATACCATTACTGTTGGATAAGTAAGGTATATAAGCACAAAAATGACCAGAAGTATGGGTTAAAAAGATAGTTACCTAACTTTTGATGAGTGGTCCACTTCAATTTGTGAGCAGTTTATATTTGCTCTCTCCAGTTTTGCGCAGTAGTTACCATTTCCCGAGCATGGGCGCGATGAGCCACCTGCATTGGCGTGTAGTTTCCCTGTCGTGGGCACTATAATAAAATTAGTTTGCCCTCTGGACTGTGAATGGAGTTACTGGTGGAACTGTTCTACCCTACAACAGCCAGCAGTTCACAACAACCTTGTTGTACAGTAGTTCAGCCATACTGGAATTCGACATTCCTGGTTCAAACGGTATTCGGCTTCAAGTTCAAGCAAATATGATTGCTTCTTTTGCCTTTTCTCTCTATGGACGACTGCACCAACGAATCATTGAATTGATTGCGCTGTCAATTGAACGTGTCTGCCCGAGTTGTCATCCGGAATCACGCCTTCTTGTGAACTTAGCTTACGCCAATTGGAAACTATAGGAAAATAGTAAAGAGATGATGGGAAAGAGTAAAAATAATAAACCAAACTTCAATAATACATCAACAAATAGATAATTTCGAGTGCCCCCACGAATGATTTCCCGTCCAACAGAGAGGTTTGGCACAATTGCCTGTAGATAGTGACCATTTCGAGGAGCATGATATTCATAATATCATTCATCGCTCTCACACTAAACGCCTCTGGGTTGGTCAATTTGAGAGTGCTTGAGAATGCGACTCCAATTTGTTCCAATCCGGCTGAATTTACGAATGCGCCAATCGTCTGACCAGAATTGCATCCCGTTTGGCCTGAAACTGGGAAACGAAGCGGGGTAACGTGGAGGATTTCATGAAGGGAAGGAAAGTACGAAACTCAACTCCTCCCGAACTACAACACTTTGGATTTTGAAATTACCCATTACGAACGTCGTAAAATAAAACATTACATCATTTCATGATCGAAAACAAGTGATTTCCTTCACTACATCTCACAGACGAAAAATCAGATCACAGGCTGAACAGAGTTCTGGAATCAACCAAAACGTACAATTTTCACCAAACTATTTCCTGTTTCGAGCGGTACTTGAAAGAGTAAATTGATCACGAAAAATTGAATCACAAAGAGCCATCCGCCAACTGACCCCGATCCGAAGGTCGATGCAAATTAGACGCCGAGCCACGCGAGCTCTACACGCCAGAATGTAGTTTTTATCATGAATCGGTCAGTTCGGATTGTTCTCAGCTGACGTGAGCCCAGTAAGAAGTTTAGGTACCGCTCTACCTTTGTCTGAGGACTACCCTATTTAGAAAAGTAGAGTTAATTGAAATTCACTTAAGTATTGCCTCTTCATCCTCAATATACACATACAGATGTTGTATTTAATTGAAATATGACGCGTTCATTTCTATAATACGAGTAAAATAAGTAATAATTCGTGATCTATAATGACCGTACACAAACAGTTTTATACCGGTGTCAGCGGACAAATGTACCCACCTACCCAGGGTATTTCTGTCCTAGGCCAAATGTACCCACCCAAAACGGGGTAGGGTACTTCTGGCCTAGGACAAAAGTACCCACCTACACTGGGTAGTTCTGTCCTAGGACAAATGTACCCACCTAAAATGGGGTAGGGTACTTCTGGCCTAGGACAAAAGTACCCCCCTACACTGGGTAGTTCTGTCCTAGGACAAATGTACCCACCTAAAATGGGGTAGGGTACTTCTGGCCTAGGACAAAAGTACCCCCCTACACTGGGTAGTTCTGTCCTAGGACAAATGTACCCAACCAAAACGGGGTAGGGTACTTCTGTCCTAGGACAAAAGTACCCACCTACACTGGGTAGTTCTGTCCTAGGACAAATGTACCCACCCAAAACGGGGTGGGTACTTCTGTCCTAGGACAAATGTACCCACCTAAAATGGGGTAGGGTACTTCTGGCCTAGGACAAAAGTACCCCCCTACAGTGGGTAGTTCTGTCCTAGGACAAATGTACCCACCCAAAACGGGGTAGGGTAGTTCTGTCCTAGGACAAATGTACCCACCTAAAATGGGGTAGGGTACTTCTGGCCTAGGACAAAAGTACCCCCCTACACTGGGTAGTTCTGTCCTAGGACAAATGTACCCACCCAAAACGGGGTAGGGTACTTCTGTCCTAGGACAAAAGTACCCACCTACACTGGGTAGTTCTGTCCTAGGACAAATGTACCCACCCAAAACGGGGTGGGTACTTCTGTCCTAGGACAAATGTACCCACCTAAAATGGGGTAGGGTACTTCTGGCCTAGGACAAAAGTACCCCCCTACAGTGGGTACTTTTGTCCTAGGACAAATGTACCCACCCAAAACGGGGTAGGGTACTTCTGTCCTAGGACAAAAGTACCCACCTACACTGGGTAGTTCTGTCCTAGGACAAATGTACCCACCCAAAACGGGGTGGGTACTTCTGTCCTAGGACAAATGTACCCACCTAAAATGGGGTAGGGTACTTCTGGCCTAGGACAAAAGTACCCCCCTACAGTGGGTAGTTCTGTCCTAGGACAAATGTACCCACCCAAAACGGGGTAGGGTAGTTCTGTCCTAGGACAAATGTACCCACCTAAAATGGGGTAGGGTACTTCTGGCCTAGGACAAAAGTACCCCCCTACAGTGGGTAGTTCTGTCCTAGGACAAATGTACCCACCCAAAACGGGGTAGGGTACTTCTGTCCTAGGACAAATGTACCCACCTACACTGGGTAGTTCTGTCCTAGGACAAATGTACCCACCCAAAACGGGGTAGGGTACTTCTGTCCTAGGACAAAAGTACCCACCTACACTGGGTAGTTCTGTCCTAGGACAAATGTACCCACCTAAAATGGGGTAGGGTACTTCTGGCCTAGGACAAAAGTACCCACCCAAAACGGGGTTGGGTACTTCTGTCCTAGGACAAAAGTACCCACCTACACTGGGTAGTTCTGTCCTAGGACAAATGTACCCACCTAAAATGGGGTAGGGTACTTCTGGCCTAGGACAAAAGTACCCCCTACAGTGGGTAGTTCTGTCCTAGGACAAATGTACCCACCTAAAACGGGTTGGGTACTTCTGTCCTAGGACAAATGTACCCACCTAAAATGGGGTAGGGTACTTCTGGCCTAGGACAAAAGTACCCCCCTACAGTGGGTAGTTCTGTCCTAGGACAAATGTACCCACCCAAAACGGGGTAGGGTAGTTCTGTCCTAGGACAAATGTACCCACCTAAAATGGGGTAGGGTACTTCTGGCCTAGGACAAAAGTACCCCCTACAGTGGGTAGTTCTGTCCTAGGACAAATGTACCCACCCAAAACGGGGTGGGTACTTCTGTCCTAGGACAAATGTACCCACCTAAAATGGGGTAGGGTACTTCTGGCCTAGGACAAAAGTACCCCCCTACAGTGGGTAGTTCTGTCCTAGGACAAATGTACCCACCTAAAATGGGGTAGGGTACTTCTGGCCTAGGACAAAAGTACCCACCTACACTGGGTAGTTCTGTCCTAGGCCAAATGTACCCACCTGAAATGGGGTGTATAACAATTATTCTAAAATGACAAAAATTCCACGTTTTGACGTTGAAAATAGTGTGTACGATCTCTACACTTTCATTTTTGCGCGATATTTCGCCCATGTTATATCCATTAATCCCTATCCTCTGAATATTCTTCGGGTTTACGTGGAATTACCTTTGCCCTTCACCTGTATGGGGTGTATAACAATTAATACACAATTACAACTGGTACACGTTTAGACGTTGAAAATAGTGTGTACGATCTCTACACTTTCATTTTTGCGTGATATTTCGCCCTTGTTATATCCATTAATCCCTATCCTCCGAATATTCTTCGGGTTTACGTGGAATTACCTTTGCCCTTCGCCTGTATGGGGTGTATAACAATTATTCTAAAATTACAACAATTCCACGTTTAGACGTTGAAAATAGTGTGTACGATCTCTACACTTTCATTTTTGCGCGATATTTCGCCCATGTTATATCCATTAATCCCTATCCTCTGAATATTCTTCGGGTTTACGTGGAATTACCTTTGCCCTTCACCTGTATGGGGTGTATAACAATTAATAGACAATTACAACTGGTACACGTTTAGACGTTGAAAATAGTGTGTACGATCTCTACACTTTCATTTTTGCGTGATATTTCGCCCTTGTTATATCCATTAATCCCTATCCTCCGAATATTCTTCGGGTTTACGTGGAATTACCTTTGCCCTTCGCCTGTATGGGGTGTATAACAATTATTCGAAAATTACAACAATTCCACGTTTTGACGTTGAAAATAGTGTGTACGATCTCTACACTTTCATTTTTGCGCGATATTTAGCCCATGTTATATCCATTAATCCCTATCCTCTGAATATTCTTCGGGTTTACGTGGAATTATCTTTGCCCTTCGCCTGTATGGGGTGTATAACAATTATTCTAAAATTACAAAAATTCCACGTTTTGACGTTGAAAATAGTGTGTACGATCTCTACACTTTCATTTTTGCGCGATATTGCGCCCATGTTATATCCATTAATCCCTATCCTCCGAATATTCTTCGGGTTTACGTGGAATTACCTTTGCCCTTCGCCTGTATGGGGTGTATAACAATTATTCGAAAATTACAACAATTCCACGTTTTGACGTTGAAAATAGTGTGTACGGTCTCTACACTTTCATTTTTGCGTGATATTTCGCCCTTGTTATATCCATTAATCCCTATCCTCCGAATATTCTTCGGGTTTACGTGGAATTACCTTTGCCCTTCGCCTGTATGGGGTGTATAACAATTATTCGAAAATTACAACAATTCCACGTTTTGACGTTGAAAATAGTGTGTACGATCTCTACACTTTCATTTTTGCGCGATATTTCGCCCATGTTATATCCATTAATCCCTATCCTCTGAATATTCTTCGGGTTTACGTGGAATTACCTTTGCCCTTCGCCTGTATGGGGTGTATAACAATTATTCGAAAATTACAACAATTCCACGTTTTGACGTTGAAAATAGTGTGTACGATCTCTACACTTTCATTTTTGCGTGATATTTCGCCCTTGTTATATCCATTAATCCCTATCCTCCGAATATTCTTCTGGTTTACGTGGAATTACCTTTGCCCTTCGCCTGTATGGGGTGTATAACAATTATTCGAAAATTACAACAATTCCACGTTTTGACGTTGAAAATAGTGTGTACGATCTCTACACTTTCATTTTTGCGCGATATTTCGCCCATGTTATATCCATTAATCCCTATCCTCTGAATATTCTTCGGGTTTACGTGGAATTACCTTTGCCCTTCACCTGTATGGGGTGTATAACAATTAATAGACAATTACAACTGGTACACGTTTAGACGTTGAAAATAGTGTGTACGATCTCTACACTTTCATTTTTGCGTGATATTTCGCCCTTGTTATATCCATTAATCCCTATCCTCCGAATATTCTTCGGGTTTACGTGGAATTACCTTTGCCCTTCGCCTGTATGGGGTGTATAACAATTATTCGAAAATTACAACAATTCCACGTTTTGACGTTGAAAATAGTGTGTACGATCTCTACACTTTCATTTTTGCGCGATATTTAGCCCATGTTATATCCATTAATCCCTATCCTCTGAATATTCTTCGGGTTTACGTGGAATTACCTTTGCCCTTCGCCTGTATGGGGTGTATAACAATTAATAGACAATTACAACTGGTACACGTTTAGACGTTGAAAATAGTGTGTACGATCTCTACACTTTCATTTTTGCGTGATATTTCGCCCTTGTTATATCCATTAATCCCTATCCTCCGAATATTCTTCGGGTTTACGTGGAATTACCTTTGCCCTTCGCCTGTATGGGGTGTATAACAATTATTCGAAAATTACAACAATTCCACGTTTTGACGTTGAAAATAGTGTGTACGATCTCTACACTTTCATTTTTGCGCGATATTTAGCCCATGTTATATCCATTAATCCCTATCCTCTGAATATTCTTCGGGTTTACGTGGAATTACCTTTGCCCTTCGCCTGTATGGGGTGTATAACAATTATTCAAAGTGGTATAACAAATTATTACAAGTCCAAGTTTGCAGTTCAACTTTATGGAGGTGTATAACAACTGAAAAATAACACATTTTTTTTAAAAACTCAAATTTGGATAACCAAATACCAAAATTATGCCAAGTACCTTTCCGGTACAGTCCATTATGATGTGGCAGTCATTTTCAGGAAAGTTTCATTTCTACCCTTCTGTCTTCACTAAAAAATTCAACTTCACTTAACTCACGAAAGACGAGGACTGGCGACAACTGACAATACAATCAGAGGCCAGATTCGATGCGACATTGATGAAAATAATATTTATAAAATAATATTATTATAATATTATATTATAATATTATATAATAATATTATAAAATGAGATGGAAAGAGACGAATGTTAAAACTATCGATAGTTTTTGGAAAAACCATCGATACTATCGGAAACAAAAATTATCGATAGGTCAATAGCAGTAGTCTCCAATGTGAAAAAACAGATGAAGATCGTCTAGGTGTAATTTCATTGGTGTTTTGGGACAGGCAAACAAAACCGCATCGCTGTTGGTCCCCTCACCTGATGAAATAAGACAAGTGCAATAACACACATTTTTTCCGCCATTTCATTGGAAACCTCGGACATTGATTCTCATCCCTAATCAGAACAGTTCTGATTTACTTATCTTTTCATTCAGAACCTGAATGATAGAGATGATTATTCAATTACAAAGGTAATTCCACGTAAACCCGAAGAATATTCAGAGGATAGGGATTAATGGATATAACAAAGGCGAAATATCGCGCAAAAATTAAAGTGTAGAGATCGTACACACTATTTTCAACGTCTAAACGTGTACCAGTTGTAATTGTATATTAATTGTTATACACCCCATACAGGTGAAGGGCAAAGGTAATTCCACGTAAACCCGAAGAATATTCAGAGGATAGGGATTAATGGATATAACATGGGCGAAATATCGCGCAAAAATGAAAGTGTAGAGATCGTACACACTATTTTCAACGTCAAAACGTGAAATTGTTGTAATTTTCTATTAATTGTTATACACCTCCACCCCTCCCTCGCCCAACCTAACCACCTGAACCTTATCTGTTGTCATGGTAAACACCCCCTCGACACTACAACCTACCCCTCCACACTATAACGACCCCAATCACGCATTTTTTTGATTAAAATAAAATGCAACAAGATTAACTAGAGCTGGCTATGTTGGTCTAGTGGTTAGAGCATCCGCCTACCATCAGGTCAACCAGGGTTCGATTCCCGGAGCCGGCCTCACAAAAAAGTATTCCTAATGACTCATCATATCTGTAAAGAATCAATTAAGGTTGATTCCTGTTCCCCAGATATTGCGTTGCAGCCAGTACGTTAATCTAGTGCGCAGATGGCATGGTTCCAGTGACCTTTGGGTCCCATACCCCCCTCAGATTATCTGAGAGATAGGGGTGTGTGCCACTAAAATGGTTAACAATACTGGGCTGTATACCAAAATCTGATCATTCAGTGGCTGGGATGACGGTAGATAACATGATGATTCAAATACGAGTACTTGATACCTCCCTCAGTTTATATGAAGAAACAAAGAAGAACAATTTATTTTTTAAATTGATTACTTACTTTTCTTTTTTACCCAGATGTATTGTTAAGGGGGGGCATGTCTGTACAACAGAATATTACCAATACCGAAATAACCTTCAATTCCATAGCACGAAACGTACCTCACAACAAAAAAGTCGATATCACTAAAACCATATGATGTTCCAGACAGCTCCTTAGTATGAACATTGACAGTTCAACCGTTTCATTCTATATCGTCTTGACAGGTTGTGATCGGCTCATTGTGAACGAACAGTAGGTCGCACAAAGGTGCGGATGGTATCAAAAAAATTCTGAACAACAAACTGTAAGTAAATGTGAAGTAAAACCTACACCATTGTATACGAACATTAGTTTATTATCTTCGATAATGAACCATTGGAATCGCCCAAAGAACATTCAGAGGATAGGGATTAATGGATATAACATGGGCTAAATATCGCGCAAAAGTTAAAGTTTAGAGATCGTACACACTATTTTCAACGTCAAAACGTGGACTTGTTGTAATTTTCTATTAATTGTTATACACCTACATACACGTGAAGGGCAAACGTAATTCCACCTAAACCCGAAGAATATTGAGAGGATAGGGATTAATGGATATAAGAAAGGCGAAATATCGCGCAAAAATGAAAGTGTAGAGATCGTACACACTATTTTCAACGTCTAAACGTGTACCAGTTGTAATTGTATATTAATCGTTATACACCTACATACACGTAAAGGGCAAACGTAATTCCACCTAAACCCGAAGAATATTGAGAGGATAGGGATTAATGGATATAACAAAGGCGAAATATCGCGCAAAAATGAAAGTGTAGAGATCGTACACACTATTTTCAACGTCAAAACGTTGAATTGTTGTAATTTTCGAATAATTGTTATACACCCCATACAGGCGAAGGGCAAAGGTAATTCCACGTAAACCCGACGAATATTCAGAGGATAGGGATTAATGGATATAACATGGGCTAAATATCGCGCAAAAATGAAAGTGTAGAGATCGTACACACTATTTTCAACGTCAAAACGTGGAATTGTTGTAATTTTCGAATAATTGTTATACACCCCATACAGGCGAAGGGCAAAGGTAATTCCACGTAAACCCGAAGAATATTCAGAGGATAGGGATTAATGGATATAACATGGGCTAAATATCGCGCAAAAATGAAAGTGTAGAGATCGTACACACTATTTTCAACGTCAAAACGTGGAATTGTTGTAATTTTCGAATAATTGTTATACACCCCATACAGGCGAAGGGCAAAGGTAATTCCACGTCAACCCGAAGAATATTCAGAGGATAGGGATTAATGGATATAACATGGGCTAAATATCGCGCAAAAATGAAAGTGTAGAGATCGTACACACTATTTTCAACGTCAAAACGTGGAATTGTTGTAATTTTCTATTAATTGTTATACACCTACATACACGTAAAGGGCAAACGTAATTCCACCTAAACCCGAAGAATATTGAGAGGATAGGGATTAATGGATATAACAAAGGCGAAATATCGCGCAAAAATGAAAGTGTAGAGATCGTACACACTATTTTCAACGTCAAAACGTGGACTTGTTGTAATTTTCTATTAATTGTTATACACCTACATACACGTAAAGGGCAAACGTAATTCCACCTAAACCCGAAGAATATTGAGAGGATAGGGATTAATGGATATAACAAAGGCGAAATATCGCGCAAATATGAAAGTCCTAGGACAAAACTACCCACTGTAGGGGGGTACTTTTGTCCTAGGCCAGAAGTACCCTACCCCATTTTAGGTGGGTACATTTGTCCTAGGACAGAACTACCCAGTGTAGGTGGGTACTTTTGTCCTAGGCCAGAAGTACCCTACCCCGTTTTAGGTGGGTACATTTGTCCTAGGACAGAAGTACCCTACCCCGTTTTGGGTGGGTACATTTGTCCTAGGACAGAACTACCCACTGTAGGGGGGTACTTTTGTCCTAGGCCAGAAGTACCCTACCCCATTTTAGGTGGGTACATTTGTCCTAGGACAGAAGTACCCACCCCGTTTTGGGTGGGTACATTTGTCCTAGGACAGAACTACCCAGTGTAGGTGGGTACTTTTGTCCTAGGCCAGAAGTACCCTACCCATTTTAGGTGGGTACATTTGTCCTAGGACAGAAGTACCCACCCCGTTTTGGGTGGGTACATTTGTCCTAGGACAGAACTACCCAGTGTAGGTGGGTACTTTTGTCCTAGGCCAGAAGTACCCTACCCCGTTTTAGGTGGGTACATTTGTCCTAGGACAGAAGTACCCTACCCCGTTTTGGGTGGGTACATTTGTCCTAGGACAGAACTACCCACTGTAGGGGGGTACTTTTGTCCTAGGCCAGAAGTACCCTACCCCATTTTAGGTGGGTACATTTGTCCTAGGACAGAAGTACCCACCCCGTTTTGGGTGGGTACATTTGTCCTAGGACAGAACTACCCAGTGTAGGTGGGTACTTTTGTCCTAGGCCAGAAGTACCCTACCCCATTTTAGGTGGGTACATTTGTCCTAGGACAGAAGTACCCACCCCGTTTTGGGTGGGTACATTTGTCCTAGGACAGAACTACCCAGTGTAGGTGGGTACTTTTGTCCTAGGCCAGAAGTACCCTACCCCATTTTAGGTGGGTACATTTGTCCTAGGACAGAAGTACCCACCCCGTTTTGGGTGGGTACATTTGTCCTAGGACAGAACTACCCAGTGTAGGTGGGTACTTTTGTCCTAGGCCAGAAGTACCCTACCCCATTTTAGGTGGGTACATTTGTCCTAGGACAGAAGTACCCACCCCGTTTTGGGTGGGTACATTTGTCCTAGGACAGAACTACCCAGTGTAGGTGGGTACTTTTGTCCTAGGCCAGAAGTACCCTACCCCGTTTTAGGTGGGTACATTTGTCCTAGGACAGAAGTACCCTACCCCGTTTTGGGTGGGTACATTTGTCCTAGGACAGAACTACCCACTGTAGGGGGGTACTTTTGTCCTAGGCCAGAAGTACCCTACCCCATTTTAGGTGGGTACATTTGTCCTAGGACAGAAGTACCCACCCCGTTTTGGGTGGGTACATTTGTCCTAGGACAGAACTACCCAGTGTAGGTGGGTACTTTTGTCCTAGGCCAGAAGTACCCTACCCCGTTTTGGGTGGGTACATTTGTCCTAGGACAGAACTACCCACTGTAGGGGGGTACTTTTGTCCTAGGCCAGAAGTACCCTACCCCATTTTAGGTGGGTACATTTGTCCTAGGACAGAACTACCCACTGTAGGGGGGTACTTTTGTCCTAGGCCAGAAGTACCCTACCCCATTTTAGGTGGGTACATTTGTCCTAGGACAGAACTACCCACTGTAGGGGGGTACTTTTGTCCTAGGCCAGAAGTACCCTACCCCATTTTAGGTGGGTACATTTGTCCTAGGACAGAAGTACCCACCCCGTTTTGGGTGGGTACATTTGTCCTAGGACAGAACTACCCAGTGTAGGTGGGTACTTTTGTCCTAGGCCAGAAGTACCCTACCCCGTTTTAGGTGGGTACATTTGTCCTAGGACAGAAGTACCCTACCCCGTTTTGGGTGGGTACATTTGTCCTAGGATAGAACTACCCACTGTAGGGGGGTACTTTTGTCCTAGGCCAGAAGTACCCTACCCCATTTTAGGTGGGTACATTTGTCCTAGGACAGAAGTACCCACCCCGTTTTGGGTGGGTACATTTGTCCTAGGACAGAACTACCCAGTGTAGGTGGGTACTTTTGTCCTAGGCCAGAAGTACCCTACCCCATTTTAGGTGGGTACATTTGTCCTAGGACAGAAGTACCCACCCCGTTTTGGGTGGGTACATTTGTCCTAGGACAGAACTACCCAGTGTAGGTGGGTACTTTTGTCCTAGGCCAGAAATACCCTACCCCGTTTTAGGTGGGTACATTTGTCCTAGGACAGAAGTACCCTACCCCGTTTTGGGTGGGTACATTAGTCCTAGGACAGAACTACCCACTGTAGGGGGGTACTTTTGTCCTAGGCCAGAAGTACCCTACCCCATTTTAGGTGGGTACATTTGTCCTAGGACAGAAGTACCCACCCCGTTTTGGGTGGGTACATTTGTCCTAGGACAGAACTACCCAGTGTAGGTGGGTACTTTTGTCCTAGGCCAGAAGTACCCTACCCCATTTTAGGTGGGTACATTTGTCCTAGGACAGAAGTACCCACCCCGTTTTGGGTGGGTACATTTGTCCTAGGACAGAACTACCCAGTGTAGGTGGGTACTTTTGTCCTAGGCCAGAAGTACCCTACCCCATTTTAGGTGGGTACATTTGTCCTAGGACAGAAGTACCCACCCCGTTTTGGGTGGGTACATTTGTCCTAGGACAGAACTACCCAGTGTAGGTGGGTACTTTTGTCCTAGGCCAGAAGTACCCTACCCCGTTTTGGGTGGGTACATTTGTCCTAGGACAGAACTACCCACTGTAGGGGGGTACTTTTGTCCTAGGCCAGAAGTACCCTACCCCATTTTAGGTGGGTACATTTGTCCTAGGACAGAACTACCCACTGTAGGGGGGTACTTTTGTCCTAGGCCAGAAGTACCCTACCCCATTTTAGGTGGGTACATTTGTCCTAGGACAGAACTACCCACTGTAGGGGGGTACTTTTGTCCTAGGCCAGAAGTACCCTACCCCATTTTAGGTGGGTACATTTGTCCTAGGACAGAAGTACCCACCCCGTTTTGGGTGGGTACATTTGTCCTAGGACAGAACTACCCAGTGTAGGTGGGTACTTTTGTCCTAGGCCAGAAGTACCCTACCCCGTTTTGGGTGGGTACATTTGTCCTAGGACAGAACTACCCACTGTAGGGGGGTACTTTTGTCCTAGGCCAGAAGTACCCTACCCCATTTTAGGTGGGTACATTTGTCCTAGGACAGAACTACCCACTGTAGGGGGGTACTTTTGTCCTAGGCCAGAAGTACCCTACCCCATTTTAGGTGGGTACATTTGTCCTAGGACAGAACTACCCACTGTAGGGGGGTACTTTTGTCCTAGGCCAGAAGTACCCTACCCCATTTTAGGTGGGTACATTTGTCCTAGGACAGAAGTACCCACCCCGTTTTGGGTGGGTACATTTGTCCTAGGACAGAAGTACCCAGTGTAGGTGGGTACTTTTGTCCTAGGCCAGAAGTACCCTACCCCGTTTTGGGTGGGTACATTTTTCCTAGGACAGAACTACCCAGTGTAGGTGGGTACTTTTGTCCTAGGCCAGAAGTACCCTACCCCGTTTTGGGTGGGTACATTTGGCCTAGGACAGAACTACCCAGGGTAGTTTGGTCCTAGGACAGAAATACCCTGGGTAGGTGGGTACTTTCGTCCGACTACACCGGCACTACACTCTGCATGTTCCCGCTCAGTGGGTTAAGTTGAGAAAAATAGTTGTTGTGATTTTTAATTGATTGTGGAGATTGAAGAGCGACGTCAGGTTGCAGCTTAAAATTTCAGAGCTTCTACAATATCCCATTCATAAGCACGGGAAAAAATGAACACAGCAAAAAAATGTGAATAACAGAAGGGACTTGACACGAGCATGGAAGAGAGTGTACTGATTGGGCATGATCCTGGGCCGCCTCTTCCTATCGAATTTCCCCTTCAGCACCATTCCTAACGTTTTTGTCCCTGACAGTTTCATTTTGCTCTTCAGGCACCATTCACTCACTACTTTCATCACCCTTATACCCCTCTCCTCCAATTGTGTCCTAGACTCCCCATTAATTAGTATTATTCCATCGTCGGCAAAAACCACGATTTCAATCCATGCATTCCTATCCACATCCATCCCTAACACACATTTAATTAAACCATCCATAATCATCTTCCACAGCTGAGGCCCCAAAACAGAGCCCTGGGGACATCCTCTATCGCATTTCTTCCACACCCTCTTCCCCCCTACATCTCTACCGGAATGAGGGCGATAGGCCTATACGACCTGCTCAGAGAGGGATCTTTATCCTCTCCCTTGAGCAAGGCCATCACCACTCTCTCACCACTATCTACATCATCAGTCATCAAAAATTCCGTCATTAACAACTTTGCAGACTCTTCCTAACCCGTGTCCCATGTCCTATGCATCCCATTACTTCCCTTGGCTTTACCTTCTTCCTGCTTAACTGTCTCGTTTCCCTAGTAACAAATTCCTCCCAACTACTTTTTTTTTTCTCTTCAGCCACCATCTTCTTGTACTCTAATCTATTCTTCTATGCACCTCTTTTTTCCATGCTCTTCTTTCCGAATCCCTCTCCCTATAAAAGTCTCTTCTCTTCCTAATTACCTCCATCTTCTTTGCCTCCAGCTCGGGACCACCAGGGGACATTCCTGGGGTGAGGCCTGGGGTGAGGCACAGCCACCTGAGCAGAGGCCAGGATAGTATTTTCTAGGTCAGCCACTCGTTTCAGAGTGGCCTCCCAAGACCGGATCCGCACATCTTCCAACTGGCCCACCCGCTGCCCTAACACCTGCCTGTACTAAGTACAGGGAACCAATTCAATTTAGGCAAGGCAGATTGGGATAAGTCTTATCCCAATCTACCTTGCCTAAAATGAATTTGTTCCTATCCTGATCCCTAGCCACCCTGTTTATCCCACCTTCCTGCCTTATGTTAAAGGTTATGGCCATATGCCAGCTGGTGGACCAGTTACTCTGGAGCCTCCATTCCGTTACCCCCAACCTTGCCCTACCCGCGGTCAGAGTGAAATCAACAAATGACTGCCCCCGCGGCGACACAAAGGTGGGCCCCTGATCACTCTCATCCACAACCATGCACAACCTTAAATTCGTAGTGTAGATAGTGTACTGAATGGTGCCTCGGGTCTCGAGACCAACTCTTGTTTGAGGAACAGGCGAGACGAGGCGAGCGAGTGTACTGCCGGCATTAAAGTGAAACAAAATTATGAACGAAAAAGATCACAGTTTAACGAATTATCAATAAGTTGAATACCATTTCGGAAAACTCAAGTACCTACTTATTGGTAATAATAAAATCCGCTACATAAATAACAAAAACATCAACCACAATCAATCTTAACGGTCAGTTCTAATGTTCACGATACTGTACTAAAGTATCAATATTTTAGAGTTTCAAAGCTGGTTATACTCGCAGACTATATTATTATACAGGTATCTGGTTTGTCATACAAAAATGCTAAATTATGAAATCTGACCGGTTATTTGGGTTACATTATCAACTTCACTAGCCGATTTTAGCCGACGTTGACTAGATACGTACATTCCCACTTATTAGATACGTACAAATACATTAAACCCTACGATTTATTACCTTGCATACAACTCTACACATTATACTGAGGAATAAGCAATCAATTATGATCCATCTCTGAGAAAATGAGAGTTTAAGATAACTTGTAAGTAAATAATAGGTCACTTCTGAATGACATGTAGTATTAACAATAACTATCACATATCTAATGTATGTAATGTAATACTGCGTTGTAACTAATGCTCGTCATCTAATGTATAATTGACCATTTTACAAATTATTACTTTAGCCAATTATTCCTTCTAACGAGAAGCATCATGAGACGTTTATTATATTTCGTTTTAGTTATTAAAAATTAATTATAAAATGTTGGTAGTTACTCAAAATTCCAAGGTTATGGATAACATGAATTGAACTCTTTCTCGAAAGATATGTAAACTATACGAAACTACGCTACGCTAACATAATATTATGATAGGAGTACGTGAAAATGAAAGTTTCAACGAAGTATGCAAATTATTTGTAATGAATCCCGATCAACTAAATTTATAAAATACGAATTATTATTCAATAAAGCGGATATTATGGTGATGAAGCCGTGTTTGTATTGAGTGAAAGCGAGTTTAGACCAACTCGTCTCAAAACAAGCTTTCGCGATAGTGGATGAGCGCGGGAAATTCAGGTTTCACGCGTGGAACTATTATGAACACTAGTAATTTGGATGATTGGTGGCAGTTTGAATTGGCATTCGGTTTATTGACAGGGCTGAAGACAGGAGACAAGCTGGCAGGTTATTTCTGAGTTCGAAGTAATAATGCAATATTACCTATCTATTCAACTTAAGTATGTGAAAGTTGGAATGAAGAACGTGTCAAGTGGTTTTCACTCTTATGTAATTAATAACATGAATTTGTCCACTTGTACGGGACCTGGACGAAATTGGGTCGCGGCATAAACTTTGAACAGCGTTTTTCATAAGACAAACATTTTACTCAGTTTTCCCAGAATTATGTTCTTAATTTTAACCCTAGAATGACACCGTTATTTTAACATCATAATCCGACACCGTGGGGTCCGAAGGACCCCAAGCTAATTTTTCCCTCATTTCCTCATTGAAAGTAGAAGTATTTCGCCCAAATAATTATTTTTGGTCCCCTTCATCTAACAGAAGAATACGCACTTTATTTGGTATATTACAGTTGTACATCATTTTGAACGGCAATGCTACGACCCCCTATAAGATCACTTGTTCGTAAACATCGAAACAAACAAAACCTTCTAGCAATCTAATTTTTATTTGCAACAGAAAGGAAAATGGTAACTGTGAATGGCTTTAAAAAAAAGTCATTTTTCATAACGTAATAGATCATCAAAACTAAGACACACCTAGGAGGAATGTACCCTGGAGTTCCCTAATCCGTGTAAGAAAAATCTCTTATGACACCTCTCGCGGGGACCAATTCGTTTCTCCTCGAGGTTCGGTGCACCTTGTGGTGGACGTCCTGAAGAAATTCCAAAACGAAAATGAACGAATTATCAACTCCTCGGGGAAAAAAAAAAGAAAGAGCAGCGATGGAGGAGAAAAAGCCGGTCAATTTGTGGCAACAATACTCCACCTACCAAATACCTACTTCCCAGTATGTGAGGCAAGTCGGTTATTTAAAAGAAGTATTCAGCAAGAAACACATGAAAAAAGCCAATGTTGACTTTGATCGAACTTTGAAGATTGTATAAACAATACCAACGTGAGTGGTTACAGTGAAGTACCTACGAAATAAACAGGAATAAAATAGGGCGAAAATGCGTTCTTGTCCTACAGTAAAGCGCATTCGTCCAATTATTTGACTTCAATGGCCCTTTTTTCCTGCACCGCATGGACCTGTCTTCACAATTTATAGCGTGAAGGGACATTTTGGTTCCACCAAGCTGACGATCGACGACGGTGGAGGATGAACTCCACGGTGTGACGACGTTACTTTCAACATAATTTTGGGAACCACGTCAATACTTGCTACCTCGCCTCGTCAATTCAATATTTTAGGGTCAAACTAACAAAAAAAAAACGATTTTAGGGACAAAACCAGTCGGCTTCAGACCCTCATTGCGGACTCAAGCAGATTAATGGATCCACGTTGTGTCAGCCGAGTGATGGATTGCTATCTGGTATCCGTAGCGAAAATAGCAAAACTGTAATGATAACATCTTCGAAGCTTCTGATTTAAATTGTTTGTTTGAACAATGTTGACAGGGCGCCGCCCTTTCGCCTCAGTCGATTCGTTCGGACTAAAAGAGCAGGGAGTGGAACATTGTTAAACCCGAGCTGGAACATTGTTAGGGAGTCCACGCTTCGATTTGTTTGTAGGTGTTAACTTTCCCTTTGAAAATCAACTAGAAATGCCATTACGTCAGGTAAAAAATTTGTAGTACTTAATTACATTTATTAAATAAATACCCTCGTACTCTCATTCTAATACCACGTATCATTAATTTTGCCAAAATTCTGTTTTTAATGGACCTTAGAGTATTTCCTAACGCCCGATCGAATGGTGCTGTCGCCAAGTCTCTAGAAAAATTGCTTATGGGAGAAATAGCCTGTTTTCTAATAACCCGTCTCAGTTTTGTTCATTTACTGCTTCCAATACCTCGTATCACACCTCTCATCAAGGGATCCCATATAAGAGCATTTTGGCGTTCGAATAACACGTATCAGTTTCTGAAGATGCACAACAACAGATGAGACGAAGTCTAAGACGAAGACTAAGGAAAAGAAAGAAAGGAGAAAATAATGAAGAATGATGTGTACCACAAGGGCACACTGTCGTCAAGTTTGATTTCAATTTACTCAATGAAAAGTTTTCAGTTATATTTTTTCAGAAATTTTCATTTTATTTACATTCTAAGAACCTACACCAGTAATATCGGTAATAAATTAATTTCAAAAGAAACATTTTTTTCATTTGAATTTCGTTGCAATAATCTCAAATTAGCCACTAATCGCACCATTTGTTCTGACAATACCACGTATCACAGTTAGTTTCGGTTTCCAATACCACGTATGAGGGTTGTCGTGTCCACAAAGCCATTTAGGTACGGGATTTTTTTTTTTTTTTTTCGATGCCCATTAGTGGAGCGGGTTGTCAAGGCACAACTCGATTTTAAAACATTCAGAAAGACAACATTCACCCGGACTTGGGCGTTTTTTGCTCTCCTGAAAATTTGGATATTTTCTGATACGTGGTATTCGAATGAGAGTATCGGGATGTTCCACTTCACGACAATCATAAGCCACTTGTTAGTAAGCTGTAAAGTAATTTCAAAGGCTTCACCGAAATCAACCCCCTTTTACTAACAGCTCCAAGCGATTTTTAATCCCAAAAACTATGGGAAAAGTCCGTTTTACCTCCAAACCTCTGGAGGAGTTTTTGTGAATTTTGTATACTTTGATTTCTCACCTACATTGATCATCATCATCATCATCATTGATAATTCATCATCATCATCCAACTTTCACATGACTGATACTGAGAGTAAGTGTCCAATTACGGCGATGTCCCTGACGCGACCGAAAGAGTTTTGCGAAACGTAATTCAAAAGCTGCTGAATTGAGTCGCAACGGAAACACGAGGGGTCATCGCTGGATTTCCAGTCAGCAGGAATAGGAGGATCTGATTAGTCGAAGTCAGTTGTTGTTACGATTCTTTTTGTCCGAAAACGTTGAGGATGAATATCACGTAGCTCCGTTCGGTTTCTAGGGTAACAGATACCACCATCGGATAGAGCGCGAATAACTATACAAACCCAACAACGAATAATAATTATTATTGTTTGCGTGTCTCAATCCTTGACTTCCTCATCTTCTAAAAGCTACAAATCAACTATTATTACTCATACTCGAATACTTTCCCTAGCATATGTGCGAGTATAATAACTCACATTCGCTCAGTCTCGTCTCTACATAATGTGTATTGCAAGGTATTTTAACTGACTTTTCACGACTTCATGACCATAATACAATATTTCGAAACACAATACCCAACTAAAGTAGAAATATTTGAGGATAGAAAAAATATCTCGCTATTGTTATTACCGTACTTACTCTTTCTTCTCTTTTTTTTCGTTTTTCGCTTCCTTTTTGGCGTTCTTCTTCTCAGCCTTCGCCTCCTTTTTCTGCTCTTTCTTCTCAGCCTTTGTCAACTCTTTTTCCTTGGCTTTGTCCTTCTTTTCAACTTTGGCCTTGTCACTTTTCTCAATTTTGGGCTTCTCCCCTTTCTTGGGTTCCTTAACCTCAGTCTCCTTTTTACTGTCGTCGATGGAGCTGCTTGAAGGTTTATTGTCGCTGGTTTTGTCGGCCTCAGCCCTCCTTTTGTCTTCTTTCGATGTTTTGTGTTTAGTCGAAGACTCTTTGTGACCGCGCCGACGCTCCGAGTCGCCCTGAGATTTCGAACTGCTGCGGAAGAAATTTGAAGATGACTTGCTGCTCTTGTTGTTACTTATCAACGGCACAGTCTCTAGCTGGGTCACGATTTTTTGAGCACACCTGAAATCACAAGGAACTATTTGAATTGCCATTAGATTTATATTCTCAATGGTGGCTTTCTACACGACAAAAGTATCAGTAACATAGCATTAATTGAAGGGACAAGACTGTTTGACTGTTTATTTATGGGTACAATTCATAACGTGAGGAGGGTGTCCCCCTTATGTAACCCTTCATAACCCAATGGGACAAATCGGGGCATTTCTCACTTAAAAAATCCTAGGGGTACGAAAATGCATCGATTTCAATAATTCGACGCCCAGTTGTTCGGTTGGATTCCACAAACGCAATCATACTTCAAATTGCCACAAAGTGGGTTTCCTTCGAAATGGGTTTTTGGGAATCGTGCCAGCATTGGAAGATTCTTCAGGGCTGGATATTGTTATTTTTGGATTGAAACCTGATTGATTGGTAAGTAAATACATCCTACTAACTAGGAAGTCTATAAAACGATGCTGACCCGGGGGGTTCTGCGTACTGTTATTGCGTGTTTCTTTCAGTGTTTCTAATCAGTGTGGGCTATTTTCCACCAATTTAAGCAACACCATCCAATATAGTTTTAGCTGAAATTTTTATTCAAACCTTTTGTAATACATTTTTGGAAGTAAACAGTGTTTTTATTTAGATTTTTTTGTTTTAAGGTGAAATATGTACCTACATGAAAGATGGGATAACAAAATAAGGGATACGTGTGGGACAACATAGTCAAACCAGTGGGGCAGATCATGGACATCATTGGTAAACAACTGGGACAAAATCTGGTGCCAATTTTTGTCTCGCCTATTTAAATTCACCCAAATGATCCTAGTTACTCCAAATTCGGGTTGACGTACCTCAAAACTCCCACTATCGATTTCAACAAGAAAATCTTCAAACATTTTTTTTTCAAAACAGGTAGTCTTAGGGCCCCTCTCAGAATCTTTAAGATTGGAAATCCTTCAGGGGGAGTGCTCGGTACAGAGGAAAATTCAAAAATCATTTTGCTGGATAATTGTGTCAAAAACTGTTCCTTCGCCGTTCTTTAACCGCCGTTCTCTCGTGATTGTAAGTTTGTCAAATCATGTATTTAAGTGAAGTACAAACCCTTTCTTTTTTTCCTGTTTTCGATAGTAATTTTTGATTGATATCAAGAATATCAATGAAGCTTGAGGTGAGACTCATCTCCCTAACACGGGCTGTGCCCATACAGTGGATTAGTTTCTGAAATCAACTGAATATTTTTTAGTAACTACAGATGTAGGTACCTTTTGTTCTTTTATTGTTGTTTATGTTTCTTTATAATTGTAATTATTGTATTCCTGGGAATAAAATAAATTAAAAAAATAGGCCTCCAGAGGGCGGAATATTCATTTTCCGCCACAATTTGAACCTCAGGACAGTGAGATAATGGCCAAAATGGCCACAAAAAAAAATGGCCAAAAACCAAGATACGAGGTTATTATGTGATGGCAGAAAGGTGCTCACATTGACAGGTACATTGCACTTTCAGAGGGTCTCACCAGTCACCAGTGTCATCACAACCGCCTTGACTTGTGTTAGTCCCTGTGCGTTGCTTACGTTTTGCAAATTGGGCGAGAAATAATCGTGACAGTGTTACAGCAGGACAGTAACTGTTACAGTATGTTAGAGCATAATTCTTTGATGGTCAAAAATCGAAAATCGGTGCCTCACAAGACATGTAAACCGAATAATTTCAAACGAGAAAAGTTTTGTTTGCAACTACCGGATCGAAATGAAGAATGGCGAATTTGAACTTTTCCCGCTCAATGGGTTGTAGTAGATACAGCGGCTGATAGGAACGGGCAGGGGTGGCTTTCGTGCACCGCTTTCGGGAGCCAATCAGAGAGGGGCTTACAGAGCCGGGAGGTAGATGAAGTACATTGCTTCCCTCTTCTCGCTCAATACGACTTCAAACTTCTCCAGAAAAATAAGTACCTACTTCCTTAAAAAATTTGTAACCACCATTCTGAAAGTGAGTTCTTCTCACCTTAAAAATTAAAAAAAAAAAATCATTGTCATTCCCTATTGAGATGATCCAACTCAGGAAGGTGGTATTTAATATTAAAAAATAGGTAAGGATTGGTGTGGTTGCTCCACGTCAGAAATGTCTAGCTCATATCAGAAGGAATCATTTGATTTGATACATTACCTGATTCTCGTCGAGGTCGACCTCTCCTTTCCTAATCTGAACTCCCGTTGGAATTCTTGAATCGGAGGAAGTCGCTTGTCGGGCTCTCTAATCCCTGAGCCACTTGGACCAGTTCGAAGAGGTTCTTTGTACTCCTGGAGGTGGTACTGTGGAAATACAGACGGATAATTGATTGGAAGCATGGATGATGGAACACTTGGAATTTATTCATGAGCCATGTAAACCTGTCGAGGGGTTCCTACGAAGGGCTCAGTATCTTCAATTTATCGTGAAAGGGCAAAAATCAAGTGTTTGTGCGTGTAAATGATCGGTTAGTTAATCTTAGTTTGTATGCAAAAATCATAGGATAAAGAGACACCGAATGAATTTCATACTTAGGCGGCTCCTCATGAAGTAGAAATGACAAATGAGATTTTAAACCTTCTTGATGAGATGACGTCTGAATACTGGTGTCTCAACAATCGAATACAAACCCTTATGAAGCGCTAAGGGCTACTTGAATGCTCCACGAATGAGGGCAACATAACAACAAAGACCTCAGTGACGGACTTGTTGGGGAGAAAAGTTTTATTCGAAATCCACCAAAACTGTAAAGATGTGATTCAAACTCATGAGATTTTAATGGCAATGATGCCCTGATAGGTAATTCTTATTATTCAAGAATTATTTCATATTATTCAAGGTTATTCTTTTATAGTGAGCAGTACGTTTTTATGAGATACCATCAAACATCGATGTTTTTTCCGATACATTGATGTATTTGGAACATCGATGAGAATGTCCCAACCCTAGAGTATCTCTACAGACACTTTGGTGACAAACTGCATAGAGTTTCTCCCTCATTATTTGGATCAGGTAGTCAACGATAGACTACCTGACCCAAATTGGGACGTGTGCCTATTTTAACCCAAATAAATTCGAATATAAAGTTAACTATATCATCCAAAAGTTAACTATATCATCCAAATCGGACTCAAAAGTGGAGATGCAAGACAATGTTTGCGTGGCGTTCAGATTTAAGTGTTAATCTCACTTTCATAGACTGGGTTTGGGTTTTGCGCAGCGACCCCGTCGGTTGGCGAGGGTAGTTTCTCGACTGGCCGAATTTCGAACTGCAGCCACTCCCTGAAGAACTCGCTGATGTCGATGAAACTCCTGTTTGCAAATAAATAACGCAAGATAACCATGTAACTCAATAAATTCGTACAAGGCAAATAGGTACCATCTCTTGATCTCGATCTTATCTCCAATCTTTCATTGAGTTCATTGAATTTCTGCAATGTAATTCTTCAATACAAATCGAAAATTTGGGTAAAAACGTCTATCGGACGAAGCTATTGCTGTTGAGCGAGACATTCAGTGCTAGGAACAACGTTCTAGTTTAATAACAGCGCCACAAATGCAAAAATAAAATGAAATAAATCAAATTCCGGAGACCAGAATTGTGTGTTTCTATGTATTTTCCGACGCTGAATCCGAATCAAAATCATTTTGATCAAAATCATTTGTCCACAAAATCTTACACCCCCAATTTTTTTTCTCGAGTCCGGATTACACCCTCTAAGGGGTAATATAAACGGAAAAAAAAAACTCGCGGTTGTTCTCATCCCAACACACGACCCCTCAATCCTCAAGCAATCATAAGCTTCAAACTTGTATGCCGTAGTTTTATGTCCCGAAGTGTCGAAGTACGACACCCCTTTGAAGGGTTGCAAATCTCGAAGCAGTGTTTCTGACCCGCTAAAACAAAACCGAGAAGATCAATTCACTTGCCCCGACTGAAGAGTACTGATATCCGTCACCTCAAACTCCCGAGGGGGTTGATTTTGCGTCAACAAAATAAAGACAGGGGTGCACGACTTTTGTGGACATCGGATTCAGCGTCGAAAAATACATCAGGATATCGTGGTCGCACTCGCAAATTACGTTGTTGTTGTTGTTTTTTTTTTTTTTTCGTCAGTTTAACACCCCATAAAAGGGTGTAGGTAATTCGTCCCTTTTAAAGTAAATTTACCAATAAAATGAAGTAGGCCCTTTTTACCAGTAAAATGAAGTAGTACTTTTTCATTTTCTGAGTGTAAGTGAAAGGGAATTAAGAATTATGTGATCCTAAGAAAGTACAAACTGACAACTTTGGGATAATTCTGTGTAATGGAGACCCCCCACAGGGGGCTCCAACTTTTTCCTCTGGCATTTTTTGCTCAGATCTACCGTTTTGGGAGGAAATGCATTTGAGCCGTCTTAAAACAAACACCCTGCATATGTATTTATAACATTTATACATAAAGGTATTTATGTGTCACTACCTATTTATGTGTCATTCCAGACGATAACTCTCGATAGAATTGAGATAAAAATGTCAAATTTTCACCAAAAATCTGTCTTGACAATCGAAAGTTTCTAGATGTGCAGAATCGGGCAACTATAAGAGGGGTTTTGGCGAGTTTTAGGTGGGGAAAAACTACCCTTAAATTGGCACACCATGGAAGACAGGTTGCCGACCCCTGTTCTAGATTAATAATTATTGAGACATCAATATGTTCTCTGTTATAAAACCCGAGTTCCTTGTGCCTCTATGAGTAAGATATTATAACAAAACAAAGATGCTAAGGTTCTATTTATGCAGCATGAGCGAATGAGTGAATTTACGAAGTAACATTCTCAACTACTCTCGACTTACCTCTATAGATAGATCTACGTGTATTCTGCCGCTTCAAGGAAAAACCACGTATCTACCAATATTTCGACATTAAAAAAATACCTCAAGGTTTTTCTGCTGGTCCCTCCATTGCTCGACTCCAGTTTACAGTTACGAATCAGTATTGCTGCTCGATGTTAACGTTAGTCCTATCGATCATGCTGATATCGATTCGCTTCGATTTATCGTATTTAAGTTGTTCTTCCCCTTCGATAATGTAAACTCAAGTACTCAGTTTGAAGGCAAAACTACTTGAGCTGTTTTGCCGTCAAACCCTTGCCATTTCTGAAAAACCACTTGAGCCAAACTGGAAATCACAGCCGGATATCATTGAGTCAAAATCTGTTTACAAAACTGCTGGTCACCCGATTTCGGTTGATAAGTGGTTTTGCATGCAAATTGGATGACGTAAAAAGTCGATAAGTGGCTCATATTGACAAACACAAGTGGTTTTACTTGCAAACTACCACAGACAAGTTGTTCTGCCTCCAAATTAGATGGAAAACCCACAAGTTAATTCGAATTTTCACCAATTTGGACGTATTTGGAGATAAGTGGTTTTACTTTAAAACGGCAGTATCACAGTACAAATAACGAAGCATTGAAGCCCAAATGTTGACAATTGTTGACCAAGGGCTGGTGAGAAGTTAGATGTTTCCCCAAGAACAACTACCCGCCATAGCAAGAAGGTCACGACACCCTCGTCCATTCATACGATTCAACTTCTGCCCCATTGGCAGGGCCACAATAATTCGTTTTTTGGCGCTTGCGCTCTCCATTGATTCGTACCTGAAATGGAAGACGATCCGGACGCCATGGAATATAGCGATTCGGAATTCGGGACTGGTCCCATCGAGTAGTGCGACGCTGAATTGACCAACCAGTTCTTCGAGTGCGGGACGCTCCAAGAAGATGTCGAGCCTGGAAGGAGACCCCCGCTCTGCTTGAGGCGGAGGATTTTCGCCCGGCAGATGACGCATCTCAGCGGTAATAGTCGTTGGGAAACGGCCATTTGAATTGTTTTCACGAAACACTTTCGGCAGACGACGCGGTGTCCGCAGGGCGATGTTTGCATAGTGGCTTTGGCATTAACGCAAATGACGCACTGAAACAAAATCATCAACATCATCGATATTCTACGTGTGAAGTCTACAAAAGTGAGAAATATTGCTATTCAAGGAAGAAGTCGAAAAAACGTTGTCTAACTGTACGTTGTCCGTTTATTTGAATTGTATAGCTCCTGAATAAATTTGGTAACCTGTTACTCTGTGGTAAAAATCTACTCACACGTAGACCAATCTTTGTGAAGTTTCATGAAACATGCGAATTAGGCTACAGATAAACACAAAATCCTATCTTCTGTAATACTTGTCGGATGGCATTAGATTTGCTTAGGATTTGGTCAATGGGCAAACAAGGGTTCTTTATGAATTCCTACAGTGTAGGACCTACATCATTGGAACAACAAGAGCGTTAGGATTTAACGTTATAACTAAAGACCGAATTTCTATGCAGCATAGATGCCCAGAATATGCAGTAAAAACTAATGAAATATGCGACAAATATGCATTGAAAAAAACCAGTCATGGAGCATGGCTATAAGAGCAAATTTTCGAAGAACATCTCAAGCATCAATCACGTTTCTTCATCTTCAAAGTGCTCCAGTTTTGGAACTGAATAAGATAATATTTATCCAATTCGGATTTCATCATAGATATTATTTCACCATTGAGTTCAGCGTAAAAAAAACCCTTAAAATGAGGTGTCGCTGGTCAGACTGTTTCGTTTTGGGAAGTTATGGGTAACCCCCCCCCCCCACCATAAAACCCCCTAAACCCTCCTCAACTTATAGAATATTCAACGCTGAAAACGATGGTGAATTCAGAATTGCGATATCTCATTCCGTTATCAGATTAGAGCAGACTAAACATGGAGTACATCTCAAGTGTCAACCACGTTTCTTCATCTTCAAAGTGCTCTAGTTTGAGAACGGGGTGAGATATCTATTGTGGAGTTTAGTTATGTAAATCTGAATTGATGAGAGGGAATGACGTTTTTTAAAATCTATAATAGGGTTCAGCCTTTTGAGGAGTAACTTCTCCAATGGCTGAGATATGACATGCAAGAGTGAAATTGGAGTTGAAGATGAACTAGATAAACACAAAATTGTGTGATTGTATTGTGTGATTGTATTCTATAAGGTGTCACTAGAACAGTAGCGAAGGCAATGTTTACTCGTTGTCCTGACAAAATCAGTTGAAAATAAGCCAATCATAATCTTTTAAATAAGATTATGATTGGCGTATTTACCAAATTTTGGTCTTTGATGAAAAAGGAACCCTTCATAAACGCCAAGTAAGTTTACAGTCATTAAACTGTCCGGAGGTTTATATAATACTCTTATGACAAAGTACTCACCTCATCTTCCTGAGAAGTAGCGATTTCCGGTTCATTCTCTTCGAGTTTCGAAAGAAGTTTGTCCTGCAAACAAACAAAGCTAAGCATGAGTATTTTCTTCGACAAACCGCAAAGTAGTTGGTCAAATGAAAATGAAGAACATCATTATTAAATAATTTTATAATGAATAACTTTAAATAATTGTATAGTAAATAAATTTCATCAGTGGCTTTCACTCCATATTTACGAATTTTTTCGTATTTCAGTTTTATTTGAATGCTTGTTTTTTCAAACTCATACTATCGTTGTTAGACCAGTCAATGAGTACATTAAAATTGCCGAATTAGCTCTGAAATTTTATGACCATCAGCCGATTTTTTTTTTTTTTTTTTTTTTTAAATACATGCGAACGACCGTTGAAGCGAATTTCAGGATCGTATTTACAATCGTTGTGAGGCGAATTCATAGTTGTGAGGCGAAATCACAACTATGAATCGGCACAAGGAATTTTCCAGCTGAAGAAACAAAAGTCGCTGGTGCAGAGCTGCTACGAGTTACCTCCAAGTCGAATGTACTCCCTGAGAAAGGGTCGCAATTTTTGTTTTGCCGTCTTTAAATGGCACGTTACCTTGACGAAAAGACACTCGCGTTCCTTCGTAATTCGCTTCCTCAGCTTTTCGCCAATTGTTTTTCTGCTACCGCTACAGTTCCAACGTTTAGTCGTTCATAGGCTTCGGACTGAATCTTCTGACGCGATACTTCCTTTTGGAGAGAATATGAACTATTTGTACGAAATATTTTGCACGACCGCCACGCTATATTTTGGTAAGTCGAGACTTTACTTTATGGTAACAATTCATTGATACGGATCAATTATCCATAGATTACAACACGAAATAGTTGTTAATGTAAATCATTAAACCGCTAATTTAAACCTGCAATTTTTCCATATACCTACTACACGATTTTTTGCTCAAATTAAAAACAAGTTCGATAATGAATGCAATTTCAAACTTCAGGTGGATATCAAACTTCTGAAACATTCAGGTATTGCAGTTGTGGCACATTTGATAGCTTACTTACAGAATATCAAAGATATTACAGTACTGCAATGGCTATGAAATTTGTAACTAATTTGTTAAACACCTTTCGATACAAATTTGTTTAGAGCTATTTGATCCAACACACATTTCAACACTTTCCTTGTACTCCAAAGTTGCTGGTCTTCTACTGCCTTTTAGCGAATTTTCTATTGTTCTCGGTACAAAATTGTTAAAACTCGAATATCCGAAAAGTTTTAATACCAAAATCCGTTTCAGACCACAAGAGACAGCAAAAATCATATGTATATAGGTATATATTTATGAACTTGAATGAACGAACAGGAGGATGAAAATTATAGAAAACACTTCAGTGTTTTCTATCATTTTCATCCTCCTGTTCGTTCATTCAAGTTCATATTTCACGCGAGTGTCTTTAGTTTCACCAATCCATCGTATAGGTATATATTTATATACCTACCTACCTAGTTCAATTATTTTTACAAAACTTCCGTCTGGGCAATCGAAAGGCTAAGTTCGTAGATGGGCGAAATCGGGCCACCCTAAGGGAGTTTTATGAGGGGGGGGGGGGGTAAGTTACCCATAAATTCCAAAAATGAAACAGTCCGACATGTGACACCTCATTTTAAAGGTGTTTTTACGGTGAACACGATGGGTGAAGTCAGAATTGCAATATCTTATCCCGTTCTCAAACTGTAGCACTTTGAAGATGACGAAATGCGGTTGTTACTTGAGATGTTCTTCTCGGTTCATCTGCTCTAATCTGATAACGGAACCAGATATCGCAATTCTGACTTCACCATCGTGCACAGTGTTGAGAGATATATAAAATGAGGTGTCACATGTCAGACTGTTTTCATTTTTCGAATTTATGGGTAAATTTTTACTTATTTGTTCGAATACCAACTGGTTCGAAAATTCGCTCATTCGATCATGCTGTATGGCAGGAACTTTCTGTTGTAATAATTGACGAAGTTTGGGATTTTCAACGTGTAATCACAGTCAAAAGTCCAAATGTGAGCGTTCCAAAAGATATCCATTCCAAAAAGAAAGAGGATAGTTTTCCGAATAAACGCTTTTGCCAGTTTTCACTTTACAACAGTACCTACCCGTTTAGACAAGAAATTTGTATTTTAATATTCTTTTATGCTTAATAAAACCAAAAATATGTAGATGCCATAAAGCAATAATTGTCCTCTATTTCAATAGATTTTGATGAGTTCTTCACATTATTAACCATAAAATTATATTTTTGGTTTCATTAATTAAGTACTTGAGTAATTATTACTTGACCTCCATGTTAAACACTCCATCTTGAATATTCAATCGTGCAAAAATGTTTGTTGAGAGGGGAACTAACAAATTAGTTTTAGAGCTATTAAGCTAATTTCAAATACATGAGAAGGGTAATCATGAAGGCCTTAACGACCATCACACGGAAATGAACCAGCGCTCCGTATGTGTACTCAACGACAGCCACTCGATCTAACACCAGGGGCGAAAGTCAACATTTGCCGAGTAATTTTTTTGGGGTCATTTCGTGTCAAACCAACGAGCCAACTGTCCAAGTGTCCATTACGACTTTTTAAATTTCTTCTGGTTTCATTATCGGAGAAAAGTATAAATTTCGAATATTCTTCTTCTCGATTTCCTTGTCTTTAGTAGGTACCCATTAGTAGGTACTGTTAGTATTCCGGATTTGCCACGTACTGAACGACAAAGTTAGCAAACGTCTTGAAAACACGTCGTAGACGACATGTTTCAAATCCTCGGATTTATACCATCTTTAGACCTAAAGATGGTACAAATCCTCGTACCTATCACAATTTTAGATAAAACATCTCTCATTTGACCAACCCTCCAACCATCCCTCAACCTTATAATACATAATATAATATTAATATTATTAATTAATTAATATAATATTACTCCCTCTGTTGCACCTGCAGGAAGCTTTTCGCTTCTTTCGATGCTGTTGGCGGGAGCTTTTTGCCAGGTGAACAAGCCTGGCATGACAAGCCGGGAGTATGACTTCACTGTAGTTGTACTCGTGACCACTAGGGTGGCAATAGCCCATAGGGGAAACCAATTTTCTCGCCAAATTTGAACTCTCAACCCCCTAAATGGTGCAGTTGGGCTACAGAATCGAGGTTATGTTGGGAAACGCGGAAAGAACTATTCAATGGACTGTTGTGGTTTTATTTGGGGTAAGTATGCGTAAAAAGTCACATTTTCTTAAAAATATCACGACCTGACCCACAGAATTCCTAATAACCTCGATTCTGTTGATTTTAGCGAAAATAGTGTCGAAATAAAAGTGGTTTGCAATTAAATTATGTACAGCATGAGACCAACTACAGGTTTCTAGCCCAAAGGGTGCTCGAGTAAAAAAGAAAAACTGAACATTTTTACAGAAATTTGCAGTTTCTTCAAACTTCAAATGCGATGAGACGACATTTCTACTAGTCAGATTGACGTGAAACGATTAAATGAAATGATTAAATTCTGGTTGAGCACCAAATGATTAAATGAGCACCAAACAGAACAAAAAAGTTGCCAAGCACACTGGATGGTCGCTAGCACTCGCATCTCACAAATAAAAAAACATCCCCCAAACCACAGATAACATACAATGTAGGTATGTTATCTGTATGTAAACTAATCTATATGTCATATAGATTAGTTTGACAGAGAGAAATCGTCATAATATGACGATTTCTAAAAGTATATTATAAAAGTATATTATACTTTTAGTTGGTAACGGGCCTCACCCAGTAGGTAAAACAGGATATGTAGGTAGGTAAAACAGGATAATAACATTATGTAGGTAGGTAGCATTACCGTAGCATACGCTGGGAGTAGGTACCTACCATATCATTTCGACGACGGAGGGCTCCGTCAAGAAACGGTATAAGGCGTTTTTAAATTTTTTACAAACTTGCAGTGGTAACACCAAAAAACTGGATGCTTGGGCTGTGATTGTGGCGTGCATGTTGCAAAAGATAGCTTCGATTAGCAAACACATTTGGGCACTTTTCACTTAGAACACTGATGAGATCAACACGCGCGAGAAAAACATTTGAGATAACAGAGAGAAAACAGACGACACCACAAAAACCAAAGTACAAAATAATTTCAAGTGATAACAAGCAGATAACGATGAGAAAGAATGCATTGCATCGCCCCTGGCGTCAGAGCAATGAGTTATCATTGAGTTACTTTTCAAATTGAGTTACTTTTCAAATGGGATGGGAGAATTAAATTCTCCAAATTTTGGTTATCATTTTTGGTTTGTTCGCTGGGGGTGCACATGCTCCTATCAGTAGCCGCCACTGATTTGTAGTGTACGTGTGAATCACCAAGGGCGGAAATAGCTTATTCTTGGAAGGTAAAAATATCCAGGGGTACATTCTTAGGTAGATTTACCTACTTCTAAAGATGGAAAATCGTAGTTACTTCCATTTTATTTATTAGAGGCCGAAACTGTCAGAGTGCAGTTGAGTAATTTTATCACTCTTGGCTTGCTTCCTCCGTGAAATTAGGTTAGCCACTGTGTCTAGTATGTCTTGCGCCAGAACAACAAAACAGACCCACTAGCCTTCTGATAACAGTAATCGTGCTGGTATCAACAACACAAGTAACAACAACACAAGCTATGCATGACATTGTGAAGATGTATAGGAGTGTCGCTATAGGAGTGAAATGATGTTAGGGCTATCCAAAGCGAATCTAGTGGCAAAGATGAGTGATCCCAAGAGAAGAAACATGGAACTACGAGTAGGTATTATTATCAGGACCCTTCATAAGTGAATCGTCAATCGGGTGTCGCTGTGGGGCAAGTATAACTTCAGCAGTGCCTATTATTGAAATTTCTGATGTATCAGTATACGTTAATGAAAACGAATGAGACATTGCCTTTCGTGAGCAGGAATAAGGTAATAATTATTGTGAACAAAATCTGATTTCTGTCAGTGGATAATTGTGCTGATTCGGATAGTGATCCAGATCATGAGCCAAGCGATTCAACAGAAGCATCTGATGCTTCCGATGAATATGATATCGATTTTTTAGTACAGAAAACTACATCCGTAGTCAATGTGCATGACATGTGCATGGAACAGATCGGTTCGGAATTCCCGAGCATCTGATGATGCAGCTGGTCTACCGTTGCGTACGCTAGACAGAGGGACATGTTATGGAAATTAGTCGTGCGCAGGGAACCGTAGAGAAGGAGAGTACGCTCGAGCTCAGGAAGGAGTACAGACAAACGATCGTCGTATAGTTACCACATCATGGAAAATGGCGTCCTTAAAAAAGTATGCAAACCAATTTTTTTTAAATGTCCCTTTCGATTAGCAATGGTCCAGTTGAAACCACTTTTGTTCAATATGGTGATGACAGTACCTATTGTTACCAAACTAGAGTGAAAATACAAAATGACACAAAAAACCCGTTGCCTAGATTAGTAAGTTACAGGAGCACTGAAAAGTACAGACCTAAAAATAATTAACGTTCGCCAGTTGGCGTTGTATCTCCATCTATGGCCTGGTTGGCTCATGGAGAAAAAATATGAGGCAAAAGTAGCCGAGAAAATTCGTTTTGTGATCTTTCTCAATTGTAGAAAATAGTCTAAATCTTCATCTCCAGCCAAATCGAAAGAACAGGACTCAAGTATGTGGTAACTACTCATAAAGGTATTCTAACAAAGTAGAAGAAATTCAACAAAACGTCTTGGCATTTTGGATTTTAATGAAGGATGCATAATATGTTATCCTAACCTTTATGATTTAGTAGGTATAGATGTGTACCTTTGTCGCCTCCTCTGTTCCTGCGTGAGGCTTTTTTCTCGAGCATGTTTAATTTTGAACCCTATTATAAATCGCCTCTTCGAAGATATGGCTGCAAAACTGATTATTTGCATGAGGCCAACAATAAATATTCGGAATACAGTCAATTGTTTGTTGAGTTGTCGCTCAAACCATTTTTTTGCCTTTTCTTTACCGTAAATTAGTACATTTTTTTTTTTTTAATTTTTTTCAATAAGAACAAGAATCACCAAAAAATTGACAGCTTGGTAAATATTTGTAGTTAAGTAGGCCACTGTAGGTAATGTATTGTCAGAAAAAACATCGATATTTTCTATATGATGTTTCAAAACATCGATATTTTATACGATGTTGGCAGTACCTAAAAAAAAAAAAAATCAATGTGTAAACACCGATACCCATCCTTATTGTTGAGAGGACTGGGAACTGCTGCAGGGGAGGTTGGAGGCCGTTAGACCGAATGGTCCTTATTGGGATCAGTTGGTCACTAAAAGGGGCCTACATGCCTACTTTCTGCGCCTATAGTCCCTCAAGACTACAGGTAGTTTTGAGGGACTATAGGCCCAGAAAGTGGACGTTTACGTCCACAAAAGGCCAGTATGCCAACGAATAGGGGTCTGTAGTCTTGTAGACCCAGAAAGTGAAAGTTTACGTCCATGAAAGGGACCCTGCTGTCTATCCCGGACTATAGGGTCCAGAAATGGGTCCCTGTAGTCCGTACAGAAAAGACCGTAGAACCAAAAGCGAAGCAAATATTTGATATCCATAAAATTCCATTTTCTTATATAATGATAAATGAGATTAATATTCATATTCTGTTAAATCTACATGGTGGAGATGCTGGGAGTGGTGCTTCTCAGGAAGTGATGAACGAGGGCGAAAACCCAAACCAGAATGGATGCAAAAAATATGGGCGCACATTCTGTCACTCCATTCTATTCCAGTTTCATGTTCACATATGATTTCAAACATCACGAACTTGTCTGAATTTATTGCCATTCGCTTCAATATTGTAATAGTAATGATCTGTCCTACTTGCCAGAACCAAAATTTGTGGTAAACATACCTAATTCCCAAATTCCTCTACTGCTTCCTAATAAAATCAAATTCCTAATTATTGTTCATCTTTTGGCATTGAAAACCACATCACTCCCAAACCCAGTTTACAACCTACAAACATTTGCAAGGATCTAAAATTTGAATTTCATTTTCCCCTCAATTTGGCCTTTTGTGACTTGGGTACTTTTACCTCTAACCCCTCGATAATATACTGTATTCAGTTATCCTGAACAAACTGTTGACAAGTAAACTTGCTTAATTTGCAGCTGGGAATCCATACACGATACAAATCATCCCTAAAGGTGACTGCTCGTATTGCTGTCCAATGCACCCCGAAAAGGATATCACGTTACATCTAAGTACAAAGTAAGATATTATTCATTTGTTTCTCCATTTCTCTTTTTCTCTATTCTTATTTATCGTTTATTTCGTGGGTAATTATAATTATTATCGTTCAACTGAACTCCTGTCGTTGTTGCTCAATTAGAGGAGTTACGTAGGTACGTAGGCAATTTTAGGTTGGATAAACAATAAGATGATAATGTGGTCATTATTTTTCTTAGCAAACGACTCGACCCGTCGCCGGGGGTGGACCCCCAGACCCCCTTTGCTATCCCCATGAGCCTATCGGCTGAACTTGGAGACCCGTGGAACACGCTCTTACCACTGCTTATCGGAATGCCCTTGCCGCTCGCGTGCTTCATTTGCTTTTAATAGGTAGCTAAACCCGAACAAATCCCCAGTGTTTTTTGACAGCTTACCGGTCGTTGTCAGGACTGTATGGAGTATAAGGCTAGGCATATTAGGATTTTCTGAGGAAAGTTTTGATTTTTTCAACCCTTACGTTTTTTGGGTCGCTGAACACGAATTTGAAGTTTGAAATTTTGGTCAAAAAGTGCTTAAAAACAAAGTTTTGGGCAAAATCTTTGTAATAGCTCACCTCTATTGGCTACGAGGTGGGATCCAAAAGTAGAAGGCACATAGGAAACCTTTTAGATATATCTGGAGAAGAGTAATAAGAAAACGTGCGATTTCAAAAATTATTCGCTTGTTTGGTGTTGTTCTTGTAATCAAAACAGTTTCTTTAAATTTTTTTCTTAAAAATAAAAATAAAATAGTACCCACCTAGGTATGTAATGAGGGAACTTCTGAATTAAACCTGTTTTACTAAAATCGTACAGGCAATAGAGAATGACAGTGATTTTTTTAAATATTTTTTTCCTGAGGGCAGCAATGTACGTCATCTACCTCCCCGGCCAATCAGAGAGCAGTACTTAGACCGGCTCTGTAAACCCCTCTCCGATTGGCTCCCAAAAGTGGTGCATGAAAACCACCCCTGCCTGCCCCTATCAGCCGCTGTATCAATTACAAAGCGAGAAAAGTTCAAATTCGCCATTCTTCAGTTCGATCTGGTAGTTGAACAAAAATTTTCTCGTTTCACATATCTTGTGAGTCGCCAATTTTGATTTTTGACCATCAAAGAATTATTCTCTGACAGACTGGCGTTTTTATAATATTGAATTTGAATGAACCCAGAATGAGTTATAGATAACCTGATATTAACCAGTCTAATGAGTTATAGATAACCTGATATTAACCAGTCTTCTTCGGAAAATTCAGTCAAATGTCGGTTAATGTCTTCAGTATGGTTGAGACATGGAAGAAAGTTGTAAAATGTGTGGAAGACGTCGGTCTTTCTTCATCTCGGAGCTGATCCTGCAGGGGGGAAGATCAACATCACCCAATGTAAGTTGGTCGAATTCCCCAGATCTCAGAAGGGCGGTTATTGTAGAGGATCTGGCAAAAGTTTCTGAGGTGTATGTTATCCATGTTATCGCGTGTCACTTGACCTCTTTTTCTTCTCTCTTTGACTGTCCTAAGGGCCATGGCTGTTTTATCAGTCCGGTGATGTCGTTGAAATAATTTCACGTACATTAAAGAAAATACCAAATTAGCCTACGGAAATCCTGGAATAGAGGCTTTATGTTTTGATTATCGATAAAACGTGCCATTACACAAAGTTCCTTCTTGAGATGAATAATACAAAAGACAGTGCTGGAAATACAACTTTGGGATATCAGCACTCAAGACTGGATCGTACAATTTTTATGTGAATGACGAAACCCCTAAGGAAACAATCAGCAATTTTGTCAGCCCAGAAAATAAATTACATTATTTATTTTGAGACAACTTTGTCTCACAAAACAAAAACTGTGGGTTAACTCAGTTTCCGGCACAATTGGCTCATACCGGTGTATTTGAAAAAATCGTTCACCGATTTCCTGAGCTTGGTCATAGTTTCATGCCTTATGATAGAACATTTGGGCTTATTGAACAAAGACATGATGCAAAAGTAACTCAAGTTGAAGATTAGGATGAAGAAGACGCATAATAGCCCACTAAAAATATTCCCAAAATACTTGGTATTGTTTATTGATCGTGTCAAGTGGTTCTGCTACATTTTCCTGACCAAATAGAAATTGGTAAATAAATATTATTTTCATGCACCCCATTTTGTTCATGTTGACTCCAATAACGAGTTACCTAACTCCAGTGATTTTAAAACGTCAAATCCAAGGAAAGGCTAGATTCCATTAGGTATCAATTTTCAGCCGGGTTCAGTGGAAGAAGGCGCATGAATAAGATCATAAGATCATCGCATGAATAAGATCATAAGATATTCGCCGCCACAGTTGATACTTAACCATTTTATTATTGTGTTACTATCCACCCCCGAAAACAACATTAGCAACACGAACATGAAATTATTTGAAAAAAAAAATAGAGTAATAAGTAGGTACTAACATTTTTGCAAATTTTTGCAATTGCGAAAAATGGACCTATCCCTTCTTGTTGCAAGCCCTTCAATTTTAATTCGGATCATCGGATGTGGAGGAGTTATCAAACAGTTCGCTGTGACCACTGTCCACACCGTTAAAAAAAAAAAGAATTTTCGTACTGAAGCCAATCCTATACACCATCTGGGTATATATGTGAAAGAAAATGTTCCTTTCTTAGCCGATACTTGCTTTTGTATTGAAGAAAATGAACCAAAACAAAAATTTTGACCATATTTGCTGCATAGAGGAAAGTGAGTTCTTAGAAAAGACCAGTACACATGCGGGCCCTGAGGGTATAATTTGTAGAAATCGTTTTTCCTTGTACGAGAAGAGATTGAGCATAAAGATAAGCAGTTGAGAAAATTGGCGTATCGTGTTTCTCAACTTGAACAAGGCGAACCATCACTAGCCTCTTCTCCTGTAGGTAGTGTTTAGTTCCACAATCCCACTGTAGCGTAGGTAACGTGAGGTGTGCAAATATTTATGACACTCATAAAAACATTTAAAAAAACACTACCCTCATAAAACTTGAAAAACGTCGTGGTCAGTAGCTGAATAGGTAACTGAAACAGAACTCGATTCACGCCTTACATTCACAAAAAAAGGGGACTTTTTTCACGAGTCACGCGATTGTTGTGGGACTGTGCTCAGTCAGTCCTTCTGTCAAAATGAAAAACTCGAAGGTTCGTCGAGAAATGATCGACCTACTTAAATCATCAGCCGAAACACGCCCGTACGTCACGGTGATTCGGTATTATCGAAAGTTCAACTTTGTTTATGTAGGTGCTAAGTAAAGAAAGAGATTGGGATTTTCCACATAGACTGAAGTCACAGATCGAACGGGAATTCTTTTGAGCTCACCTAGGTGTGTATTTTGAAAAGTGAGCACCTCCTTCCCTTAGCTCAAACGGAGAAGAAGGCATTATAGTTATGTAACTGTTAGCCTAAAATGCATCCTTTTTATGTTATTTTTACCACCTTTTCCTTGCTGCATTGGCCGTTACACTTGAAGGTGATAGGTGGTGAATTGCAAGAGCGTTTGATACCAGTCCCCTACAGCAAGAGCTCCACTGGGCAAGCTGCAAGACACTTTCCTACATTCTCAGACTGTCCGCTCGTTCGCAGTTTGTGATTGCTAATGCTGTTGCTGTGTCTCTTATAGTGTGTTCGCTTCCATATCATTCTATTCACGAGAATTGAAAATATGGAAGATTTTCATCTTAGGTTCGGGCGATTGACTTTGTTTTAAATACAAACGGACTGTGTGCTGGCTTTATCGTGAAGATGACTTGGTTTACTGTGGATATTTCTGGGGAACTAAATTAGTGTTACAATAAATCATTTCAACTCAAAGATTTAGTGCAGAAATAGAATTAAAGCTAAAGAATAATTATAGTCTTATTTAATGAACCAACAACTTCAACAGCACCAAATTCGTGCATACGTTAGGTAACTTAATATATTTTTATTGAAGAAAAAACAGTGTACTTAGCTAAAGAAGTAGTTAGTACAGAAATTATGGGTTATGTTGAGCCTTGGGGAAGTTACCCACTTTCTACTTATCTCCATTCAGTTATCAGCCCTGCGCCAGAAGCCCCTTTTTGGTGTACTCAGCAGCATGCGCTGAGTAGGCAGAAAATGTTGAAATGTTTGCTTTTAATCATTTTTCGTTTCTTAAAAGTTATTAGTTGATTCTTTAAAATATCAAAATCCGTCAGAGACGTTTTTGAATATCAAAAGGTACGTAGAACAAGTTGTTTCAAAGTGTAAGAACACAATGAGCACGTTATTATTACTTGTCCCTTTAGAAATATTAAATCCTTTCGAAGAAAACTGATATTGGATGGAGCGCTCAGCGTGAACAGGCTCAACCGCCGTCCCCAAACATGAAAGAAACAACGCCAAACATCTGAGACGAAAATCTTCATCCAAATACCGGTACACATGAGAATTTCTCTTACGTCCGACGCTCCCAATAGAAACGTGGAAATACTTTTATAATACACTGAAACGAGATTTACTCAACACGGGTTTTATGTTGACCGCGTTCCGCCGTCAGTTCCCTTGAAACCTCGAGATGAAAGAAAATAAGGAGAGAACTGGATAGGGCTGACAGACAGATCGATATCCTTTTCAAACCCTGAGTGGATGAAAAGCGGTTCGCCTCAATTTGTCGCGGCGGGAGCGCGTGGCAACACATGAATCAGTTCCGCCTTACAACAGCACATTTCAAACGGTTATAAATAATTTATGTCGTACCTACTCAAGTATGAATGAAGTATGTAGTATTCTTAGATGGAATTCTTCGTATCGCACAAGGCCCGGGGGATCCAAAGGTTATAGAATTTCCCTGCACAACTTGTTTTTTCAGACGCACGTTTCCGAAGGAAGGCTTCAATAGAGAGTTGCCCAATTATTTTCGACTATGAGGAACAACTTAGAGCCTGCAGAAAACCATATGTGCATCTAACACAGTCTTAAACAGTAACCAGTAAAATTAGATCTGTAAGGGGGGGGGGGGGGCTTGAATCGCCCTAAGGACTGCTGGAAATTTCTAAAACCTAAGGTTAGTCTTGACAACAAGTAATCAGAGTTTGTACCCCTCCAGAGGTTGAGGTCAACTTTTGGTGCCCCAAAAACGTCGAACTTTTTGCACTTATTGGCTAAAATGTACCATTTGACGACTTACTGCTGTCTCTAGCATCCAAAGTAGTGGTGCTATCAAAACCCTTTATTATTTATTATTTATTTATTATTATTTATTTATTATTTATTTAGTTATTTAAAGAAGCTGACGGAGGGAGAATTTTGAAATTGAAAGGGAGGTGTATGAAGGGAAGGGGAAATGACAGTTTGAGAAACAGGAGGGAGATTGACCTAACCTCAATTCCTATGTCAGGGACTGGATGGGAAGAGGGGGCGGACTATATCACTATCTGCAACATGACTATCTCACTTTTTGCTACTTTACAGGAGACGAAAAACTGCCTATTTATCCAATTATTAGGCAAATCAAATTATACTCCAGGATAGATAAATAAGCAGTTTTTTGTGTCTCCTGTAAAGTAGCAAGAAGTGAGATAGGTCGTGTTGCTCCTTAAACGGCGATATTTCCCTTACTAACCCCTACTAAACTCACGGTTTACATGCAGCATACACTCAGTAATGTACGCTCACAGATATGGTTTAGTCTTGTGATTGCTAAGTAATTATGCATTGAACATGCTCACAGAAATTATTGTTAATATATAATTGAGCCATGCAAGTACCTTGTAAGTACCATGCACGTACGCTTCACGTACCTGGTACGCTTCATCCAGTTCCCTTCGCTAATAGGATCGCGTTTTTCAGCACTAGCTGAGTAATAATGGACCAAAGAAAGCAGCTATTATTCAAACTGACTACACCATTGGAAAAGAGTATTAGATGAAGCAATTTTGTGAGAAATACAAATCCGGAAATTGGAACATTTGTCTACTCGCCGTCTGATCCCATTCAGTATGTAAAAAAACGTCTCTGGGGTCATTCGGAAATATCACTGAAACTTGGTGGGCTGTACCAGCGATTGGGGGAACATGACATGACACTTCCTGTTTTACCGCGGGGTGAATACTCCGGTTGTCGAATCGCCTCTTGAAGAAGGTGGTCTTGAGGTCTGGATAGCATGTCTCTCACAACTGATTTTATTTTGGAGAAGGCTTATTCCACTCGGTTCAGCATTGGGGAGTACGGTGGCAAAAATTCGAAATTCATATTCAAAGAAAGCGCTAACTCTCGAACTTCTAAAGAACGATGTAGACTAATACGGAGAGATAAGAGATTACCAAGTTCAGAGACCCAACCCGTTATTACGTGGAAGATTGACAACACACTCACGGGAGATTAGGGTTGGTAGACTGAGGGCATCTTTCCCTCATCCTCTCCAATTGTCCAAATCGTTTTAGACATTGTTTAAATCATTTTGAAAATTGTTTATTTCATTTTGAAAAGTGTTTAATTCAATCTGAAAATGCTATATTATATCTAAATAGAGTTTTCAGTTGAAAAATATTACGCTTCTTCGTCCACACTTTACGACGAGCATGGGACAACTGACAAAAATCAGTCGAATTGTTTGAAAAATCGGGTCTAGTGTAAACACTTTAGCCTGTTGAATAGGCAGAGCTGGAGTTCGGTAGAGTGAAAAATCTGCTCCAGTTCAAGTACTGCGCCTAAAACCGAATTCTAGAGCAAATTCTAGACTGCACCACCTTCGGCCCACGGTCTTCAACGATTTTACCAATTGTTGTTCGTCGAATATCTACGAGCGGTTGGGAGGAATTATTTATAGAATCAGTAGATGGTAGCAAAGTAGATGGAACCATCGCATTAGATAAGATGAACAACCCCCAACCTTAATTATACGCTAGAGGCTCACTGGGGATTGGGCAGCAGTGTCGACGGGAAGGGCTGAATTATTCATCGCGCTCAATATTGGAACTGCTCGAGAGCGCTTATCTCACTTCACCGCAGCCGTTTGGGATCTCGATAAGTGTAACATGAGGAAGGTATGCTTGGGGGAAGGTAAGCTTTTTATTACCGCTCATATCATCGGATTTGAAGGTGTTTTATCGTGAATCAATAATGACATGTGTTGACGTGCAATTCGCAGGTTCAAAAGTGTGCTAGAGATTAGGAAGAATTAGGCCTCACACCGTATATCAGGCTATTTCTTTGAGCAGAGGTGTTGTAGCTACTGTCAAGTAACTGCACCACTGCTACTACATAATATAGTGGTTACTTGATATAAATAATATATTTTTCTCTCGGCCAGAAGCAGAGGAGGGTCGTCCAAAAGTATGAAACCAAAGCCAAATTTGATTGTTCGGGGGGAAATATATAAAATACGAAATAGAAATAACTTCGGAAATCCACTAAATGTTCCACAAATAAAATATCCTTAGGTATGTTTACTTAGAGAGAAGGTCCTGAAACATGGAGCGACTCTAGCTTCTAACTCCTAATTGCTGTAATAATAAACTACCAATCCTCGAGGATTAAAAAAGCGCACAAGCTTCATTCCTACTCCTTCAAGTTCCCTTCTTAGGTCCCTTCTATTAATAACATAAATTAAATTTTATACTAATGGTATAAACAGGTTCTGAGATGAATGGCTGGCCCCCTTCACAGAAAAATAGGATAAATTGACGAAAAGTCAGAATATAAAAGTCTTAATTATGTTGTTCTTAAAATTAAAAACGCTACCGAATATATTTGCAACCAAATTTTCGAAAGTTCCACAAGTACGTATCATTCTGCCTGTCTGACATCATTGTTATTTGTGTTTCAGGATAAACAACTTTCGAGAGCACCAGCTTTTCAAATCCTGGGGTGAGGATTATTACATCAAGAACAACAAACCTATCGTGATTTACATCCACGGATTTTCGGAACAAGCGACGGGGCCGAACCCACAAACAATACGAAAAGGTGACCCGATCAATTGTCACTGGGCAGCTTATTATCTCAAATCCAATACAAAAATTGAGGAGGTCCGTGCAAATTACTCTATAAGCCATTTTCAGTCAAAACCTCCCCCCCCCCATCTTCATCACTATTCTATTAGAACTATCCTCAAGCCTGTTAACGGTAAATCAATTTGAGCATAGGAAATAGCGAAATTTGAAGAAGGGTTATATGCCCTTTTTGTTGGGAACACAAGTTGCCCTCTCCTCGTGTTCCCTACAAGAAGGGCATGCGATTTTTGAACATTTTTTGAAACAAGAAAACTCATACGCAGCAATGCAATATTTATAATAAAACTGAAAGTAAATGAAAAATTAGCACATAATATTATTATTCAGTCTAAAGGCTTTTTAATGTATTATACATACTAAATGTTTTTAATGGTAACCCAAATGTAAGCGGCTCTTAGGTGCCAAAGAAAGCATATTTCTTACAAAATACCTACTGATTTTTGGTTTATTATCTTCGATCTTTCGCTAAAACTTTTTTTTAATTCTGACTTAGTAACTGACAAGGAATGAAGTAAAAAGTAGTAACTAAAACCCATATGCACATTAAAGGTAGGTAACTAAGTACTGAAACACAGCCTGATCCTTCTCAGTCTTCAATGTTCGAATCAGGAATCAAATTTTCGTCATTTTCATTGTTTGCTCTTTCTTTGAAGTTTTCCTGGTTGGCATCTACATTGTTAACGATTTCTTCAGAAGAAGGTGGTTGATCAGCAGCACTTTCAAAGAGTCTTTTAAAGAACTCAATTGCTTCTTGTAGGTAGCAATATAGATCCTCTACATCCTCGACCTTTCCTCCTCCTTTTTGTCCAACCTTGAACGGGACCTTACAAGACGGTTGCAAGTCGATTTTGAACGGGCACTTCTTTCAGACTGACTTATTTTAAAGTACGAAAACTGGTTCACACATCTAACAACAATCGTTATCATCGAAACAATGCCAATTTTAGCCAGACAAAGTGATTCCCTCCAAGAAGGGCACATAAGGACAAGAGATAACAACAAGGCCACCAATAAAACAAATAGCAATTTCTTTACCAAACTTGGCACAGGTATGGAAAAGAACATGGCGGATCGATTTTTGCCTTCCCTCAAGAAGGGCACATGGGTCTAGGCCCTTCTTGCACGGACCTCCTCAATTACTTATATAAATCTGAACCCTACTGTCACAAACTATGTCACTCGCTACAAAATCGTGGAAACCCCACGTTAACCCATATTCGGCCAAGGGGACGTATACGTCCCCTCCGCATCAGATTTTTTTCCCAATTCCACAGTTCATTTTTCATTAGTTTGGCTATTTTAAATGATTGGAGATATATGAGAGGATGTTGCTAATTTTTTTCAACTCTTTACATCGTCTTTAAAAGGTTTAAAAAAAAATTGTAAACGTCGGCATTTTTCACTTTTTGGATTCATCAAAGTCTATGTCAAATGTAAATATGGAAAACTGATTGGATCATCATGTTACTTGTTTTTCCTAAAAACTTAATTATATGTAAAAGAAAAAAGCAGATTTTGGTTCACATGCTAATGATAGGACGGCTGTAACCATTGAGTACAGTAAGCAGGTACGTGAGCGTCCTCTTGGCCGGAAACGTATACTCTTGGCTTACACGGTAAAGAGTCGACGGGGATTGGACTCCGGCCGATAATAATGACAACAAAACCTCTTCTGACCAGTATTGCATCAGTTCGCATCGGGCATTGTGCAGAGCAGTTCCGAATATTATTTCTTCCAGTTTTCCAAGCTAATTCGATTCAAAATCGAGCTAATCAATTTCGAGCTATTCGATTTTCGAGCTTTCGATTCGGTTCGGCGGGGGTTTGCCCTTTTATCGATATGGAACTATTCAATTCTGAAACGAACAAGGCGTGGACGAACGATGAATTAGTGGCTATCTTAGAAGGTAGTGACGATGAAGCCGAAGATATCGATGCCGTTTACATCCCCCCAGATGTTGATGAACTGACAGACAACGAAAATATTGACGATGATATATTGGGGGAGTGCAGTGATGACTTGAAGAAAGACGTCGCAGGTACTTTTGAGATACATCGTCATACAGGTAAAACTTTATTTGGTACTAAAAGTTTGACTGATGTGAATGATGATCATGCTTCCCGCCCCTCAACTTCAAATGCAGATTCGTCAACCGAGAATGTTCCCAAAACCAAATGTGTATCAAAACGGGAAAACGTGGCATCAAGATCATCAAAAAGAAAAAGGACCTCATCAGAAAATTCTAAAATTCCATCCAAAGGAAAGAAGATCGCATATCAAGAAATACAATGGGAAAAAACTGATGTACGAAATACAGAAGTCCCTTTTCTAGGGCTGAAAAAAGGGGATGCCGAAATTATGCCACAGCATTGTCATGATTTGTCGCCGTTTGAAATCTTCTTACAATTTTTTGATACTGAACTGATTGACTTGATAGTTGAAGAAACTATTAGATATGCCCGCCAAAAAAATGATATAGTTTTTCTTACAACTTCAAATGAAATTCGGAGATTTCTTGGGATACTTCTCCTTACTGGCTACCACACTCTTCCCCAAATCGACATGTATTGGTCTCGGGATGAGGACAAAGAAGTCTTGTTTATCAGAAAAGCAATGAGTAGAAATCGATTCAAAACCTTGAAGAGATACCTGCATTTCAAAGACAATACCAAACTCAATAAAAACGATCGTTTTTCCAAGCTACAACCACTTTTTGATAAGCTCAATGAAAATTTTTTGAAGTTCGGAGTTTTTTCAGACAGGCTATCCGTTGATGAAGAGATGGTACCGTTTTTCGGACGACACACTTCCAAAATGTTTATGAGAAATAAGCCTGTAAGGTTTGGTTTCAAATTATGGTGTCTTTGTTCAGAAGACGGTTACTTATTCAAGTTTATTCCTTATGGAGGGGCAGGCTTCAACATTACTACGGATTTGGGTCTTGGGGGAAGCGTGGTTATAGATTTACTCTCAGTTGTTGAGAATCCGAGCTTACATTCCGTCTATTTTGATAATTTCTTCTCATCCTTTGCTTTATTCAATTCGCTGACTGAGAAAGGATTCCGAGCCACAGGAACGGTGAGGGAAAATAGGCTGAAAAAATGTCCCCTCTTGACAAACAAAGATTTAGAAAAAAAAGAAAGAGGATCTCTGGACTCAGCATACGACCCAAAATCAAATTTGCTGGTGGTAAAATGGCATGACAACTCGTTAGTATCTCCCCTCTACAAAAAGTGAAACGATTTTCCAAAGCTGCCAAAAGTAAGGTAGCGATCGACCAGCCACTTATGATTTCCGAGTATAATCGTTTCATGGGAGGAGTAGACTTGCATGATAACGGCGTTGCCAACTACCGAATCCAAGTGAGAAGCAAAAAATGGTGGTGGCCATTATTCACTAACTCGTTGAGAAGTTCTGTTGTCAACGCGTGGAAAATATATAACCGAACAAATTCAAAATCCATTTCCCAAATAGAATTTCTCTCTCACGTTGTGCGGGAAATGGTGAAATTTGAATCGCACGAAAAAGGCCCTATGGTTTCGTATGGTCCATCTGCAGCATCCCATTCATCAAAAGCCAGGTTCGACAACACGGGACACATCATAATAAGGAACTCGGATGATAAACGGAGGAAGTGTAAAATTTGCAATGGAAAAACTTTGTACATGTGCGAGAAATGTGAAGTGAACTTGCACCCCGAGTGTTTCAAGGCGTACCACATCCCGTAGTGTTTCCGGCCAAGAGGACGCCTACGTCCCTCTATGTTTCAAGTATTCTGATTTTAAAGAAATTAAACTTTTTGCATTATTTCATTATTGAGATCCTAATAAAACAGAAAGTGGGAAAAAAAACATTTTCATTTCATTTTTTGTACCCTTGGCTGGAAATGGGTTAAGGATTGCAAGAGTATTTTAAAAAATCCTCTATTTGCACTGATACTTTGTTCTGAAAGGTTAGACAGGGAGTACATGAAGTGTGTTACAGGAAGTTACCAGGCAATAATTGAATGTTTCCCATCGGTCATTAGGCTAGTCACTGCAGACAAAAAAAATTGCAGGAAGCTTATTTATTGGCATGGTGTTGGGATATGTTGGAGTAGGTAGTATTACTCCAAGTTCGCACCTTCGAAATTCCTAGGGAAACTTTTTGGGAGCCAAAATACCTCGAAATTTTCGCACTTGTCTCAGGTTTTGTCTCATCACTTGTTTTCTACGGAAAGTCCTCCCCATTTTTATTTAAGTTAATATCATCGGCTTACAACTGAAATCCACTAAGTCAATTTTTTTCACTTTTCGGTTTTTGGACACTACTATGTTACTTTCAACGCCCCATCGACTGGGAATGTAGGTTTTGGCATCAAAACAAAGGTTTCCGTGTAATGGGAGAATCACTATTCGATCGGGCGTTGAAAATAACAGGAGTACCTAGCCAAAATCCGAATAGTGAAAAAATTGACTTAGTGGATTTTACTTGTAAGCCGACGATATAAGCAACAATTTAAGCCTAACTCCAGCTCTGTGGGGCCAAAAGATATATTTAAGAAATTGAAAACTTTAAGAAATTCAAGATCTTTTAGGTAGATTTTCCCACGAGGAAAATCGCAGATCAAAAGAAGTGTCACAACTTGGTTCAATGTTACGTACGCACATTCGAGTGCTCTCTTTGATTGAAATCAAGGCGAAAAATATTCTGCATTGAATATCGATCCGATGCAGATTGATTGTCATACTGGCGGCTCTGTTAAAAAATGAAGTGCTTGAACCCAACTCGTTTTATTTCAGCGTACATGCACCGCGGGGAGGAAAATATCGTTTTGGTCGACTGGAGCACCCTATCAGCTTTGCCCTGGTACGACCACGCCGTTGAAAACACATATTTCGTCGCCGTTACGGTCTCCAACTTTATAGACGACCTCGTCCATAAAGGAGTCGACCTGGACCGGTTTCATGTCGTTGGCTTCAGCCTGGGCGCCGAAATAGCCGGCCTCGTCGGGAAAATGGTGAAATCCGGAAAGCTACGACGGATCACGGGTGAGTTTGCTACGTTATTCTGAAGGTGGGTATGTAGTGAATGGTCATTTTTAATAGAGACGTGAACGCGAAACAAGAACCCCTTGAGTCCTCAAATTGCGCCAACTGGCTGAAGGAAGCTTTCGGATTTCCCAATATTTTGTACCCTTTTAGAAACATTCTGACAATATTTTTCCCCAAAACATTTTCCAGTAAAACATTTCTGGCGTTAGAACTCTATAATCAACAGGTATTTGCCAGTAGATAACATTCCCAACTTGTTGAGAATATTGAGCTCACTTCTCAACGAAGCCGACGGTTATTCCTAATCCTAATGCACGGAATCAATTAGAGGAACAAAACTTTCCCCCGAAGTTTCGCCGAGTTCCCTTTCAACTTCGAAGTTATCTCCCTTGGAGTTTGCAAACTTCTAAGGAAATCGTCATATTGTAAACAGAACATAACTAACGACTGACCTCTTTATAACATGTCAATCGTGTGCTTATCCTGTTTGTGCTAAACTTCTCGTAAATGTTGTCAATTTAGAACACGAAGTGATCAACTGTTGCTGAAATGAACCAACGAATAGCTGAATAATATGGTACAAAAAGTCTGCCTTCAGAGCTTAGGGCCATCTTTCTCAATAATTTTATGGACTCCCGACTGGAAATTTACGACGTACTAAACTGCTATAACATTTATACTGTTCAGGGCAGCTGTTGCATATCTCAAGGAATCTGAAAAGAATGGTATCAAATTGAACTTACGGATAGACGGCATGAAATTATTTATAAAAGTATCTTTTCGTATTGAGAACTCTGCAAAATACTGACTAAGGTGAAGACTACGGAAAGCACTGAAAATGTTTGATCGCTGATGAAATAATTGGAGTAATGACCTAAATGATTGTGTTCGCTCAAGAAGGAGGCAAATGTGACCATTGGTCATCTCCGAGTGATGGGGGGAAGGCGATAACTAGCTCAGCGATGGTCTTTGCAGTTTTCACCCTGGGGTGTTACAAGAGGATGAGGATGTATAAAAGTATGTTCCTACCGTCTCTAGGTACATTACATAGGTTAGTACTGCCATGTTAAGGCAAAACGCCTCAACTCTAAATAATTGATTTTTTTTTTAAATTAGCTTCAAAATTTACCAGTAAACACCTCCACTTGATGGATCCTTCAAAATTTGATGGACAATTTGTTATTTAATGACAGTTTTTCCTATCGATTTACGGCATTTGAGGCGATTTTCGATCGTTTCTGGCTGGTTGTTCGAATGTTTGTTCAATAAAAACACCTCAAATCGAGTTAAGGCTTTTAACGTTAATTTTATTATTTTATTTGTTTTGTTGAGTACATACGTCCTTGGTGAAGCACTTATAATTTTGAGTTGCAGCCCCCCCCCCCCCATCCCTGGGACAGATCCTTGATCTATGAGGTGGTAGTTTTGTACACTTGCATGCTAGTTTTGTAAACTCTTTCATTCATTCGTACAATCTTCAGGTCTGGACCCCGCCATGCCTCTGTACATGGGAGCTGGGCCCAGAGGTCGCCTCGATGCGAACGACGCCCGATTCGTCGACGTTATTCACACGGATGGCGGCGTCCTCGGGTTCGCTCGACCCCTGGGACACGCGGATTTCTACCCAAACGGCGGAACCCCCGCCCAACCTGGCTGCACCGTCGAGTCCATCGTTGGAGAAGAAAGGATCGATGAATATGGTAATTATCTGCTCTTTAAAGGCGAATTGTATAAAATGGAAGATACAAAGGTGTAACCATCGATTTCTGTAGGTTAAGTTTGATTAAGGATGTTGTTTAGGACGTTCCAGTAGCATATCATACACTGAGAAAACACATTGGGTGTGAGTTCCTTAGGTTTGGATGTCTCATCCAAAGAGAAACTGAAGGAAAGGATTTGTTTTTCTCTGGCGATGTAACATCCCAACTAAATACTAAATAGCTGCTATGCATGGATGAGAGATCCAAAGTGTATGACTATTCTTTTGGAAAGTGGCAAGGACTACTCACAAGCCTCGTCAATGACAAAAATTATAAGAATATTTAGTGAAAAATACAAAATAAAAGTCTCTGTAAGCAGCACGGTAGCACGATGTAACGGAATCAGAGCACATCTTCACACGTCTGGAGCTGGAGCCAGAGCGCACAAGCATAGCATGGGTTCCAGAAGAGAAGAGTCCATGCGGGGACCTTGCCCATGCCTTAGGGTGCCTACAGACTGAAGCTGCGATAAGAGCAAGGAAAGAGAGCGAAGAAAACCAACGCATATGAAAGAGCGCAGAGTGGGGCAGCGAGCAAAGATAAGAGCTAAGAAGAAGCCAGTTTGTTTTCGTCGCTCTTATCGCTGGTAAATTTGCTTTACAATAATTGTTACAATAATCAATAAACAATGATTGGGGTTAAAAGTCAATTTGACCATCTCTTCAGTAATTTGTGCTGTACTTTATCTAGTAAGTGCTCCAATGTCGTAATATCCATCGTCTAGAAGGATTTGAATCGCACTGAATCTCGCTCTGCTCTGGTAACATATCTACCAGCACAAATGACATCGGATGTCACGTCCAAAGCTTCAATTAGCTGTAGCATCTGAATGCCAATTTCTCTCACAGCCAAATTATAAATCTGAAGCCTGTCTCCATAAGGATCTCACGTCCAAACCTGTTTTCTCAGTGTAGTGCTCGCCACAGATAGCCTAAACCCATTCAATGCTTACAACCCAGAACACGACTTCAACTTCAGTATGGTTCCGCACAAGCCCTTGTTGACTCCGTCTGTGGCGAATTCACCATTTGAATAAGTTTGTTATTTTTTACACAATACTGAAAAAATTTATTTTTGCCAGTTGCATGCAGCCACAACAAAGCGTGGAAGTACTTCGCTGAGTCGGTCATGTACCCCGCGGATTTCCCGTCTATCCATTGTAAGAATCTTGCCGAATTCGAATCCAACGGATGTGTGGACGCCCGCTCAGAACCAGCGTACATGGGCTACCTAGCTGATTCAACGTACGTACTTTACACACTCAACTATTATTTTTATATTTATACAATAACTAAACCAATCCAAAAATGTAAAGCGTATGTCAAACTTGACAACAAAAATCGAACGGACTCACACTAGGTGAATTGCCTATAAACCGCTTCCTAACCGTTAAATGCATATTCAGACATCTCGATTTCAATATCTATATTCTTGGCGTCATTTATTTCATTTATTAGACCAAAACTTGTGCAGTTAGTGTGATATTTTGTCTTGTTCTAACGTCCACGACGTGGCAGGTTTCGACTTTCCAGTAAATTAAGTTGAATAGGGTTTTTGCGTGGAAATATATTTGCACTCATCTGGACAAGTACCATAAAAATCTTCCGTTGTATTGAGCATTTCAAATTTTCCGTGCAAGTACCTATAACCTCAATTTCAAGAGACGCCTCAATTTGTAACCTCAATTTTAATAGACACCTTCAATTTGAAGTACATACTGAAATGGAGATGCGGGAATACAGACCTGTTGAGCAAATAAGTATACTCAAGGCTCTGCCGGGCGAAATGAATATCAGAATGTGATGTGAAATGTTCTCTTGTTTAGCTTAGAATAAAGAGGGTGATTTGGGGTGCGTCTAAGGAGAGGCCAGCGATATATATACTTATTAGTGCAGGGCGGATTTGTATACAAATGCATATTTTCTCCCTCGTCGAATTTCGAAGAAATACTCAGTGATCTGCCCGTTTCACGTCTTTCTGTTTCCAAAAACACCTATTTTATTTGGCATAAAATTGAATATTTTGAAGGTTAGCGCATAAAATATTCGATATTAGAATATCCACTAGATAAATGCACTCAATTGCACATCTTGCCTACATTTCATATTGTACATACATACATTTCAAATCAAACCGAAAAGTTCAATTTTCCTCCAGAATTGTTTTCGGAGTAGGTATGTACTTACCGACCTAACTCAATAGAAGATAAATTTTCTCGGAACTGATGGCATACAGCACAAAGACAGTATTGCTGCTGTGGAAGGATTGCAAAAGAAGTGGACCGAGAACGGGGAAACAATTGCATCTACCAACCTTGCTGATGGGCTCGAAAAAAATCCAGGGTGGAAAAAGGTGAAGACTGTCAACGAGATCTTGCACGGAGGGACTGGTCAGATCGATCTAAACCCAGAGGAGTTGACTTGCTTGGAGTTTAGTCCCATCACATCTGTCGACGTGGAAAGATCCTTCTCCCGACTGAAAAATATTTTGACCGACAGAAGGCAGAGCTCTGCTGGAGTCCGGGTCGACCCGTGATAGCCAAGAATGTACGGTTAGGCATTTTTTCCCCTAAAAAGTCCCGTCTTGTCTGCATTATAAATTTGGTTGATGCTCCCTCCCGCGAAAGCTTGTACCATTGACTCGTTCAAATACTGACGCCAAGTCAATAAAAAAACGTAAACCGTTTTCAAACTCGGTTGAAAATTTCATCTATTGTTGATAGGTCAATGAATTATTGTCTTCTCCTTTTTCAGATTGCGTGGAACGTTCTTCCTTCAGACTAATGAGAAAGAACCGTACGGCCGAGGCGTTCAAGGAAGGATTTTTCAAGCGAATACTACAGATACAACTCGATAAGTATCATAAGCAACCACTATAGTGATATCGCATGGCATTTTCATTAAATGAAAATGAAATAAAACCTAACAACGGGACTTGCCAGTGGGTCGCCGATTAAAGTTAAAACAGTATCTCGTTGCTACACCTAATTATACGTAGTTATTATACGCACCTCTACGTTTCAAAACGAAATTTATTTAATTTTAGAACCTTTTTTTTAAATTACGTATTTTGGTTTGGGGTGCATATTTTGCATATATTTCCCATTTCGGCTGCATATAATTCTGATATTTTCTGCATATACCTAATTCCATTCTTTACTAATAAAATTGGATACGTGTCAGTGCGTTCTCATCAATGAACCCTGAAAATCCCCAGCTTAGATTGATACGTAAAAACATAAATATTGGTGACCAAAAATGTACACAACCGGTAAAAATTGTTACAAGATTGAAAGGGGGCTTGTTGCGCCTGCAAGGCTTTAACAATGAAAGCCGCTACTTCATCCAACTATTAGTATTTGAACCAAATTAGTAACGAGCTGAGATCAGTGCCAACATTTTGAATTACAGCGTTAGGCCGTTTAGTCGATCTGAACTGATTTTCTTGGCTCCAGGAGGCTTATCGGCCAGAACCGTGACAAATTATCCGACCATAAAATTATCCCTTAGACTGATCCATCAAAAAGATATGAAATTACATGTGTGGGAAACACATTACATTGTGTTTTTAAGACAATGTATGTCTTGTATTGAAAATTACGCTGAACATGTATTTGGCACTGAGAATAGTGAAGTTGACTTTCATTGGATGTAGGTATGTAATTTCGAGATATAGATAAACAATTATTTGGCTACTCTGAATACAATTATTTCTCATTGAAACTGAGTAGGTAAATATCGTCGATCTGAAACTGATCGGTTCTTCGATACTTGAATAAGCGAGAAGAAAGTCGAATCAGAGCGTACCTCACTGGTGGATTGAGTGTATAGGGAACTCTCACAAGAAAGGATCCATAATACCATGCAAATCAGGAAATGTAAACTGATTTTGGACAATTTTTTCGACTTCTTGCGAATCTACGCAACCTCCGATAGAGAGGAACCAAAATCCATTGAATCATATTCACATAAGCACAAAGCTTGTCCTCCGAGCTCGGACATTCAAACGGTACATGAATTTCGGGGGAGGATGATAATAAGGGAAAACCAACTGGGTCACGGGAACGAGGACATCCAGAGAGAGAGAGAGAGATAGGGAGATCCAAAGAAACTCCTTCGTATTTAACTCCGAGATGTAGAACCCTCGCTTTTCCTTCCGCCATATTTCGCACAGCAAACCTTCTACAGATAGCACATCACCGATGTTTTGTGAAGGGTTTATTCGAGGGGTTTTTTTTTTTTCAAGAATTTTCACAGTATGAAACAACAATTAGAAAGTTGTGTGTATTGACTAGCAGTATCCGCTGCTGCAAATTTCCACTAAAAATAGAAGTAGGACTAACAGATAGGTTGGTCACTTTAGTAGTAACTCCCAGGACCACTCAGCTTAGCTTAGGTAAAACCACAATGAAAACTTGACGACTATGGGTGCTCAAGTACAATACATCAAGTTGGATAGGTGAAACATCAACTTATAAAGTATTTATTAAGTAACATTCAGGTACAGTGTGCTATTGGGTGGGGCACATGGGAGACTTGGGATCAGAACTGTGACGTCACTTGTTCTGGGTTTCACTTGTACAGGTTATGTTTGTATTGACAAATGTCTTGTGATTGGAGTGTGGAACACAAGGGAGACTGTTGGATTGGAATTATGACGTCACTTGTTCCGGTTACCGCTGTACAGGTAAGGTTTGTATTGAAAAGAGCTGTTTGATTGGGGTGTAGACCAGTGTCGCAACACACAAAATGTTCAATAAGCCAGTTCGCGCGAGTGGACATATTATACCCCTTACACTTTTTTTAGAGGCTTCATTTCACAGTGGAAGTATCTGCAGATACTTCCACCAAGAATTATGAAGGTTGTTTGCAGATACACTCTGAATTTTTAAGGTTGTCTGCTGTTTTCATTACAATACTGCTAGTATTGTAAAGCTCAAGATCGTCGAGAGGTTTACAGCGTTTTTGAGCCTTCCAGAGCGCGTTGTCTCCCACAAATAACAAAGGGAAGCTTGTCTATAGGGAAAGAACTATCCAAAAATAGGAAAGGACAAGAGGGTTACCGTCGGGATGCGGTAACGACATTTCAAGGCTGTACTGTAGTAAGTCAAGTTGAAAGGCGAGGGGCGGCATGACGTCAGAGGGATGCTGCGGACCTCCCGCCCTAAATCCCCCTCCTTCGAGAAGATATCAGGTCTCCGCAGTGTTGCTCTCTCGGGACAACAGTGAAAATTAAAGACCTCACCCTCGTGCCAAGCAAACCCGCGGGACATTCGCGTTGTCCCATTCTGCAGGTGAGAGCATCGGCAATAGCCGCAATTTATAGCACTGCAATCGTTTCAACATAACTATTCAATTATAATACCATGACCGCGAAAATCAGGTTCATAAAAGAGGTAGACTCCATAGAACAGGTATCAGTTGAAGTTGAGGGGTGGCTACAGTGTTGCCATTCTAGCGGAATTCCGGTAGATCTACCGGTTTTCTACTTCAACTCCCAGTCTACTGGTTTGAACTTCGAATCTACCGGGCTTCAAAATTGTCGAAAAAAAATAATAAACTTTGAGCGCAATAGGGCTGCTCAATAAATTTTCATTCTATTCGCCAAAATTGTTGGTTCACCTTGCAAACAAAACAGAAGAAGTGAATCTATACACTACAACTACACCGCCAACGTTCCTTTTTTTCGCTGTTATACCTTCTTTCCAATTTACCTAATTTGTATTTTCGCCCATTTCGGTTTCTATAGTTCCGGTCTGCGAAGTTTCTTGTTTAAATAGATACCTACCTATGTCCGTCCATCCCTATTGGTTCGTTTTTCTCGGCCATTCTTGAAAATGTCTTCAAGTGATGATCCGGATAGTAAGATACTGCAACTCCTCGTCGGCCGAAAGAAAGTTGGATACTACAACTCCTACGCGCCGAAGTTCCAAAAAGAGTGGAAGAAGGAATTCCCTGGATTTGCCCTAGCAAACGACGTGTTTCGTACTTTTTGTGTGCCCTGCCACCCAATGATTGTAACTGACCAATAATTTCGAGTCCGGCCAAAGCTGTTCTTAAAAGCGATAACTTATGAGTACCTAAGTATCTTTTTCTCTCTCTTCTTTTTCAATAGTGGAATCACGAAATCGTTGAAAACTAAGTTTTTGTGCAGCTCAGGTCCTTAGGTTTTAATTGAATTCATCGAGAAAATTAATGGGTGTGGTAAAGAATATCTTTTAAAAAACCGGGAAATCTACTGGGTTTCCTAGCTCAATCTACAGGAATCTACCGGTTTTTTCGATGAAGCCTACCGGACAAGAGGGCCACAGTTATGGCAACACTGGGAGGCTACCACTGGCTACTACTAATACATAAGTAGATAATGAGATGATTTTCGCAATTTTCCGTAATTTACGGGTCATACTTGAATTAAATAAGAATCCCTGCAAAATATGTCAAAATTAAATCGAGAAGGACACAAAAAATCGGGAATCGGTGATTTCAATTTAGACTTAAGGGTAAAGTCGTGTACCTTGAGCATGTTTGCACCTGGAGCCAGCCTTGGAATTCTGAACAAGGAGTTAAGGTAGAATCAATTCGACAGAGCCAAAACAATGAAATTGCCAAACAACATCAACTACGCTGATATAACTATGTTTTTGCCCCCTTGTGGTGTTATTTTCCAAATTGTAGATGATCAGGTATTCCGTTAAAAGTAAGTCGAATTTTTATTCCAGCCATCACTAAATTTTTAGTCAAAGATCTTATTTACCTAATCGCTAGATGAACGAGTTTTGGTTTATCTCGCGGTCCATGGTTTTGGCAACATTTTTTTGTCTTTTGGAGAAGGACGTGTACCTGGACTCTCCTCCTTGGCCAAGCCTGGCTTGAAATTATGAATTAGTGTCACGGAAATTATGCTCTTACGCTCTAAAAATAGTGTTTTGTGGATAGTTGTAGATGCCTCGAAGTAAAAAGTGGGTGTTTGAAGGTGCAATTTTACCATAATGTGTTTCTCCAAAGTACCTAAAAAGATGTCACAAAATATTTTTTTATAATAAAAAGGTGTTTTAAATACTTGGTACTATTCACTTATCACCCCTTACTGCCTGAATTTGGCACAAATTGTCACTTTGAAGCCTTCAAAGAGGGTGGCTCTACGTACAATCATAGCCGGCTCAAGGTACAAGCCATTTTCGTACCTTGACCCAGTTTGGATTGGTCGTGAATAATTAGTGCAGCATCCAGGAAGATGCTGATTAAAATATTTTAAAAATTGGAAATTGAGTGTGGACAGATGCTTGATGGATACTGATCAAAAACAAATAAATCGGACCATAATTAGCCTCAGGAAAAAATATAAACCAAATAACGGCGACAAGGTACACGACTTTGCCCTATTCCTTTTGCTCTTCGATACGATCGACGTTCGACACGATTAAATTCGTTATACAGACGTTCCAACGTGATAGGTTTAGAGGGATGAAGGGTAAATAGACTTCTCACTCTCTTTGTTTTCGTAATGAGCGATACCGAAAACTCTCCAACAAATGGAGGAAACCAGGTAGAATCACGTGGCTTTACCTATATTAGTGAGAACCTACTTAATTGACAAACCACTGAAGGTCGCCCTCCAAAGTGGGAGATGAAACACATTTGTCAGAAGTGGAGGCGGCGTCCCTTGTGTATTGTGAACACGTCAGGAAACGCCACCACAATGTACCTTTCACCGCCACAACCCCATCAACTCTCAAACAGGTAGAACGACCACTCATATACGCAGTATAATACGAGGTGACAGTCAGGGATCGGTTACACAACTAATTTCCAACAAACATGTTTTTGCTAGAGTTCTACTCAATTAAACTTCAAAGTACACAACATATTTGTAGAAAATCGATAGCCATAGCAACGGTTTAAGTCCAAAAAGGGATACACTAATAATTTGTTTTTAAGAGAATTCACCAATTTCAGTTTTCATAGTTTCATGTTGTCGATGATTGAATGATTTCAGTCAACCTGGTCGGGGTATAATCATGTTAAGCAAGTGAGTATGGGATTTCAACAGTTTATACGTTCAAAAATCTTAACTGGCGTTCTGATTGGTCGAGGCCATGGAAGTACACTCCCAACCTTCGACGCTGTTCAATCACAGAGCAATACGCAATCCGGACTTTCCGCTCCATGTGAACCCGCCTTGATGCATGCTTTCTTTTTGGTTGCATTTGTTTTACTCGCTACAGAGTTCTCTGGCGCGCTATTTGGGAATAGTCACCTCAAATGACCTCGTACTGGATTGCATATCGGTGGATCTTTAAGGCATCAGTGACGACGTGCTAAAAATTCACTCACCTAATTGAGGCACTGATACAACGTGCATCAATTGGTAAATCCGCTATGTAGAGCCAGTCGGTAGGTAAAGGCACCCTAACAGACGCGCTAAACCTCGGTCTCTCTGAGGTTTATATCTCCGAAAAGGACATACCATCGGTACGTTCATTTCGAAAAATAAAACCCTAAGGCTTTTTTGATCTTCGAAGAAAAGAGGGTTATTAAGGTAGAGGAATAGATGACAACAATTTAAAGGTTGAACTCATAACGTGGAGAGGGGTCTGAACTGTTTGAGAGCTGCACAAGTTACGAGATTTTCCCTGAGGGATCGTTTTTATGTTACCCTCTCCTCTGCTTCCCTTTCTCCCGGTTAGAGTAGGGAGAGCAGTCCGAAAGGGCCGCCCTGTATGTGAAGTGGGGGCTATTCCTACTTGGGCTGAATCCTCTCCCCCTCACGTCTCATATTTATTTAGCTTATTATTATTTGCGTTCATTCTTACAACTAGGATGCTGGGGCATAACAGATGCCAAAAGAACCCTTGTACATTTCAACTCATTATATCCACATTACGTCTAAGTACTATATCAACGACCAAGTAGATCCTCTGAGCATCATCTAAAAATCTGCCAGCAAACGGCACAATCAGGTGGAAAGTTTCAAACTTGGAAAAGGGCGCTCACAAAAGTGGTTAACGAGTGGGTAAAATCTTAATCCGAATGGAGGAATTGTGACGGGGACGCCAGAAACACAATAAATGATGAGGTACACAAGGCGCTTTTAACCAAAATTAAACAGGGAAGAGGCCATCAGCTTTTTGAGAGATGGAAGGAAATGGTGAATCAGGTGGATCAGTACATTAGCGGAGCGAGGTAGCCGCTGCAGAGGACTACTTCTCATGTACGAGTTTGTTTGTTGACACGAAGGGAACATGGAAGAGTTGAGAAGATCGGGCTGACACACGAGGCACCCGGTGGCCAATCAAGGAGAGCAAGACTGGGCAGTCAAGTTGGTTATTCACCAGTTTGTGCAGAAGAGTGAGATCAGCCACTGAACGCCGCTTATCCAGAGGCAACATACCACAAGTAACCAGCAAAGCGTCATAACAGACCTCGCTAGATGGTACGCCCAACTTAAAATCCATGAAGCGTAGAAACTTTTTTTGCACTCTCTCCAAAGTATTCCGATGAACAGCGTAGCCAACGAGTCCCGAGAATGTCATCAGTTTATCAAAGAGCACCCCCAAATCACTTTGGCCCAATTTAAGGATCAAACGGTATGACAAACACGATGGGAGCTTCCTCCACCCGCGTTGGTAGGGGGTAGAAGGGTGGGGCATTCGTTTCAGGGTATTCTACGTTTCGATGACGTTGGCAACTACTCTGTAATTACCGGTACGTACTTAGAGACAATGTAGAAGAACTACTGGTTGTTGTTCTACATCCACAGTTGAGCCTTTAGGTAACATTTACGACTGATTCCCAACGCATGTTTCTCCTGGTGCCTACCTGCCGCAAAGCCTGCTACAACATAGATCAATTCCGAAGAGTCAAAATTCTCTCTTGTGTTTCAGATGGAATCGTTGCCGAACGGCATTGAGCTCTCTTTACCGGTGGTCCAGCTCGAACTCCTCCAGTCGTTTCGAGCCGTGCGACGAGAAATGCCCAATTCCTCTGGCAGAACCTCTGAATTACAGAGCTCCCAAAAGCGTCCGCGTGGCAATCATCAACTCGGCCTCCAACGTCGGGAAAATCACAAATCTGATTCTCAAACAGGATCCTCTCATTAAAGAGATGCGGATGTACTGCCTCGGCTCGACCATCGGGATGGCGACCGATCTGAAGTCGATACCCACATCTACTAAAGGATTTGCTTTCACTGGGAAACACCTTCATCTGGCGCTCAAAGTACATACTTCTAATCTACATGGGCTTGGCTGTATGCAATAAGATTTAAATATGGATTCAAAACATATATGTATGGAGATGAGTAAATAATCTCATCTTCATCATATAAGTTCGGAGTGACAACTTGGCGAATAGAGGTGTTATGAGATCCCATCCAATTTACTTGTGGGATGTACGTTTAGTTATTCAAGTGAATATTGATATTAACTCCGCGATGGTTTACGTAGGGCTAGGCATTGATAGTAACCGAAAAAAAATCCAGTCTTGCAGCATGGCTATAAGAGCAAATTTTCGAAGAAATCATTGGTTTTATGTAAAATGTCCACGAAGAACATCTCAAGTATCAACCACGTTTCCACCAAGTATCAACCCCCCCAACTCCCCAAAACCCTCCTCAGCTTTTGGTGCTGAACACGACGTGAAGTCAGAATTGCGATATCTCATACCGTTATCAGATTAGAGCAGACTAACCATGAAGAACATATCAAATTTGATGTATTGTTGGGGTTGGTAGAGGGTATGTTTGCTGAGTTTTCGAACACGAGAACCCTGAGCTCTTTACGGGGACGTGGGGCCGAAACCCGCGATTTCGTCGGACTGTTTTGGTTTTTACTCATATCTTCAGGACCATGTAGCTTAACAAAAATTCGGGAAACCACAAGAGCAGGTATTACATTTCCTCTACAATTCATTGGTTAAAAGTATTTTTTGCTCAATAATGACCATGATTCAGGTGGTCAAAAAAGGTAATAATTCTCAAAATATGAAAAATGCGAGTTTTGGGAGAGTAAAATTATCCCCCCCCCCCCACTCGTTTGAAGTACCCCCTAAGATGTGTACAATGATAATGAGTTTTTATAGTTGAAGACCTGAATGCGTGTAACTGGATGCAGTTTAGGATCCTGTTCCTAGAAGAAAGCAGGCCACATTAAAATTTTGCACATGTATCCCCTTGCAAGAACTGGTCAGGAACTGGCTGCGAGAACTCACCATAGGCTGACTTCAACGATGGAGCCACCATTAAGAAATTTATGACCGGATTTTAGCTATATGAGCAAAAAACCAGTAACAGTTCAAAAAATCAGTTCCATTTCATCCTACATGAATATCTCGGTATGACTCGAAATCAATTTTGACTTCGAACGAACAAAGTTCATTTCGAGTCAAATGGAGGTATTCATTTAGGATGAAAGGAACCTTCCACATGGCCTATGTCGACTTGAAAACGTTGAAACAACGGGGAACAAAGAGTATTTCAAATCGAATCGAGGTACTCATTATAGTTTCCTAAAACATACCTTAGCATAAATCTTTATACGTCCAAGTAAGTGTAGCTGTGAAGTACAGAATAACTTTTGAAAAACATCCACCGCAGTGTCAATTCAGGGAATAGGTAAAATTAACAAGGAAATACGTTTTTTCCCTATTGGAGAAAAATACGAACTCGAAAGATTTGGACCGTTCTATTCAATTTATCTAAGTACCATCCAAGAAAACGCTTCACCAATTTCACCTTCGTTAAAGAGCAGGTTGTAAATCGAAGGAAGTGGTCGGTGAAGCGGTGGTGGCGGGGGAGGGTTAATTGATAATTAGATCCTCGCCTAACCTGGTTATGCCTTTCTCTTCCTTCCTCCCCGTTTTCATCGATAGCCATTGTTCCCTGCCTGTCACCACTTTCCCCAGTCAACTTGATACCGCATGGCTTCGCCAACGGATTCTGACAATATCGCACAGTGAGACTCATTGAAGTAGTTCACTCATAAGATGCGATGATTTGGTGATGTTGCGGAATATAGTACAACCCTTAATTAATTAGTTAATTCCGTCAACAAGATACTCTTAATAAGGTATATTACCTATATCATGATATAGATAGTGGATTTCGCCATGAAAAATGATTTTATGATTGAACGCGTTTTGACTTGTAGAAAGCAGATATTGTTTTCCTGGTTGGATCTCATGAGCCGGACGACGTGATGACCGATGAGGCCGTTTTCGAGAAGAACAAAACCTACATTCGGAATATTGCGACGTCTGTGGCCAAGAACTGTCCAGAGGCCGTAGTTGGGATTTCGGTGTACCCTATAAACTCAACTGTTCCACTGTTTGCAGAAGTGAGTTAATAGTAACTATTAAGTAACTGTGATTAACTGTTGATTAATAGTATTTAAGGTGATTATTGACAGTCTGTTTATTAACTGTTAATAATCACTTTAAACAATCTGGAGGTTGAACAGGGGCTATTTGGGAGTCAAAGGATATTGAGGCATAGACGACGAAAGACATTTGGAAACATAGACACTGAAACATTGACTTTACCAAACACAACTTGGACATAGTGGCTGATCGGTGATTTTCTTCATCAATTCATTATAATTCCAGACCATATATCCACCTCTAATAATGAGGGCACTTTCTCGTTGGAGACACGCCTGTCATTATTGAACAGTTGGCATTCAAGCCATTGACACTGACTGCACCACCGAATTTGAGTGGCGAAAAAGGTGCTGATTGCGACTGTTGTTTTGCTCATTTAGTAATATAGCCGGAATTTCGAGGGGGGGGGGGGGCAGACTAGGGCCTACCGCGAGATATGTACCCCCTAAACAATCTCCCCGGCTACGTCCCTGCCTCAGTCACCCTTAACCATTCCCAGTCATTCTTAACCCTCCCAAGTCGTCTTGGACCATTTCAAGCTCTCCCTAGACAACATAGAACACTCCAGCCTCAAGCTCTCCCTATACCTTTCTAGCTAACCCCAGGCTTCCTTAACCTTCTCAAGTCCTCCTTAACCATCCAGAGATACCTGTAGATAATTTTTTACGTATCCATACACCACTATGCCATCCTTGGATGAATCCAATGCTTCTTTGAGCATCTCAAGTCCTCTTCAGCCTCCCCAGGCGCCCCTTAGTATAGACAGCCCAAAAACATCCTTGAACAGTGATCAACCAACTCTAGTCATCGTTCACCATTCCAAGCCTTTCTAAAGCAAACCAGCCCCTCTTCAGCCTCACCAGGCGCCTCTAGTTATTTTAAACAGTCCAAAGCCACCCTTGAGCAGTCCTCAACCATCTCCAGTCAGTGACGTAGCCAGAATTTCGATAAGGAGGGATACAAGAGGAATGGAATATTCCCCCAGAGGTATGGGAAAAACCTAGAATCAGGAGGGGCTTGGACTCTCTAAACCCTGGACGCGTCCCTGGCTTATTGTCACCAGAAACGAAGATCCACCTGAATTCATTCAACCCAGAAATAATGCTACTGGGCCTCAAAGCGACATTATGATTACGGATGGACTACCACAACTCTGTGTCACACTCGTACTTCTTGGCCCTAATATTCCAGCGTCCCTTTACCATCATCCTAAAACAATTTGATCCATCCCTTCTGCTTTTCAAAGAGTGAAAGATAAATAAATAATCAGATGGGATGTGAATTACCGAAACTCATTTACGCCGTCGTCACGTAGACTACGGGCACTGCCAAGACCTGTGTACGCATGCAAGACGAGATCGTGTCTTTATTAATAATGTTAGTGGACTGATGGGATGGACCTACCAACCGCGTGCTAGGAATTTGAACGGCTGATAAGTGTTTCAGGGTTCTAGTGTTTTATATACGGGCCTCGTGTAACTTTCGCAGTTCCTCAGAGCTGACATTTAAAAATTAAAGCATTGTGAGCGAGCCTTGAAATAGTTAGACAACGATTTACATACATCTCGGAGGATACGTCAGTTCCAGCTCAGCTCTTGTCGAACAAGAGCCAAATGGGAATGCAATGCAGAATGCTTCATTCTAAGGCACCTACCAATGACAAAGTGAAAAAGAACAAGATTCCATGGACTCAGGTGGTATTACGACCACCTGTGATCTCCAGTATTGATCGCCGCTACAACAGTACACATGGAAGTTATACGACCCTCCACGGAAGTTGTTATCCATTCATGATTACAATCCCGGAGAGCTTTTCCAACATTCGTTATTGCCGCTCTATAGGGAGTGATAGGTCCTCACACGTACGTAAAATATTGACGTTCGATCCATTTCTCATTGTCCTCTCACATTACAATACACATTTCTACAGTTTCACTCACGTTTTATTCTTCTCCCACATTTTTTATTTATTTAAGAATAAAATAGCAACTTGACTAGCTACTTCACGTGTGTACATAAATCACATGTTAATGCCAGCTCACCAACTTACCCATTACAAGCACACGGGATCGTCCATTTTGGTCCTCAATGTCGCAAAATACATCAAGTGCTTTCGTCCGACCCAAAAGCCGCACCGTTTGTATGCCATACGTCCAGAGTGCTTTTAGAATTAAATTCTACAAGCAAATTTTGGTTGTCCAGCAGTAACTTGTTAGGAACCTCTAGTTCTGAGAGCTTCCCCAGAAACCAGTACATCTATAGATTTATTTTTAATATTGAGCTCGGTTTTTTTTAATGTTTGATGCGCTTTTTCCATTTTACTGTGATATTTAGCTGTGTTTGCTTTGTATGATTTGGGAGTTGATCATAATTTGCCACGGTCTACCTTTCTTGTACGTATGCATCATTGAGTTTGATTCTTCACTGTTGGGTCCATTTGTTAACATTATCAACGTGATTTTGCAGTTTGTGAGCAGCTTCTGCTATTTCCCCTCGGCCGTGAATGGTGTATCATCAGCCAAAGTTGCTGTTAATCCACATTCAGCAGATAGCAAATCCCTTGTGTGCATTAGGTATAGCACAGGTCCAAGGACGCAACCTTGTGGAAAGCCCGTGCAGATATTGTTGATCCCAGAATACTTTTCTTCGTGTGTCTCCTACTGATGTACCTAGTATATGAGTATTTCAAAAAATCTAGTAGGCAAGTCAAATCGCAGTTTGCACATCAAGCCATCATGACACAGACCTTATCAAACGCTTGTGAGACAGCCATTCTTGTTTTCTAATGATTTTAGGATTGCGTTCGTAATCCGATGGATCTGATTAATGGTTGAATTTTGTTCACGAAACCCAAACTGATCAGGGATCAGATTTCGCTCATCTATGATCATCTTCAGCCTCTTCAACAGTAATCTTTCCACCAGCTTAGATAATACTGGTAATAGAGATATTGGTCTGTATGACTTCCCATCACTTGGATCCTTCTGTGGTTTCAATATCATTACTTTGGTGACCTTCCAGAAACTTGGAATATAAAGAAGCCTGAAAGTTACATTTATTAGGTACAATAGCTTTTTCTTAGCCTATTCTGGCCGCTGCTTCACTAGTTGCCCTGTGATGAGGCGAAATCCAGGTGCCTTTCTTGTTTTTAATTTGGTGGTCTGCAAATAGTCTTTTGCCCTGCGCTTCGAGCCCAAGTTGCACCATCAATTTTTATGTGTTTGGGGTTGCTGTGTTTGGGGCTTAAGTCCCTTGGAAGCTTCCCGCAGGAAGTAATCGGTATCTTTGTCTGCAGTTAAGCTATTGATGAACCGTTCATTCCAAACCGTAAAATGCAGTTTGCTTTATAATTTCTCTGATCAACGCGCTCAGCTTGTTACTCATTCAATTTAAATCAGCTTTGTCTTGAGGTGGTCCGCTATGCTGCCTGCGTTGTCTAGCTCTTCGTTTTTCACTCAGTAGTTCCCTCAGATCTAATATCTGTGGTGTTATTCGTTACCTTTTTCGTTACTACTTTTTCGTCCTTACCGATTGTTGGATGGTGTTTCATTCTTGTAATGCCGTTGACAATTAGGTGAACGTTGAAATGAAGCACCACGGAATTAATGCTTATTGAAATAATTTTTTGCATCTAACAGTATTGTTACCTACTTCTATTCATGGTGCAACTTTTACCAAGTATTATCTTGAGCTGGAGAACTAACTTTAGCATTATTGAGGTAGGCACTCTCACTTGCTGCGCTAAACTAAATTCGATCGCCTGCTGCGAGATTTCTGCAATTTCAAACAGCACTAGCTAAATCAAACATTTTATACCACATGGTAGTATGAAGCCACAGCTCACGAATTCACCAACAACTCATAATGTAAGGTACGTTCCACGGTTGTCCTTGTTGTTCAAGCATCGATGCGGCCATGTCTTAACGTCAATATATCGACTGATACAGAGAAAGCCGGGTTAGTGACCCCAAACCTCAGATTTGCCGCTCTTTGATGCACACTAACAAAGCTGCAATCATTTCATATTAATAGGAAATCACCGTCACCCAAATGACTTACGGGGGTTCCGTCAATGGTTCAGAACAATGAGGATTCGTGGTGGCGAACAAGTCGCGAGGGGCGTGGCCTACAACTTTCGCAGCTGCGAAATGAAAATCATTGGGAGACCTTGATCGAGTACAAATACGTCCTGTACACTGACTCTTTTTCAGACATTTTTCGTATGCCTACTTATTTAACGAGTAAATCGAAATGAGTCTTCGAGTTGCGGAACCGGCCAAATCCTCAATCTAGGGAAATTACTTCTTTGATGTTTTCAGAAATCCTTTATTTACAAATTTCAGAAATTAAGAAATCGAAGCGAAAGCGGTCAAGTCCTTGAATAACGAGGGAGAGAAAATTCCAGTGTGCTTTGAGACCAGCCAATTCCAATAGCCAGTAGTTTTCAAACAAGGCCATCTCCACATCCACCAGATCTTACAATAATTGTTATTATTATTCTTTTATTAGAATTATTCTTTTACTTGATCAACGTGTTCGTGTACGTGTTAGTGACGTCCCACAAGCCAGTATAATTTCCTGCATTAAATTTTGAGACGTATTCCTCGCTATTTTTCTGGATATATGCCTTATATCGTACTTTGGAATCGAGTATTCCTGAGTATTTTGCCTCATTGGCGTATCTGATGATTTTACCATTGAGAAAGGTCCGCATGAACCGACTTGGTCTCATTTATTCTAATCCTCCATTGCGTAGACTATATTTGTATTTTGGAGAGAGGATGGTTTAGCTTAGTAACGGATTCACTCTCCAGCCTTCTCCAACGGCCAGGATTGTGATGTCTTATCAGGTCCGCAAAGTTAGCGATGGTGATTATTTCAACTTCTGGCAGATCAAACAGAGTTTAGCTCAAATAGAGTAGAGGTCCCAATACACTGCCTTTCAGCTCTCTAGCTCAAATCTCTCTTAGCTCTGAGTCTTCCTGTTTGATTATGAAGAACCTATTTGAAGGTAGTGCTCGGAATAGTTTATATTTCGTGGCATATTTTGTCGAAGACTTGAGTTACATCGAGAAGAATATCAGAACAAACTTTATTCTCCTCTAGAGCATTGTCGATTTGCACACAGGTGCACTCAGAATTAGCGGAACGGAATCGAGCCCTTCTATTCAATGTGAGGAATTAATAATAATGATTAAACATGAGGTTTATATTGTTACATTTCCTTATATTGTTCCTCGATTTCTCGAACAATTTGGACATTACTGGCAGGTCGCAATGATGTGGATCTGTAGGATATTCTCTCGTCGATTCCATGAATACTTCAGCTATTTTCCAAACCTGTGGAATATATCAAAGAATGAAGGTGGCGTTTATAATTTGTCCAACTTTGACTTGTGCTTTACAGGGTGGATTTCATAACACTTGTCCTATGGTTAGATCATGGCCAGGAGGTTTCCGGTTCTTGTGTTTTCGGTGTTCTAACCATTTTTCGTACCACCCTTACACGGACTGCTGCTATCTCTGTCTTGTTTATCCATTCTGTATCTAATATACTAATACATATGGTATACACACTATTTTATGTGAAAGCTCAACTTGGCTATGCATTTACAAAGTTATTAATCTATTTGATCGGTTTATAGATCATGACACAGCACGGAGTATTCTGCCCTAATAAAATTCTCGGAGTGATGTCGCTGTACACTATGAGAGCGCGGTCTGTGACTGCTTGCATTCTGGGGGTGAATCCAACTACAGTAAAAGTCGACGTACTTGGCGGTGGAACGCCCAACACGATAGTTCCCCTCATCGGGTCTGCCACTCCTGGGGGTCATTGCCTGGCGGTAAGTCACGAGAAAACATAATTGAACAGATATCAAATGTGAGGTAGTCAACCCCTCAGGTTATTCATCAGGAAAGAGTAGTGCGTGGTAATTGTGTTTTCCAGGGGCGTTCTAATAGGAGGTACCGCCAACTTCATTCCACTCATCAATGGCTACGTTACTTAGTCAATACTTCACCGCCAAAAGTAAATCCACAGTCACGCAGCATGACTATAAGAGCGAATTTTCGAAGAAATAACTGGTTTTTATGTAAAATGTCTTTATTTTACTAGTTTTGTAACGAATTTTGTCTCCTTTTTTTGCCGAGTAACACCTCAGTTTATAGACTTTTCTACGCAGAACACGATGGTGAAGTCAGAATTGCGATATCTCAACCCGATATCACATTAGAGCAGTAGAACCGTGAAGAACATTTCAAGTAACAACCATGTTTCTTCATCTTCAAAGTGCTCCAGTTTGTCAACGGAAAAAGATATTGCAATTCTGATTTCGCCATCGTGCTCAGACCGTCAAAATGAGGTGTCACTTGTCAAACTGTATCATTTTGGGTATTTATGGGTAATTTTCCTTCCCTAAAACTCCCCATAACTCTCCTTAGAGTGGCCCGATTCTGCCCATCTACGAACTTAGCCTTTCGATTGCCAGGACGGATTTTTTGTGCGAATTTGAATTCTGTCGAGAGTTAGGTAGGACCTATCGTCTGGAATGACACATGTATACACATTATATAAATACATATGATTTTTGGTGACTTTTGGCAGTGAATTTCAGATGGTCTGCAACGGATTTTGGTATGACAATGTTTCTTCGAAAATCCGCTAAAATAATTGAATTCCTACCAAGTTGGACCCTTCAAAATAAAACACGATGTAATTAGTGGGGAAGTACGCACGTAATCAGGAGTTCGATTCTGTGATGACCTTGAGTAGAATCTAAGACCCTTGAACCAGTAACTAAGAGCGATAAGAGCGGGTTTAGAATGTTGACAATAGCACTGCTTGCATGTCTGACGCCACCTTCGACGGAATTGAGGCTCGGTCGATACTTCTCGGAATCGGTGTCAACCTATAAATGTCCAAAGTTTTCTGCCTTCACCACATTTCGTTTAAACCACCACTTTCTCGTGAAAATCCATAGTAATTCTTACTGAATGATTAAGTACTGCTATGTGGTAAATAACGATATTAAGACCTTTGGCAAGGTGAAGAGGTGGTTTGCCCTTCAATTCCCAAGTATTAATTCCATTGAAACCAAATACATACAAGGAGAGGCTAAAATTATGTCAAATCCAGCAAAATCTGTTGAATAGAACTGTAATGGAAGGTTTAGCGAGGAAAATGTATGCCAAGTGCACTATCCCCATTCTTTCCTATAGTCGTGGTTGTAAGGATTTCAAGTTTGAGCATGTGCCAGCTAAACTACCATTACGATGCGATTCACATGAGACCGTCAGAGTCCCAACCTGCAACTACCCTTTAACTTGACAAATTTCCTCAGGAGTTCTATTGGATGGTTCAAACTTATGTTCTACTGGATGATTTGAACTTGAGTTAACTTACTAGAATTAGAACTGGAGAGGAAAGTTAGTGGGGACCATCTAGGTCCCAAGTCTTCTGAATTTCAGTTCATTGCGACCATTGTTTTGTATAGTTATGCTTGCTGTAAGGATTTGCGTACCTACACAGACAGACAGACGAGGAACCAAATTGGAACAGAAAGATGTGAAACATGTAGCATGAGGAGGAATTTAGATTTTGGCGGACAACAGTTTCTTCTCTTCAACTTTGGTTGACTTCACTTGATGTCGAAGTTTGTTGAAAGTGTATGTTAATGTCCACAGTGCAGAGCGGATGAGATAAGCTTAGGCATCGCGAACATGAATGCAGCTGTATGGGCTATGAACAAACACCAAGCAATGTTGTCTGCAGCTCACGCTAACGCGGCTTTCGTCCACGACGTAGCCAAAGGTACGTATTTCAAAATAACTACACGCATACGAGTATCGTAGCAAAGCTTGAGTTGTGTATGTACCTGCTCTCACCAAAGCAAGTCACCTACTCGACCATCGATAATTTCAAAATCCGATATTGTTCTATGGACACAAAATATTTTCTTGACAATAGTAGGGCACACCTTATCAGGATTTCATCACGCGTTTTGTTCAACGTCTTATCATAAGTCAGTAACGAGAAGCAGCTATGGCTGGAGCTGTAGACGGGAAATTGAGGGTGCAGCCAATGAAGGAAGTACCAATCTGTTTAATCAATCTCACAACGCACCCACAAATCGACGAGTGTTTTCCTTCTCTCATCCACCTACAATGCACCCACCTGCTACATACCTCTAATTATTGAGGGACTGAAAGATCATAACGTTACGAGCTTTCCATATAGCTACATCAATCCTACAGTGTTCATCACCAGCCCCCCCCCCCCTCCCACCGTAAATTTCGGGCCGTGAAGATAGAAACAAATAATAGTAAAAAAATAAAAGAAATGAATTTTCCTTCGGGCATAAAATATTATATCATAATATTAGTTAATAAATTTTTATTATTTGTTATATAATATTATTTTCTTATAATATCTTATAATTTATTGCTGGTTTCATTTCATTTCTGATTCATTTCAGGGCTAACAGGCAACAACGCAGAAGGGATCGCATTCCTTCGAAACACCGGTCTTTACGGTCTCAAGTACAGCGCCCTCCCGGTGGAATACGGTCTCAACGGAGTTTCAAAAATACACCGCATCCCGAAAATGTCCAAAAACGAAATCGCGAGATTCGACCAAGCAATTCCGACTTTGCAGTATGACATCGCTCTCGGGGAAAAAGCAGCTACCGCTCAAATTACGTCGAACGCCGAAAAGTCGGCCAAATGCGCGAATGCGACCAAAGTGTGCTGCAGTTCTTGAGGGTGTATCCAGTTCGGATCATTTCAATCAATCAAAATCACCCGTGATTCTAAATTGTAAATGAATAAATCATATTTATGCCCTGCTTGCCTTCTCGGAGCGCATTTTGGATTCCTTTCATTCAGGCCAATTTTCTTCCGCAATTTTTGTTGATGTTGCAAAGGCATTCGATTGCGTCCCCCATGATTTGCTTGTTGACAAATTGAAAATTTATCATTTCTCGGAAAATGCATGCGGTCTTGTTGGGTCTTTCCTTCAGCACCGTTATCAGGCTGTTAGTCTAAATGGTGTACTGTCATCTTTTCTGCCATTGCAGTATGGAGTTCCCCAGGGATCTGTATTGGGACCGATTCTATTTGCGATTTATATTAATGATTTACCTCAGTTCCTCTCACAACCCACTATATTATTTGCTGATGATACGACTATTGTCTCCCGTAGCACGTCATTAGCTGATCTTCAATCAACCATGTTTGATACGATTGAGGACGTTACTACGTGGTTCAATTCAAATAAACTCATGATTAATAAATCAAAGACCCAATCAATGATCTTTGGACTGCGTAATCTTGCGCAAATTCATAATAATCCTCCCTGCTCTAAAATTCTTGGCGTTCAGGTGGACCCTCGTATGAATTGGAATCTACACTGTGAACAGCTCGCCAGATCTTTGAGCAGTGTTGTTTTTCTTCTCCGAAGACTTTCCGATCGTCTCCCTGACTTTGCTCTACTTACGGCTTTTCATGCAGTATTTCAAGCCCGTGCATCCTATTCTATTTTATGCTGGGGTCACACGCCAGCTTCGGCTGTGATCTTTGGGTGTCAGAGGAGAGCGGTCAGAGTTATTGGCGGACTTGGATATAGAGATGACTGCAGGGTTGTATATGTCTCCCGAAAGATTTTGACTATTCCGGCCATTTATATTCGGGAAAGCTTAATTTATGTCCATTCTCATTTAAATGATTTTAATGTTGTTGCCCATAAGCACTCTACTAGGAACATTGATAACCTTGTAATTCCTTTTCATAGAGTCGCAGCTTCACGTAACTCTATGAATTGGTGGGGTTTAAAGTTTTTTAATGCTGTTCCCCATGAAATTCGTAGTTTAGGTAGAGGTAAATTTAAGAAGTGGACTTTGAGATTCCTTGTAGACTTGGCACCGTATTCTTTTGATGAGTTTTTTACAGCTATTATTAGGTTTGACATTTAATACTTTAGGACATTAGTTTTATTTAGAGAGTTTATTTAGCCATAGATTACTGTTACCAGCTTTTAGAATCAGTTTTCACTGTTCTATTTTTTAGTTTAAATTTGTGTAATTTGTATTGGTGCGACTGTATTTATTGTGTGACGGAGGCTGAGTGAATGGTATATTTGTTTTCTCTTTTACTATTCTGTTATCAGCCTGACTATTTTGATATTCATATTTTTGACTATTGTTATGCACAATGTGTGATGGCAAATAAAAACCTCTCTCTCTCTCTCTCTCATAGTAATCGAATGTCATTGCTTGTGAGGAAGCTAAGTAATAGATTCTCAGTGATAGAATCTAATCTGGACTTGTCAGTGAAGCACTGTGATTATGTCAATGGAAAACCACTAGAAATTAGGAACTTAAACTGAGGGTAAGGGATTGATGAAGGACTTAAACCAAAACACTGAACATTTTCGACTCTGTAATGAATTTTAAAAAGTAGATGATTTTCGGTATGTTGTTAGGACATGTTTGAGTAGTAACTCACCAAGCTTGCAGCATCGAAACTCCTAAAGAAACTTTTAGGGAGCCAAAAAACCTCGAAATTTTCCGACTTGTTTCAGTTTTTGCCTCATAAAAGGTTGGTTTTGTACGAAAATTCCTTCTTACCTTTATTAAAGTTAGTAGTCTGAGTTCAATACAATTTTCCCAACTTCATTTTTTTTTTTTTTTCAAATAAATAGAGATCTAAGGACCTAAGGACTTCGCTTTGTGCTTAAATTGAAGCCAGATAACTCCTCTAGAACTTTCTGCCTGAAGGCTTTCCTCGTGGGATGAGTATTAGAGTCAACATTCTAGCCAAGAGGTGACTAAAACTTAAATTCCGAACTTTTTGGAACAAAATAGCTAATTTTCGAAGTTCAATATTCCAGTTCAATAAGTTGGGCTTAAACTGTAACTTATACTATTAACTTTAATAAAGGTAAGAAGGACTTTTCGTACAAAAACAACCTTTTGTAAGTTATGAGGCAAAAACTGAACTAAGTCGGAAAATGTCGAGGTTATTCCTAGGGATTTCTACCAAAAATCAGATTCCTTGAATTTTGTTTTGTCCTAGACATCCGCGGTGACTGGCCTACTTGTGTAACCGTAGTAATCGCTTCCACTGCTGCTAGTAGATATAACCTGTGCATTTTTACTTGGCACTTTTCACCTCCTCCACTACCACCTTGTAACAAGACGTCAGAGGTGCAAAAGGCTCATTCGCGCCCCCATGTCTTCATGACAAACCGAGGGCCGATGCCCACACACGTCACCTATGTCAGTTAACAGGCCTGTACAATATTTACTCGATACATCATGTCAGAGGTGCAAAACGCTCATTTGCGCACCTATTGCTACGTTACACACATAGTGTCAGGTGTAAGGCCTGTGGATTGTTTTCTACTCGATACCTTTGTGCAAAATGTCCACACCCATTGTACGAAGGTACTGAGTAAAAGAATAATGTACCTGACATAGGCCTTATACCTGGCAATAGAGCGTTTTGCACCTCTGACGTCATGTTAAAGGTGGTAGTGAAGGGGGTAAAAAGTGCCAAGTGAAAATGTACAGGTTACTGCTGCTGTGAGTTGAGCTTTTCCATCCTCGACGTGTGGGCGAAGAGTTGAAAAAAACTTTATAATTTATAAGGCCCTCCGAGGAGGAGGGCCAAGCGAATAGTGGGTACTCGCATTTTTTCTCCCAAGTAGTCGTTTTTCGATCAGGAAACAGGGGACAGGCATCGACCTAGATGATAGAGATGTTGTTGGGAAGACGAACTCGATATCTGTCGCCTTTGTCGGGAGAACCAATTATCGAGATATGGGTGCCCTCCATATCGAGGTATACGTTGCCAGAAAGTGACATCTTTTTGGCGAGGGAAGATCACTCGTAGCTTTTGCTCGGGAACGCCACTCAACATTTTCACTTCGCATTTTTACTTCTTGCACCTAAGGTCATTTTTTATCTGTGGTGACTTTGGTGACTTATGAAATAGTAGCAGGAAGGGAACAGAATGCATAGAATGACATTGTAGATTTTGATCGTAAAGTTGGTGATTCCATTCTACCTAGTCCCAATCAATCTGGCGACACACGGTTAGGGACGCTTGATACGTCAAGAGCATCATGTCATGGGGGTTTACTTTCATTTCAGTGGCCGAGCCACAGTTACTTGACTTGAGCCGGTACAACAATGTGGCAGACGGTTTCTTTGCATTATTATTGTCAATAACCAAAACCAAAACAGAATGTGTTCAATCACCTGCAAAAATTACTTATTAATTTCGACACTTCTCTCCCATACTCGTTTTAAGGACATGTGACGTATTTACCTAATGACATTTAGCTCAACTTCAATCGATTTCGTTGTCCGTATGAAAGGTTTCATTCCAAATTCACCACTATTTGTATGGCGATCTGTGCTCGCGAGGTTTAAATTCAACAAAAATGAAAACTAGGATACATTAGTGGTAGGACTCACGATTTTGTGGTTGAGGTGCGCTAGTTCTCTTTCGGTGACTCGTCGGCGGTTCTGTTCCTGTTGCTGTCTCTTGTACTGGCTGTACTTGTAGAACAGATACATACCGGGGAGTGCGAGAACGACGAACGGCTTCATAAAAGCCGAGGAACCTAAGTTCCGCGGCATCTGTAACAAGACGGATGTTATCTTTTTATTTTATTATAAATCGATGATGTAAGTATTGATTTCGATTTGTATAAGGACAGAGCAGAGTTTACAAGGGTCAGGCTGGGGTTCAAATAACTTGCCTCCGCACTTGCACGGTTTTATCCCACTTGAATCAACTTCAACTTGCACAAGGTGTTTACAACGTGAGTGAGCTTATATGTGTGATGGCCACAACACGGATCAGTTAGTACACAGAACTACGGACTGCGAAGCCCTAATTTCCCCAATGATCAAGTTATGGTCCGAATGGACGTTAGCCCATGATCGATCTTGTTGGTCTGAACCCATCGTTAGAATGCTATGAACACGAAAGGGGTTCTTTGCGAGGAATAGTATGGTCAACCAAGCCTCTGGACACCAAGCCTCGCACCAGTTACGCCAGCCCCTGACTTCCCATCCTAGAGCCTTGGCACGTGCAGTTGACACAGTGGCCCCGCCCCAACAACAGATTTTGGTACCCTTCGTTATAAAGAATTTCGCAATATTGAATCAAGTTTTACATTCAAACCATCATGCTAGTATCTAGATTAGGGCTGCCATCCGTACCTACTGATGTATCGAGACATGTCTCGATTTTCGAGGTGTCCCTGGCGTCCCGTCATGATTTTTAAAGTGTCCCGATTAATTTTTTTACCGTCCCGATCTCGTCCCGATTTTCTAAGAAGTCAAATCTTGGCTCAATTCCTACATGGAGTTCAAAAGATTTACGTGGATGGCTTTTGAAGATGATTGCAGCTGGGAAGAAGACCAAGCCATCATCGAATATCTGTTCGCCAATGAGGTGAATATTGACGATACTTCGCTGTTCACGGAGTGTGTGGAAATGAAAAAGTATATGGTGGATCATATCACTAGCCAGGATTTTCGAAAGTTGCTGTCCCATAAGAAGTGGGCCAGTTTCTTTAATAAAAATAAATATAGCCATCTATTTCCTCTGCTAAAAAAATAGCTGAATACGTAAATTGTATGCCATCCCTTCGTTGAAAGGATTTTTCACTCATCACTGTTCAATGGACCAAAGAGAGAAACTCTCTTCTCCCAGAAACGGTCAAGGCCCTGACCACGATCAAGACCAATCTTGACGTCGCCTGCTCAGAATTCTTCACCTGTATCGAGCAACACAAGAGTAGGGGGAAAAGGAGAGATCTGGCGCAGGGGCTAGTGGGGATAACCTGACAGACCTGGAAGGCGGACGATAACAGCAGTTGTAACCTTCCTCCAGACTCATTCGGAACCTCATATCGTACCACGCTATTGTTTCAAGGTCAAAAAGTATTATTCGCGGTAATGGGAATCGATCTCGCGAACTCCGCGACTCTAATTAGTTATCATAACCACTGTGCCAACTATGCGATTACTTCGACGGGTGAGATATGTGGATCATCCGAGTAGACCCACTAATTAGGAGTGAAGTAATTACATTTTTGTAAGCTGTATAAGCCGTATTTATATTATAAATTCGCAGCCTAAACGTGTGATGAGAATACTATTTAGAAATCTTCCACAAATGTGGTGTATAGTGGAGACTCAAGAACCTACTCGTTCATGGGAGATCCGTAATTTTATTAAACAAATACCAAGGTAGTATGTGTTTATGTTCGCATATCGTTAACTTGAACGAATGGTTTTAGGTTCGTTACTTAATCACATTCCCCCACATTGGTATATGGGGACGAGGAGAATGTATGTATTCCAGGCTCGTCTTTTCCCGGCTTTTTAGTAATACGAATACAAATAATTATTATGCATCAGGAACACTCATTTATTTGGTATTAAGATGTTCAATGCAATCGCGTAAATGAGGAGGGTGATCAGGTGATCAATCACTCCCCAAAGACTAATAATAATAATAATTAGAAAAAGAAAAAAACGGTGGGTACAGCTTTCGTACAAGTACGCAACCACGAGGGACATTTTATGTCTTTGCGCCCCCTCCCATCAAAAACTTATATGACGCTTGCATTCGTGTTGACAATATAAATTATTGAGAATGATCACCAGTGTGTAAACAATTATTTAAACAATCACGCTCATACCGCCGCTTGTCGGCCACGCACTCAGCAGTGGTTAACGTAATATGGTTAGGTAAATCGAGAGCTATCCAACGAGTGGTGAACGATTTTTGTACGATGATAAGTGGCGAAAATAAAGTTCCGTAGCAACGAATCGGTTGTAAGCGAAAATCATCAGAAACTCCGCGTAACGCTCTCCGCGTGACGATTTTTCATTTATGTGCCATAGTAAAGACACAAAATGTCAAAAATACAATTTGTTTAAAAATAAAATCTAGAAGGTGTTAAAATGCGCTTTTACGAGTATAAATTCTCAAACTTCTCCGGGGTAAGACCCCCCTGGGGATCCGTCGGTAGTATCTCCTTCCAGGTTAATCACCCTCCAAATCAAAATCCTATTTACGCTACTGGTTCAATGCAAAAATGTAGGTACGACATCTGCCGTAAATTACTCGAATAATCCTAGTTATAAAATTACCTAAAATATAATTATAATATATTCATTATCCTAAATTAAACCTGTTTTACTTTCATTATTTCCAACTTCAAAAATATTCAAAAAAACCAATTTTTTAAAATGTTACTGTTGAGTGTTCAAATAGGGATGGGAGAAATCATTCTGAGATTGAGGTATCTGGATGAAATAGATGACATTAAATGTAAATTTTACCCGCGACGGTTTAATCACCGATGATTTGGTAAATACATTCAGTTGTTTATGAATGTAAGCCATTCTAGGAGCGAGAACATCGAAGGTTTGTGCTTATGGACATTAGTTGCTTTTCTTAAAAACTGAATTCATTGCTATGTTTATATTATCAAAGGTACACGCAAAGAACCTCCCCATAAAATGATGCGATAAGTTGAGATGCGACGTATATGAGCATAATACTACATTTCAAGATTTTCTTTGAGCCTACTTCGAAGCATTTGAAAGTAATGCAAGGATTTCCCGATTTTATTGACTAATGGTGCTTCATGATCCTTCCACTTGAGATGTTGATCTAAGTGAACACCCATATATACTCGTATTATCGAATTCGGCCTTTTTATCTCCATGCAGCTACACAAGTTTCTTACTGCATTACAGTTTGCCTTATACACTTGGGATTTAGAGCCATTAAGAAGTCCTATTTTTATTTATTGAGAAGGTAAATGCATTTAGTTTTCAAAAGGTTCATGGTGAGACTATTTCTGATATACAGATGACATCTGTATATTGTATATCTGACAATGTGCCTTTCTTAGTTAAAAGCTCCATCACCACGTCAAGGTGAAGGCACTTCGATGGAGTCCTACTTACATACTAAACATTCATACAGCTTGGGGGTCTTTACGACCACGCTAGAGGCCCATTCACACTCACTTTTTAAAACGAGGCGATCATCGGTAAATTTCGTTACCTTTGATTACAACGTTCCTGAGTTCCTTTCATACAGCTTGGGGGTCTTTACGACCACGCTAGAGGCCCTTTCATACAATTCTATTGCTAAAAATAATTATTAAGTTTTCTAGTGTTAGTGGGGAAAATGCCGTGTTTCCGGTAGGTGTGTCTCTAAGGAATAGTTATACCATTTTGGGCGAAATAGGGGGGCTAATGGGGACGCCGTGTTTCCGGTAAGAACATTTCCATAGATATAGCCATACCTACCATTTCGGGCGTTTAGATTTCTGCCGTGCTTCCGATCGGTTACATGTTTTCGAATGGACGTCCTCACAGACTCTTTTTAGTCCAATTAAATACAGGTTTTTCAGCACTAATAGGACCGTTTTTTGACTGGAGAATACTGCGAATCGTTATAACCAAATCATTTTGGACAGTCAAAAGGGCATTGCGGGGGTCTTCATAATATTATGTACATCTGTAGGATGTTAGAGGATGAATATTCACAATTACCTATCCTGAGTTCAGTTCATACAGCTTGGGGGGTCTTTACGACCACGCTAGAGGCCCATTCATACACACTTTTTAAAATGAGGCGATCATCGGTAGATTTCGTTACCTTTGATTGCAACGCAACCGGTTAGTTCGATCAGTTTTTTTTTTTTTTTTTTTTTTTTGTTAGTACATGTTTAGCATTATTTATATTGAAGTCTTAATGGTGCTATATTCGATGCGGATAACATAAATACAATATCTTAGAAAAAATAACAAGTTGAATAACAAAAGTAGTCTAATACCTTCACACTTATTGCTAAAAATCAGAAGTAAATTAATTTTCTATATAGGTACTTTTTTTTCTGCAAATATTATTTATAATCAACATTTTGCTATTTTTTTTTTGTTTTTTTTTTGTTTTTTTTTGTTTTTTTCATTTGTCAGTGGGGTGTTATTCCAAGTACCCATGGGCAACTGTTGATACACCGTCCTCCAATATTTTCCTTTTAGTATCAAATGGGGATAAAGCAATTTTGTTAACTTGCGCGGTCACAACGTTGTGTTGTTTCGATTGGATAACAACCATCTGCTTTCTAACTATATTAGCCAAAAATAAGGATTTGTAATAATCTTCGAATTTTATTTCTTTTTCAACTACATTCTTACTAATACCCTTGATTTTCTTTATCTCCCTATCGTCTTCTGTTAGAATCTCATACATTTTCGCTCTGAGAGCTATAAACTTAGCTATTATTTTCCCATTCATTTCATCTTTGAATTTACCGAGTACTTTTTTATTTTTTATAGAGAAGCAGAGATGATCTTGAGGATAATCGGATGTATCCATGTAGTCTAACATATTCAATATATCGAGATGTAGATCGTCTGTCTTTATTGCGTATATAAAACTGTCTGTGTCCATATAACAAAGTGTCAATCTTTCAGGTCCGAATCTTGGCAGCATTATATCATAATGGTACTCATACATTGTTGTTTTTGAAATATCAAGTATACTCATACCAATGTATATTGGCTTATTGAATGTTATCGATTTTTTAGCCATATGTACCGCAACTAGATTTTCACTGTAAATAGTTCTATCTAAAAATTCTGGTTTTGCAATGAGTTTTTCCAACTTTTTAGCATCTGACACAAGGTGTATGGTTAGTCTATTCCTAATATTTTCCATTGTTTTACCAAAAATTGCATTATTCATCAACTTGAATAGGTCTTTTTCAAAATTGTTTTTAGCGTTCTTTCTAAATTCTGTGTTCAAGACAATGTAAGGTTGTAACCACTGCGATTGTTTGAATTTCAATACACGATGGATCTTCTCGACTTTTAAGCCGTGAGCTATGGCTTGCTTCAGTGCCATGTAATGCACCACATAACGTTCACGTTTTCCTAGATGAGGCGTCAATTTTGTGGTTGTATCCCCGGGAGGTATGATATTTTCTGCGAGGAAGGGAAGATAGTTGTGTGATTTGTGCAGGTGTTGTGGGTAATCAACATCAACCTCCATGATGTACCCATATTGATCATCTTCATTCAAACTCAATACATCAATATCTTCTTTGCACCAGTTGAATCCACCGAAGGGTAGAGGTTTTGACATAGCAAACCCATAAAGATTGTTACAGTCCTGATAACTGATGAAAGTAGGTTCTTCGTTGGGGTTGTAATCCTTTATATATTTGTTATTGGCTTTGACATATCTGTGAGAAGCTTGACAAATTCCACCTCGTATCCCCTTTTCAATCATCAAAATCTGATCGTAATCAGTTAAAAGGTCCAGTCTCATTTCTGTATATTTAAGCATTGCATCCCATGATAACCCAGGTAATGTAAAGTAGTGAGCTGGGTCAAGTTTATGGCTTATATGAATTGTATCTCTGAAGTTTTCGAACACATCTGCTAGTAGGAGAACATCCGTCTTGAGGTAGTGATCACTATACTCTCCAAGTGTAGCACAATTGAAGTGTTGCCATACTGTTTTCGCATGTTGATAATCCTCATTCGTTATACCACGTTTTTGTAATCTGCTGTAGAATGCTTCTTTAGGAGGCAGAGCGGTTTCTTCCAATTTTTCCCAGGACGAGATGTATTCATACGGGAACACTCCTTTTCTCTTCATTAGAGCTAGATCGTCCAAAGAATGAAACTTTGTCGTCTCTTTAAATTCAGGAACATTTTTGGCCAATGCGTCCAGACTTGCTGACATAAACCTGAAGGTGTCAATGTATCGGATTTTGAATCCTCCTGCTACTTTTTTAGTGAACGATATATACTTTTCTTCGGAATTCGGAATAACCTCAATTTCTTTATCGTCGTATCCAAGCTCCTTTACAATGAAATGTGAGTCGTACCCAGAGAGGTTATGTATTAGGACTGGAATAAATTTTGGGTTCCTACATCTCAGATTACAGCTATTGTGGGCGGGTCCCCTGTATTTACCAGTAATATGGCAATGATCATGTACTTTCCCATCACTTTCAGTGAACTGTGAGTTGCACAAGTAACATTTCTTTGCAGATCTAAAGATCATTTGCTCTCTGTCAGATAGTGGAGTCATTGGAGTATTCATCGAATAAGCTGTCGAAATCGTCTCTGCTATTGTTTTTATTTGTTGAACAAAGTGAGAGACTGCATCCTTTCCCCTGTAGACAATCGGTTCTGATGGTATGTCTAACTGAACATCCTCAACTTCATCAGATTTCTTTACATAGAGGCAATAACTCATAGGTACATGCTTTTGAATGGTTTTGGTACAGGATTCTGTTGAACTTTCTGCTATAGGCTCTAGTAATGCTTCAAAATCAGCATATACAACGTAAGGAACCTTCAACATTCTTTCACAATGTTCGAACTCAATGTACGGTTTTTTTGTAGGCATGTCTACACGAATTGCTTTATTTTCCATACAGTATTCTCGGTGTTCAGCTAATTTTTCCTCTTTTGATTTGTCATATCGATCGTCGAATTTGGTAAAACACCTTTTACAGACGATTATTTGTCCGTTGCGTTTTGTCAACTGTCTTACAACCAATTTTTCGAAATTTTTTATGTAAACATAATGGTATGTACCCGAATCGTCGTTTATGAGAAGGAGATCGCGGTGATCGAGTAATTCCTCTTTTGTCACTTTGAGAGGGTATATTTGCAAGCATCATCCAATCCGTACACATTAATAGAAATGTTATTGATATTCTCGAATTTTTGATCTGCTTTAGAGGAGTAGGAAAATCTATGCAAGAAAAATCGTAGGGATGGTCGAGATTGACATATTTACTCACACGTTGTCCATCCTTAGTAATGAATTTCGCTAGAATTGAATATTTAAAGCATAAATTATCGTCATTCTTTACATTAATACAAGCACGTTTATTTTCGATTTGCGGCGGGGAGTTGGATGTAAGTACTTCCCTTCAAAGGAATATTTTTATTAATCCTTAAACGTAAACCTTCTATATGATGCAAAGACCATCCACTTTTTTTCAACTGAGCCTCCTCCATCTCATTTTGCAATTTTTCATTAAATTTCTTAACAACGTCATCAAGATTTGTATCAACTTGTATCGCTTTGTTTCGTGTTTTGAACGCTTTATCTTGTAACTCACCAACCGTATTTTTGAACGTACACTCCACAAGTACATTGACCTTGATAGATGTAAATTCATTTAATGCGTCTCTTATTTTAATTTTTACATCATCTTTCACTTTAGAAAGGAAAAGTTGGTAAAATCTGAAG